>CM074306.1:4716721-4749221 GCA_037194245.1 Opsariichthys bidens
CTGGCTACATATCACAACATACCTGAAAGGCATTTTAGAACATGTTATGTAATTCAATGATTTACAACATTCACAACTAATCCTAAACAACCTAGACGTGCCGCCCATCCTGCTGTTCTTGACAAGGGGTTAAACTACGCATGACTTTTGGTCAACTGTCTGTCCTCACACAACTGATGCCCAACAGGTGCACCCTACTATCCCTCTTATGCAACACTGTCCCCTTCTTCATCATCCCGAACTTCTGCCTTACTAAAGAGAGTAACCTTTCTGCTTTTGGGCCCCCAAAGCATTCACATACTAAAAAGACTAAAACTGAAAACATCATCTTGTTCAAATGTCTTCGATTCAAATTATGTATGACATTTGATCGGTTACCAACACTATTGCTTAACAGAACACTTAATCCTATGAATCTCAGCTGAATACTACAGGTGTCTATGGACAGTTGAGATGTGTTGACAGAATAGACAATCCTCAGAACTGGACCTCAAATCACCCTTTCGCTATAGTGATCTTATAATAGTATGACAGACCCCGGGAGTATATCTCCGATCCTGCTAGATCACATATTTGGTCCCTTTGTTGGAACTATGCCATGGGTATTAAATAAGAACTTTTGCATGCTAATTAGTAAAAAGTGACGCTCTAATTCAGTGTTTTTGAACAAAATGGAAAAAGAGTTTGTCTCAAATTACATTGGATGTTAAGTTTTTGGCACATTCACCTGCAACCTTTACCATCTAGTTTTGCTTCTTGCAGAATGCCGCAAGACTTTTGGATGAGCTGTGTCACTTAACGGTTCAGTCTCTAGAATCACTGGAGCCCTCAGATCACTTCCAAGTTATTAAACTTCTTGGAGAGGGTTCATACGGCAAAGTTATGTTAGCAGTACACAAGAAAAGAGGCAAGTGATGACAACCCTATTATCTGTTGCTCTGTCTTTCATCTGATCTTATCTATGATCCACCCTATATCTAATTTCTGGGAAATGTGCTTGATTACTGTATATTGCTTCCTTCCCTTACGCTTGACAATACCTCCATTATTCTTCCAAATTTGTGCATAATCTAGGAACTCCAATGGCCCTTAAATTCTTTCTGCGAGAATCCACATCTCTCCTGTCATTTCTGAGGGAATATAACCTGTCTTTGGCCTTCTGCACCCACCCCTCACTTACCTCAGCCATGGGCATTGCTTTCTCCACTCCTACTCACTATGTGTTCGCCCAGCAACCTTGTCTCTACGGTGACCTCTATGATGTCATCGTTCCTGAGGTTGGTGAAAGCTTGACATCAGTTCCTTGCGTCTTAATAATGGTTGTTCATGATTAATGATTGTGGGAATTAAATATTATTTGCATGGCATAGCTGACTAGTCCGGTCAAGAACTTCTAAAAGGTACATCTCTTGAGTTGTAATACACATAAAATGTTTAGATCAGGGTTGAACAATCCAGCTCATGAAGGGCCACCCTCCTGCAGTGTTTAACTCATTAAACTCACCTAATAAAGTTCTTTAGAATTACGAGAAACTTCCAGGCAGTTCCAAAGGCTACGGAATGGCCAATGTCCTGCAGAGTTTAGTTCCAACCGGCCCCAGAATACAAGCCTGGATGTTTCAAGTAATGCTGAAGACCTTTGTTAGCTAGTTCAGGTGTGTTTGATTATGATTGCATATTAACTCTGCAGAATAGTGGCCCTCCAGAAGCAGGATTATACACCTACAGTTTGAATAGGTGGTTCCTAAGCCTGTACTCCCAACACTATAAATTTTGGATGTCTCCCTCATCAAACACACCAGATTCAACTCATCAGCGCATCAGTAGAGACTTGAAATTTGTGTTAGATAATGGAGCCATCCATGTCTCATTATGTATGTCTCTCTTATCTGGCACACTTAGTTCAGTTCATGGAGAGGTGGGTCCGCAGGACCAGGATTGAAAACCACTGTTGAAAAACATACAACTTAAGCCTTTAATGATTAAGTCACTGGTGTCCAATCTCCTGGAGGGCCAATATCCTGCACATTTTGACTCCAATCCTTATAAAGCACACCTGAACAAGTTAATCAATGTCTTTAAGGAAGGGTTAAGCAACTCTGGCCCTCGAGAACCACTTTCCTGTAAAGTTTAGCTCCAACCCTTTTCAAACACACCTAAACAAGCTAATTAAGGACAGGATTACCAGAAAGCTACAGGTGAGTTGGACCAGGGTTGGAGAAACTCAAGAACCAGAGTTGCCCAACCCTGCTTTAAAATTTCTAGAAATTTAAATTTAAAGTAAGTTTGTTTGGGCAGGTTGTAGCAGGACATTGGGCCACCAGGAGCAGTATTGGACACCCCTGGCTTAAGTAGTAATTTGATTTCATGCAGGTTGGCCTTGAAGAGAGCCGTGCCCAGGGAGTGGCTTCCCAGATCAGCGGTGCCCTCTCTCACCTCCATTCCCTTGGCTTTGTCCATCGAGATGTTAAACCGGAAAATATCTTCCTATGTGACCGTGACTGCCATTGGGTCAAGCTTGGTGATTTTGGCATGGTCAAGGCTGCAGGAACCAGGGTACCATGCGTGTGGTACAGTTCCCCTTACTGCACACCTGAGGCTGAGATTGCAAGGAAGGAGGAGGAGATTGATTTGGGCCACTCAGAGGTGGATGACAATGGTAACAAGCCAAAAGGGGACTCTGGAAAGACTCAAAGGATGCTGGTGTCTGTGGATTCCAGTACAGACAGTTGGGCACTAGGCATTCTAATCTACGCCATGCTTATGGGGAGCCTTCCGTGGTCTGAGACTGTGTCAGACAACACTGCATATAAAAGCTATCTACAGTGGAGCAATTGGGAAGGTTCGGCATTACAAAAGAAAGGGTCAGATCAACCTGAGGACTTCCACCAGGTGGCAACCCAGTTTGCAGCATTCACCCCTCTTGCGACATGTCTTCTCAAGTCCCTGCTCTATCCACAGCCCATGCTTCGTGGCAGGCCAGATGAGGTGGGAAGGTACCTGGGAGGAGCCTGGCTATCGTACAAGGATGTCAGTGGGTGATGCAACAATGGAAGGACAAGACTGAGATTGTTGGACTATTCACTCTATGGTGGGAAGAATGGCAATCACTTTTTAGAGGAGGTTCTTATAACAACAGATGGTTTTTAATTATAAGACTGTAGTTTAATACATTCTATATATTCATAATTAGCTGGGAGTTTCTTTTCCTACTGACCATTACAGATCTTAATTTTAAACTGAAAGTTTTGGTGTACCTCAGAAGAGTTATTAAAGTTGATTTAACTAAAAAAGGGGGGGGGGGGGATACCAAAAGCATTTATAAAAACTTGGGCCTCCATCCACAATCCAGCAACATTACTACACTCCAAAACAATGTGCACCCTCCAAAGATCACTGTAAGGATACACCATGGAATCCTTACCAGGAATATTAAGTGACGGCTAAAGATCTGAAGGCATCTTAATAACATCTGTGTTTATAAGTCTAAATAAATATGGCCGCCTATATCCACTTTCCAAAGTCAAACTGCAACCTCTAGAGTACAGCTATACCAGTAAACAGATGGAATAGAAGTTGAAAGTGTTAGTTGCATAGTTTATAATGGAAAAAGACAATTCAAGGCAAATTAGTTCACTCAGAAGTGATGCCAACAAAATCTAACAACAATGGTATCAAAAATCAGATAATTTGGTTGCGCCAGAAAAAAGCAACTATACCGAACTTGCCGGTTTTTTACACGGTCAGTCAGAGTGCTCAGGCTTTTCCTCATACTGTCTATGAAACACACTGAAACCTCACCCAACTTTAAATTGCCATGAAATAGAAATTCTTCTCAAACCATGAACTTACACATGAACTTCATAGACGACCCTGTATAATTCACTCTTCCACTTCTTCTGAATTAGTTTTTGGTTCAAACATATGACTGAATTAAACCAGTATTTCCACTTGCCATTATGCAGCGTTTACTACAGTAAAGTTGACCGAGTGGATCTCTGAGCTGGTGTGAGTGAGTGGAGGTGGGGCTAATTTGGATATTCACAGTTTCACGTATACTAAATGAAGCAGTTACATTCAAGCATGAAGATTTGTTTTTTTCCACAGAAAAAACACATTTAAGTATGTCATTTTGGTGATCAAAGATGATATTTAAAGGCACAATATGTAATTTGTCACTAGAGGTCACTTATTCAACACAAAGGCGTAGCTTGATTTTGTGGAATCATGGGAGGTGTTGTCTTCACGTCTACAGCCGGTAGAAAAGAATCAGCAGAAATCATATTCATGGATGAGCTAATGTATTAAATATTTATTAACATTACTGTATTATGAAGCAGGGTGTGGCTGAAAACTGTTGGAGCGGAACGAGGTCGCTAAAGCGATTGCTAATAAGAGGCTCAGGAGCAGTGGAGCTTTTATTATGCCGCAGACGACCACCTCCGCTTACGTGTGGTAACGCAGAGCCATTTTATAATATTAGACACATTTGTGTTGAAAGTTGTTATAATGTTGTTATAACGTTCACGCAGTGGCTACTATGAGCCACTTGTTGCGCACTGCAGTAAGCTAGACATGATAAAACATGGTACTTATAGTAAAACATTAAGACTTACTTTGCTGAGCTATATAACAATGATTAGTTTTCTGTTGATGAATATACCCATTCAAACCTGTCTAATAAAACACACCGGCCCAATTTCACAGACAGGGCTTAGATTAAGCCAGGATTAGGCCTTAGTTGAATTAGAGCATTTAAGTAGCTTTAATAAACTTGCACTATAAAAAAAAAAAAACATTACTGGTGTGCATCTTGAGACAAAACAATGGTTCTTACATATTGTAAGATTTGTCTTTCAGTTAAAACAGCTCAAACATGCATTTTAGTCTTTAGTTTATTGATAGGACATGCACAGACATGGCCTGTGTCCTGGTTAAAACTGCTTATTTCTCTGGCTTTAAACATTCTTGGGAACATTTGAGATAATGCAAGTACACAAGTCAACAAAATATATAACACTGTTCTAGTGGTTTTTGTATATTTTAAACCAAAAATCTTACAAGGATAAAATTAATGACTACAGGGGGACTTTTATATTGTCCATCTGGAATTGATTACATCGATGGCTCACTGTCATTTGCTATTTGCTGCGGTCTCATGTAAGTGACATGATGCAGGAGGGGAGGGATTATAAGTTAATGTTTTTGATTAAAGATTACAAGGGCACAAGAGTTTTAAAAAAAAATGTTGTACACTGTACATAAATCATTTAATAAACAATGCAATAATCCATTAAAAACTTTTATTGTCAATTTTGATTCCATGGTGTCTTTAAAAGTTTTGTGATGTCAACCTTCCACATGAATAATAAATGAGCAGGAATTCCCAACTGGAGAACCTTGATGCCCTCATGATGGAACTGCAGGAAACATATTACTGAAATGGCAAAATAATTCAAATAAAGCATTTCAAATGTAATAGTTTGCTCTGATCTACCAGATAAAAATTTATGTTCACCTACATTTTAAACTCTATTTGTAACTCTTCTAATATAGTTTGCATAACATTGGACAAGATTGGAATGTTTACGCCTGTCTTAATAGCATATTTATGCTTTTAACTACCTATGCTCATGAAAAGCCATCTTCACGTGAAGCACTCCATATTGTGAGTGTAAGAAGGAGCATACTGTATCTCAAATTTCAGCGGATAACATTCAGACACATACAAGCACTCAGACACTGTGTCCTACATTTAAAAATAAACCTCCAACCATTAATAAAACGCTTTCAGCCATCATCACCTCTGTCAGACGCACACACTTCACATACACATGCATGCACAAACACCCAGAGTCCTCCTGATCTTTATCCTGAAGTGTCTCACACTTCTGCGTTCGAACCTGCCCCTCCATTCATCAACTCCATATCCACACAAGTGTGGAGTTACAAGTAAGAGAAAAAAGTCTTTGGCTTTAGTTCAAACTCTTTCAGCTGATCCATGAAAACATAACGTTGTAAATTACAGAGTTAATATGACAACCACATTTGAAAAATTGAATTTAAAAAAGATCTTGCAGAAGATTAATGTTCAACTGGAGTAAATAATATACAGCTGTAAACAAATGAAGACCACCTGACTGTTCACAATAAAATAAATAAATGCAACCGCAAACATTTGCACCAGACACTAAATGAATACAATCCATTCCCCTAAATTAAGACATTAAAAGATTTTGCCCTTTCAGTCTGAGGTTATTTAGGCACCTTGTTAAGAGATTAACAGCTGAAATAGCTCATTACATGTAGGGAAGAAGACCACGAAGATCTATTAACAGCTTTCATAACTATTCAAGTCGCTGCCTGTGTGACCTTCCATTTGATATACTACATTCAAACACTTTTATGTGCGCACTTACGCTAGGGTTGTATGCTGTCATCTCGCATATGTTAATTAATTTATTTATTTATTAATATGTACAGCCCTAGAATGCCAGGAATACCAGCATTTTATTTGTAAAATTTCTTCCTTACAGAAAATGTTCAGAATATAAAGCTGCTGCAAGCAATTTCAGCCATGCACCACAGCATTTCCTAAACATGCATCCTTCTTCTGATACTTACGGGCAGTCTCAAAAGAAATATTTAAAAATGATTTATGTTAAATTGCAAAAATTTCCATTCGTTTGGATTCAATTTTACACAAATAAACATGATGTGCATAAAAAACGCGAATGAATGAGATTCATAAGCCTACTAATAAACCAAATGCGTTTAAAATATAATTACCAATGTATAACCGGGTTTATACATTGAAAAATTCAATTTATTTTATGAAAACCAATATCTTATATTTTAACTAATTAAATATTGATACTTTAATGGATTACATTTTAGCTTTAATCATGAAAATTGTAGAATTTGCTTTCTGGAATTAATAAAGTAGTATCGTATCGTAAAATGTTAATCATCACATTCCCCAAAATGAGAAAAGAGATGAATTTAAAATAGCGTACGGATGCAAACTGTATGGCACATGATATATTGATCCACTATGTGTTTGATCAGATATTGAGGAAGGGGGATCTAGCATCATACCAGCCCTCAAAAAACACACCAGCAAATCTGAACGTGCAAAATCATTCAAAGGTGAATCTCTCTCTGTCCGATTGAGTAGTTTTCTGATTGCACCTTTAATTCACACAAGCAGAACTGGCAGATCAAATTTGTGTGTGGGTATGTGTGTGTGTGCAAGAGAGCGATCATGTCCACAATCTATAACTGAGACATGTTGATAGGGTGGTGCTAAATAACACTCGTGTTCACACGTCACTCACACTTTCAGAATTCTAAATGAGGACCGATTCAAATCAACGAGTGAACAGCTGATCCCCAAACATGCTCCCCATTGATAAGCCAAGAACATTTCCTCGCAACGTTTCAAAACAGACCTTAACACTGTATTCTAACTGGCCGCTACCATGATGAGAGACAGGACATTTTGTTCATCGCGTTTCTATTTCTGCGACTTCACACTGAAGTCCTGACCATTTTGCAACCTCATTGATCCAAAATGTCATGAGTATTAAAACATTAAAATGTTACAGAAATAATATCCTTATTAATGAAAATTCTGTCGTAATTTACTCACCCTCATGTCACCCTAACAGATTTTTTTCTGTGGAACACAAAAAGAGAAATGATGAATAATGTACAGGCCATTCTTTTCCATATAACGGAAGTAAATGAATAACCAGATTTTTAAGCTCAAAACACAAATGTGTAATCAAAATGAATCATGTAACGTATTCCAAATATTCTAAAGCCATTCGATTGCTTTGTGTGAAAACTTTAGTCATTAATTCTCGTATATTCACAAACAAATAAAAAAAAAATCCACATTTTTAATTTTTTTCTGGTCAGTTTAAGAACATTTTTAGAAAATATGAAAAGTAACATACAGTAAAATAAAATGAAATAGGACCACTGATTGGAAAAGGATATTGCATTATTAAATTGTTTTCTGTAAACAGTGAAAGTGAATCATTTATTCCCATTCCCAACAAACGCCATTCAATGAGTGAGATGCAAATCAATAGTTGAGATTAAAAAAAATACATACATTAGTCTAATACATTCAGGGCATGTTAACTCAACAAATGTTGTCAAATGATCCCCATTCACACGGAAACAACTAAAAACGCTGTACCATGTCTGCCGTTGTATTTGGAGATGTCACTTTTTAAAGAAAAACTATGGGCCTATAGACTGAACACGCATGACGTCGCCATTTTCACAAATTTGCGTTACTGTAGTTTTACACGGTTTGCAAAAACAACTTGCACTCTGAAAGGTGTTTACTACGGTGGCCGAGAGAGCTCAAAGTGATTCAAATAATAAAACACATGCAAATTTAAAAAAAGCACATGCGAATTAAAAAAAGCACATGCAAATTAAAAAAAAGCACATGCAAATTAAAAAAAAAACATGATCATCAGTTTGACAACACATGTGCTGCAAATCCTCACAACACATGCAAACTCAAAAAAGCGCTACATTTACGAAAAGCGCTGCAAAGAGCACAAACCACAACGGAAATGTTTCAAGGGGGACCCCAAACAGTGACGGACCCTACTTGACGACAGCACAAACTAAAAAATATTAAAATATATTATGTAGGCATTGACTCAATGTAATGTGTTTCACTAACAGAAAAGTGTTTTAATATGTGGCATTGTTGTTAACTCATTCGACTTTAGGAGATGATAATTTAGTGGATGATTTAAAAATATTCGTTAATCATCTGTATCATATTAATGTGACGTAATCGTTAATGAGGCGCTCGACGACCACGTCATCTGTGAATTTCTAGCTAACTGAAAAACACTTTATGAAAAATAATAAATACATGAAATAATGTACAGTTTTTTACAGTAAGTATTTCATGATTGTGCACACATTGTGCACTCAAATGCCGTACACTATATAGGGATCAGTGAATGAGTGAAGGGGGAGTTGAACTGGTTTTGGACGCTCTTCCTACTAGGGTCCGTCACTTTTTGGGGTCCCCTTGAAACATTTCCGTTGTGGTTTGTGCTCTTTGCAGCGCTTTTCGTAAATGTAGCGCGTTTTGTAAATGTAGCGCTTTTTTGAGTTTGCATATGTTGTGAGGATTTGCAGCACATGTGTTGTCAAACTGATGATCACGGTTTTTTTTATTTGCATGTGCTTTTTTTAATTTGCACGTGTTTTTTTTAATTCGCATGTGCTTTTTTTAATTTGCATGTGTTTTATTATTTGAAGCGTTTTGAGCTCTCTCGGCCACCGTAGTTTACAAATGTTTGCATTTTCAGGCCCTAAAAACGTCACTGTCGTGTAAATGAATGGCCATAACACAAATTTTTTTTTGCGTTTTTAATCGAAAAGTGTGTCGCCCTAAAGTGTCTCAGGTTCTCGGTTCCTAAATGGATCTTTTTCACATTTCTGGGTTTCTCCAAAGCGGAAGTTGGTATACTTGAGTTAACTTTCATAGCGGCGAATGAGACTTCATTAAACATATTTTTTCATGTTTCCTTTTGCACAAAAGAAAAACTCCGCAATTGTGTTTTCATAACTTTCAAAAAGAGGGACAAAATAGAGAGCGATTGATAACGGCAATCAGAGGAGAGAACAATAGCTGTGTCCGAAACCTCCCACTCGTTCACTATATAGTGCATGACAGTTGAGCGCACTATATCAGCAAAGAGTGAACGAAAATGAGTGAGCGAATTCGGACGCTGACGTTAATCGCACGCGCCAGACAATTTCGTCATTAACATTTCCTATACCCATCTGTAATATGTTCTGTTTAGCTTAATGAATTGAATATTACTGTTTATTTGTCATGTTTATTGAGAATAAAGAGAGAATAAAAACACCTGGGTCATGCTATTTAGTAAATTCATATTTAAAAATAACAGAACAAAAACACTACACTGTCACATTTGTTTATAAAAAATATAATAGTAAATAAATACAATATAAACAACAGTATACAATGTACAACAGTTCACTAACATATGAGAAAAATCGACCAAATTATCATATGATAATAAGTTTATATATTATTATATAAACCTGTATCATTTCGCTTCAAAATATCTTTACAAAGATGTTCTAATTAATAAAAAAAAAATACACTTACAGTTGTAGAAGTTGCCACTTCCCGTATCGCCGTCCGCCATATTTATTTTTCTTTCCCGCTCGATCGTCTTATCGCGTTGGATTTTGGGTAACGGCGCTTTAACGAGTGAACATCGAACGTACACTCAAAATCAGAGAGGATTGTGGGTAAAAGTAGTGAACGAATGTAGGGAATGAAGTCGTTCTCTCAGAATTCGGACAGCACTACAAAATGGCCGAGACCCGATATAGTGCACTATATAGTGGATAGGGAGCGGTTTCAGACACAGCTCATGTCATTTTTACCATCACTCCCATTGCTGCTGTTCATAGAATTTATCAGGAACACCCTAACAGCAGCGTTAACTATTTTTTTAATTTGATACAAATTTGTAGTGTTATAAATGTACATACATTTTTTACAAAAAAAAATTTAATTATAAAAAACTAAACTTTGCAGGATTTACGATATTGATCACCGTTAAAACGCGTCACCTCAGTCTGTGAAAAGGGTCTATTGTACATTTTTAAAACAAGACAATCAACAGCTGAAGCAGGATCCAATTGCAAGGTTGAAAATCTCTCAAGTCCAAACCCAATAATAGATGTCTCAGTCCAAAGTTCAAAAGCAATCCAATTAATTATGTAAACAAGGTGAATCCACAACCCACAGGTGTCAAAGTAACAAACAAGCTTTGCAAGTATGAAAAACTAAGCCAATCAGAATGATGCTGCGAACATACAAGCCATCACAAAGATTAAGGGAACGATAAGAGTATTTAACAGGTCATTACTCACAACAGACAAGGAGCAGGTGTGCATGTATTATGAAAATTCTCAGCATTGGGCCGACAGAGACGTTTGGTGGTCAATGTGAGAAGTACAGGCTGTGAGTGTGATGGTACTTCTTTTTCAATCAATCGAAGCAGCTGAGCTTTGAAAAGTGAAGCAAAAAGGAAGCGTATACAAGATGTTATCTGACATACATATAAAAGACGGAAACAGTTGTGTGCCATAAGGTCATGTGCTGGAAAATCCAGCTTAAACTCAGCTGCTGGTCACCGTTTAGCTGGGTTCTAGTTGGTCCAAGCTGGTCATCAGTTACTGTTCCTAGAAAAAAATAAAAAACTTCACCTGGGAAATGATTTATTGCTGGTCCAAGCCGGTCTAGCATATGACTAATGACCATCTTAGACTAACTACCACGACGGTCCACAACATTTACTATATTAAAATGGATTTTCCAGAAGAAACTGCTAAGCACAGAGATTATGTGAGAGATTAACCATCTGTAATTATACTGATTTAATTTACTTTCCAGTAGTTTCTTGTTTCAGTGACATTCCCTAAATGAATAAAAAGCCATTTTCATTTAAAAATGATAAGATTTACATTCTAGGTTCAAACAAAAGCCAAGAGAGTTCAACTTACCTTGACTAGTGCACAACCCCATGCTAAAAGCATTTGAAAGTGAACATAAGAAATATTTACTGTAATATATATTTGTGCCATGTATGACTGACTATGAAATAAAAGTGAGAAAGAATGCTCCAATTAGCATTTTGCTGTCAAATGGTCAAGCCTTAATGTTAGTTTCTATAATAGTGCATCCTTCTTATGGGCATTTTTACAATTTTAATCTTTTCAGTGCAAGTTAAATCTCTTTTTTGGCCCATTTTACCTGTAAAAGAAAACCTGCTTACTAATTATGCACATCTGAATCACTTCCAGACCTAGGACTTGATATCTGGTAACAGACAGCATTTTAGCACTCCCACAGAGATTATTTAAAAAAAAAAAAAAAATCACATGTGAAGCATTGTGCATTGTAGTTCTTTTGTATATTTTATTTAGTTTAACACTTAAATGACTATCTGTTACTCAAGTAAATGACAATATGGATATGTAATGAATATCTAGACATAATCCCCGTTTTTGAGGGACATAATTTTTCTACATCGTGGCCTTCAATTAATATTTTAGTATATTTATACTGTACAGGTTTTATATATTCTTATGATATACATGATGTTAAGCTCTTGATGTATCCAGGCCTCATTTAAATTCTACACTTTCAATCCATCTCTGCCTTTTTAAACACACACATATTCACTCCTCCAAAACCAAAGACGAACACATACAAGTTATGACAACAAATCGGACACATCCAACACCTTGTGGACAAATGTAAAGATACTGAAACAGCTTTCAAAAAAACATTACCGTAAAGTTTCACAGATTACGCTCATGGGATGTTCCTCTCCTTGTATACAATCTTTCTCATAACTTCATTTGGTTGATTTGTTTTAGAAGACCAACAAAATCTTTAATAGCCTATTTCTCACCTCGGTGCTCTGCTAAGATTAGCAGCTTTACATACAGCTCGCCTCTAATGTTCCATGCTATTATGCAGTATCTTTTTTGTAATAATTGCAGTAGTTCTGATGAGGGAATGGGAACAATAATGGAATGAAGGATGATGAAACTTTTTCAGAACTGGACCCAGTTCCCAGAAGAGGGTTCTTGGTGAGATGCTGGAGGAGGAACAGAGCTGAAAGAAAGAAAGAATTAAAAAAAAAAAATGTTTCCATCTTTTCCATATTTTGTTTTACACACAAACACATCTAGTATTTTAAGTTCACAGCACCACTGTTGCAGTAAATGAATGAATAATTTATTAGATGCATGCTGGTCTGACTTTTGAACATCAACTTATACATTTTTTATGACCCTAAACATGACGTGGAACAAAAAAAACTTTGATTAGTAACATGTTGGTCAGTTGTCCTAGTGCGGCCAATGAAAGATGCGATGCAGTCCAAACCTTCTGGTGTCAGTCTAGGTAATCTACTAATAAGACAGGTAAATAAATTAAAAAAACGTGGATTGGAAAAGGTTCGGATAACGTCTTCCTGTGGCATTCCAAATTAACGAACATGAGAGGAGAAAATTCTCTCCCTTCTCTGCGATGCCTCCTCGTACGGCAACAATCGCAGCATGTCAAGCATAAAATGGGAGAAGACATGTGTGCTCGGGGGTCGTGCACTCATGGAAAACGTGAAATATTCTTCATTCCTTTTAAACAATCAAAAAAAAAAAACACTGAGATTCAGAAACCTCTCTGATTGGTGGATCTCACATCGGGTCTCATTGGATCGTAATACTCACAACTCTACCGTTATATGCAGCATTATGACATGAACTAATACAAAAACTTGTCCATTCTGTATTTGCCCAATGCTAAATTGCATTTTAATTAGCATAATTAACTCCAAAATCACCAGATATATTAGCGAGAAAGAATGACTCGCAACAACACTCAGGAAACAATATGTTTTTGTTTGGTTGGTAATATTTGCAGTCTGCGTAATTCTCATCGTGGGACACATTTGTGTAATGAATTCATCAAGCGCACCATCGCACGGAGAAAAAGACAGTAGTCCTGAAAAACTAACACCGAGTATAATTAATTATGAGCATGTTAAAATGTTTTAAGAGGTATGTGTATGTGCTTAGCCTAGTTATATTTTGAAACAAAGGTGAATAAATATGCGTTTATTTGGTTGGTTATGTATTTGCACTTGAAAAAAGCATAGATGTAAGTGAATTTCTCATCACATTTTGGGAAATGGGGGGTGTTGTGAAGTGTTTGCACCACCGGCAGAAACATAAATCAGCACCTGTGGTTTAAGACAAGCTTTTTTGGGCGTTAAATAACGCAAATACCAGTTAATTGACAACTATAAATCTTAGTAAATGACGTTGCATTCTATATTAAAATACTCTACTCCTATAATTTTTGTCTTTAGTAAATCCTGACAGTTATTTTTTAATGCCAAAGGAGTGTTTGTGCTGGGGGAAGCTGTTAGTAAATCTGGCCTTTAGTGATTAGTAATAATATCTGAGTACAGGAACTCATTCAATGGTCAAGAATCATGTTACCTTGCAGAGCTGGAGAAATCACCCCATAGGTCAGAGCTAGGGTTTGACTGAACCACTGTATTAGAGTTACTGCTGTCCAGTTCTAATAAACATCCTAAGAGTGGGAAAAGAGAAAGCAATATCTTTTTAACATCTATTAGTGTGAGCTCCTCTCCTCGTTCAACTCAGAATGAATATATTATACACCAAATCCATGTCATAAAAGAATAGAGGATGCATAAATTAGTTCATATATAATAAGCAGTAATGAGGTCAAATGATGTACCTGTTTCTGCTCCTCCTGATGGCTGTTCTGTGTTGTGATTGGACGGAGGAGGAGGCGCTATCTTACCCCCTGGAGGTGGAGGGAGGAGCCCAAAGCCTCCTGAGCTCTGAGGGCGGGGTTTGTCTCTTTTTACCTTGCTGAATACAAAAACATTTCTCTAATTTAACACAAACTCCCGATTCATTTACAATATGTGGACATGAAAAATCACAGTATATTGTTCTGAACATGAAGCGATACAACACTATAGAGCAATTAAGGCCAAAATCTGACAAAAAAAATCCAATTACAAAAGCCGTTTCAACCGTTTTTGATTTTGTTTTACCCCGATATTCAGTGTGATGGTCTGTCCCTCTTTAAAGCCTAGATCCAGTTTGGGTCCTGAGTCTGCAGTCTGAGAACTTTTGCTGAGTTCATTCTCCTGTTTAACCCACCTAACAGAAAGCAAATATTTTAAAAAGAAAATCAAAAACTGTACATGCAATAAAAAACAAAAAGGAATGAACTAAAACCATCAAATGGCATCCAAGGGGTCAGTCATAATGTCCACGTGATTTTTAATAGAAACTCACTTGAAATGATCCTGCAAGGCGACATTGAAGTCAAAAGAATCACCTCTGTCTCCAAATCCAACACCAATGAACGCACTCCGACCTAAAATGCAGGCAGCGTGGATAATGCATATCAAAACTATAGTATAGAATTGAAGTTTTGCCTATTTCCCAGAGTGACAGTATGTAATGCAAGATGATACACTAACCATTGTCATCCTGTATTCGGAGAACAAAATAGCGACTAGAATCGCTGACAGTCTCCATGGCAATGCCAGGGTATTCCGTGATCGGCGCTTGAGCAAACAGCTCACCTGAAGACAAATGATAAAAGGACATCTAGAAGCTTCTTTTGCTGTACAAATGTCTTTGAAAGTCTTCTAAACATTTTTTTTCATCAGTGTGCAGATTTTTAACCTGAGACTTTGTCCTCCAATTTGATATAAGCCACCTTCCCCTTCGCCGTTACGCGCAAACGGCCTGTCCAATCGGGAGCATCCAGCTTCCAGTCAGCAGCCCTGCCATTATCACAGCAAAAAAGTCATTTCAGGTCCATCAAATTGTGTATTTTTGACGCTCTAGATGGGTTTTCTATGGAAACATCTTTAGGGGGACATTAAATGGTTAGCTCACCCAAAAATGAAAATTCTGTCACCTTTCACTCATCATGTCATTCCAAACCCATAAGGATTTTCAGTAGAACAAACCTCATTGGTCCTCATGTCTCAGCACCTCGTGTTTGAGCTTCGTCGTTCACCATGTGTGATGTGCTCCAAGTATGTGTGTTGACTATTGTTTAGATGTAAATAGAAGCCTAAATTAAATCTGTTCATTATATAAAGCTATTGCACCCCTTCACAAGACTTGGATGAAACAATTCAACTCGTATGGATTTGTTTTACGACGCCTTTATGCCTTTTTTTGTGTCTTGTAAGTTTTGGTTACCTGTAATTTCAAAAAGGAAGGGGTAGAAACCTCTCAGGTTTCATTATAAAAAAAGAATTTTCATGTTTGGGTGAACTATCCCTTTAACTACAAAAATAAAACAGTTTATTTTCTGTTGTAGTCTAACACATGGATAAATTAAAGTAATAAGCACTGGGGGCAAAAATAATGTCACAAAACACAATGCAAAATCAGTATGAAATGAAAATTCTCCCATCCTGTTTTCTAAACGCATGTTATTGATCTTATTTCAATAATCCATTACACACGGATGTATGACACAGTATGGAAGAAAGATCTGCTGCTACTTCAATTTCATCCAAGATTTTAATAGGCTTCATTTTTATGCTATTTTTCTTATTTTTTACGAGGTCCAAATATGACAGGCTCCATGCGAACCACACAAATAGCAGCTCTTAGGGTTCAAGCGTTTAATTTAGTGGGAAAAGAAGATGTTTAACAGTTTATGGCAAATCCTGAAGTATTGCAATTTCCAGAACTATTATAACAAGATGATGAGGGAATACAACTGGGATTTTAGAGGAGGAATGTGTGTCACTAAAGCATCACATTCTCTGTGGGCAAGAGATTTTACAGCCAATTATACACCATAAACTGGACCACATACACGCAGAAAACACACCTAACATTAACACAACACCACATTATTATAATCATGATAGCAATACAAATGACAGATGCTCTAGGCTATATACTGCAATGGCATGAACATATCCTGGAAATAATTCTCATTTGTAAGATTTTCAGTTGTTTACTCTTGACCAATTCCTATTAAGATTCAGTCGTGAGCTAGTCGTGAAACAGACCATCTGACATCACAAGATGTTTTCCTTCTATCAGCAGAACTGCATGATAAATGTCTCTGCGACACAGCAGTGCACAGAATAACAATAAAATGCGATGAGTTTATTATTTGTTATCAAATCTCGGTCGTAAAAGAAGTATGGTGCTGATACAGCCAAGACAAAACCGCATTACAACATTATTTACAGAACAAACACCTGCCGTGAACTCAGGCCCTCACATCCTTTAATTCACCTGTATCCGCGATTCGACGCCCTCGGCGGGATGCGGTAAACATTGACATCTGGTTTTACGCACAGAATTGACTCATATTCCCCCTCGGACGCCATCTTGAACTGATTTTAATGAATGCGAGTAATATTTCTGTCTTCATCCAATTTGTTATTGCGGGCCAGCCGCTTCTACAAGCATCGGAGCGTCGGTGACGTCAGTGATGCCTCAGGCTCGAGCTTGAGAATCACGCATCACGCGTCATCGGATCTGAGAACGGTTGGATCGACTATTTGTTACGGAACCCGCGCTCAGTTCATCCGCAACCATGATGTTGGGATTCGCGAATTTGTCATCGACCGTTCGCATCCCCAAGTGGCACATTTAACAAACTCTTTTAAATGAATTATTTATGTATTATTTTGTTTATTTCCGTTTTGTCAAAAGACTTTCATGCAGCAACAACAACCACAACAAGAAAAAAAAATCCGGGTTTGTTTACCCTTGTTCACAACGTAAACCACATAGCCACGCCCATTTCAATGTAAACCGCCTGGCCACGCCCACTCCTAAATAATCATCAACTAGCGTGAGTGCACGCAATGCAAACAGCCACTCCCACCTCATGAATAATCAGCAGAGAGGCTACGTCCGTTTTTTGACAGGTAGCCGTAAACGGAAGCGGAAATTTCCGCTTCTGGAAAAGCCTCTCATCACCTCTCCTCTCCATTCTCCAAAAGGTTGGTATATTACCAAATAAATATATATTTATTCTGTCCATCCATCAATCAGTCAGAAATATTGTCGCTGAGCTGACGTAAGAAGCGATGCTATATGTAAATTATTAGCTAAGACGCATTGAATGATCATGCGTTATTATCCTCCTGTTTTTAAGGCGATGGCTCTCCATTCATCAAAACTAATATCAGCTTTTGCAGGCGTCAGATTACATTCAGGGCACGAGCAGACCTGTATGATGCGACAGTTTCGCAGTTTATTGTATATGACAGTTCATGTCATGTCTGTTATAGTGATGGTCGTCATTTGATGCTTTCACGTACACATTACCTTAGTGGTGTTTTGGTGTCTGCTGCATTGCTAAGATGTTTATTATTTGGATCACATAGCATTTGGCAAATATTCTCAGTACGAATTGGATTTGCTGCTGAAAACAGCATAAAATCAAGCATTATCTTCCTAGCAGGATAATGCTGCTTGATTGGATGTTGGCTGTTGATGTTACTCTCATAAATAAATAAACAGTCTATAGCTATTACAAATGAATAATGCTCTTCTGTATACCAGAGAGTTGCATATAAATAAAAGAAGCTTTATTTTTCTACTAACTTTGACAGAATGTTTATTTTTTGTTGAAATATTTGATCAAAATACCAAAGTTGCAGTGTCTGTTCTCATATTCATGGTGTATAGGCCACCATAGGGAAAGGCTCATGGACTGAAGTGCCTGTCAGCGATTGAGAAATTCAGTCAACAGCCATTCCTACATCCTTTACTTAGCAGGTAAGAGGAGCAAAATAATGAATAATGAATGACACTGCATATCCTGATCATTTTATTTACATGTGTGAAATTGGTAATAAACTATTCATAATAGCAGATGTATACCATAAGCTCTGATTAGGGCTCATTTAGTTGCTTACTACCATAACAAATCGTGACCTTGAAATAAAATAAAATAAAATAAAAACTAATAAATAATATTTTTTATTTAATAAAATGGAAAAACTTAAACTTATTTTATTTCAGATCATTTCCAAGGCAGCATTTCTCATTTTCATTTGGTTCATTTTATTTAATAACTAGAACTAAAATTAATAACTATACAGACATTTTTAAAAAATGAAAAAAAAAAATACTAAAACATTAACTAAAATATTAATTAAAACTAAAATATTATCTTAATAAAACTAAAATAACTCTGGCTCAGCCTCTGATGTATAACTTCTATTATACATAGACATATCAGAAACAATAGTGCCTGATGCTATATTATAAAAGCTCTGTTTTGTAATTATTAAAGTTATCTAACAGTCATTATGATATAAAAGAAACATTTTTCTACTGTATTTGCAATGATTAGCAATGATCAGCCTACTTAGATCATATTTGTTGTAAAATATGTGTATTTTACAATTTAAAAAAAATGAATTTCTTAAAAAGGTCTAGGACAAAACCGCCATCATGACTCATTCAATGCTGCGACGCCAACTGAAGAACCTTGTTCAGAACTTCTCTGAGGCAGAGGTCAAGGTGAGTTCTTCCTTTTACTGTTTTGTCAACCTCATTTAAGTCTTTACAATGAGACTTTTTTCTATATCAACTATAGATATCACCTATAGTTCATTTGTGGAAAGTCATTGCATTGTGTGATACAACTTTTATTGAACAGATTTCATCCATATATTCTATTTTAAATTGGTAGTTTGCTATTCTGAATGTACCTTTAGTATCCAGTGCACGAAATGCTCAGTCATTGATCAGTGTTTTACATGTTGGATATGTTTTGTAGGTTCGGGAAGCGACCTCTAATGACCCTTGGGGGCCATCGAGCTCCCAGATGGCCGACATCTCGGACCTGACCTACAATGTTGTGGCCTGTAATGAGATTTTGGCCATGCTCTGGAAGCGCCTGAATGATGACAAGAATTGGAGGCACGTGTACAAGGTGAGTGAAGGAGAGAACTGAAGAGAACGGTCACCAGGTTTAAGGAACCAGATTCTTAGCTTGCTTGCCTGTGCAGACTTATTGAATATTTATAGCAAGTGATCGGTGCATCCGATCATGTTACCCGATCGGTGGCTGGGTTTTTTTTTTCTGTCAGCAGGACCGTTGCTGCTGCCGCTGCAGTGTTTGATTATGTATAGGCAGGATTTTCCATTCAGCTTCACTGCCATGATGCTTCTTCCTCTCATGTTTACTTGTGGCTTTTGTTTTATTATTGAGATAGTGGAAGACAGAAAGAGAGATAGAGTTACGCTTCATATTTAGTCGTGCTAGTGAAACATCATATAGAATTACTATTTATTTTTTATTTAATTTATTAGTAATAATAATAAAACCCCATCATAATAATAATAATAATAATAAAACACAATTTAAATAATATATTTGATTAAATAGTATTACCTGCCCAGTAATATTTATTTTAAATAAAGTTCAAATTTTAAGTTCAAGTTTATAGAGCACATATTAAAAACAACAAATGTTGTTCCAAATTACTATACAATCAAGAAGAAATACAGTATAAAACAGAATTAAATAAAATTAGTGAAGTGTTTGAAAACAAACTGATAAAACATGCAAATAAAACCCCTATACCTCTCAAGCAACATCATAGGGTATGGAGAAAAAAATGTATCTTCAACCTAGATTTAAATATGGCCATTGTGGAAGAAGATCTAAAAAAATAAAAGTGCATTCCACAACCTGGATGGCTATAATTACAAAAGCCAGATCACCCTTGGCTTTCAAGCAGGAACAAGGAACAGAAAAAAGTATCTGATTTGAAGTTGAGGAAGATCAGCAATTAATTGTCGGGCTAGACCATACAAGGCTTTAATAAAATACAGCAGATCCTTAAATTTAACTCTATAGCTAACTGGTAGCCAAAGTAACGACGCGAGACTAAGGGTGATGTGCTGTCTTTTCCTTATACCCATCAGAAGTCCAGCTGCTACATTTTGGACTAATTGCAGGCTTGAAAAAGTAGACCAAGCCAAACCCACATATTAGGCATTGTAGTAATTCAACTGGGATGTGTTGAATGAATAGAATTACTATTTCCAAATCCTGACAGAGAACCTCTTTTAATTTGGGAGTGGACCTGATATGAAAAAAGCTTCCTTTTAATAACCGCTTCTATCTGCTTATCAAATAAAACTTCAGAATCAAAGACAACACCCAAGTTCTTAACTCTATCGTGCAAGATTAAAGATTGTACCTAACTGATTTTCAAGCTCAGCGATATATACGACAAGGAACTGAAACCAATGGCCTCAGTTTTATTCTCATTAAGTAAAAAAGGAAAATTTCAGACATCCATAATTTAACTTCCTCAAGACCAGAGGTGAGATTACTGATGGAAACAGCAACCATTTTACCTGACAGGAAGATAAAGTTGTGCATCGTCTACATAACAATGATAAGCTACAATGTATTTCGGAAAGATAGAGCCTAGAGGAAGCATATACAAAGAAAGGCAGCGGACCCAAAATGGAGCCTTGTGGGATGCCACATGTAATCAGAGTTGAAGATGAGGAGTGATTATCAATACTGATAGAAAAAAGTTCTTCAATTCAATTAACCAACTAAAAAATGTATATTCCATATAAATACTTTTCTTCTGAACTTTATATTCATCAAAAAAATCCTGGAAATTAATATATCACTGTTTCCACAAAAACTGAAGTAATGCTAAAATTCAGCTTTGCTATCATAGGAATAATTTACATTTTAAAATATATTAATATAAGTAATAAAAAATAAGCCGTTAATTGTAGAAATATTTTGCAATATTACTGATTTTACTGTATTTTTTATCAAATTAAATCCTTGGTACAAACTTATATGTATAAAGATTGTCAAAACACTGATCATGTTTTTCTCCCTTTTTCTTCAACAGTCTTTAACCCTTCTTGAATATCTATTAAAAACGGGCTCTGACCGCATCCCTCAGCAGTGTGTGGAAAACATTCACATTATCAAAATCCTAACAGAATACCGCTTCACAGACAAGGATGGAAAGGACCAGGTACTGCAAAATGTTTGATTCTTTTACACTCTTCTATTCTCATTACATTAATAATGGAGTATAAAGGTCTGAAAGCTCTTTGCTCTTTGTAGGGGGTTAATGTGAGAGAAAAGGCTAAGATTGTGATGGTGCTGATTGAGGATGAGGACAAGAGGAAAGAGGAGAGAGATTTTGCTATGAAGACAAAAGATAAGCTGGCAAAGGCTCCCAATGGTAAGACTCCTCAATCCATGAGCACTACAATACACACAGCAGACATGGAGCGTTTGTTTACAACCGAACTCTTGTTACACATCTGATGTCTTGTGTAAAGGAGCTTTAGATCCTCACTGTGAAAGTTCACATCATATTAAATGATGTCAGTATCCGTATTACACGTATTAAATATTAAATATGTTTAAGGGACAGTGAATCCAAAATTGAAACTTGCCATGATTTGCTAATTTCCGTTCATCCAGGAAACCCAAAAAGAGATTTTGCTGAATGTCAAGGTGGCTCCTCATAATATAAATGGGTCGAAAATTAGAAACTTGTGAGGTGGAAACCTCTAAAAAGGATTTAATAAGCACTAGTTCTTTCTCTTTTATCTTCTTGATACATACGTTTCCCTTGTATTTAAACGGTTAGTTCACCCAAAAATGAAATCTATGGAACACAAATTAAGATATTTTGATGAAGTCTGAGAGGCTTTTTATCTCCCAAAGAAAGCAATGTACCGTCATTCAAGGTCCAAAAACTGTTAAAATAGTCAAAGAAACTACAGTGGTTCAACTTTAATGTTATGAAGGGATTAGAAAACTTTTGGTGTCTTTACTGTGATTTTTTTTTTTAGTGAATCTAATGTGTTCTTGCTGAATAAAAGTATTAATCTGCTACCCCTAACATGTCTTCTTGATCTTTTTTTATTTCTTTTTTTCATTTTTATCTGTTTAACTCGCATGTTTTTATGTCAGCGTCCTCCGCTACAGGACCAGAAAAAGAAAAGCCAGAGATCCCCCCGTATACAGGGCTGCCCTCCCTGGACAACATCCCATCGGTGGCTGACCTGACCGCTGCCATGGCCAAGAAGAAGGAGGAGCAGAAACGTCTGGAGGCTGAGAGGAAAGAGGCTGAGAGAAGGGTGAGACAGACTGACCAATTACTCAGTGAAACTTTATTACAGTAATATTAAATGAGATCACAGACTGATGGAAATTTGTGGATTCAGGCAAAGGAAGGTGACACAGAGCCAGATCTTTGGGAAAAAGCAGCAACAGCAGCTCCTCAGTCCGGCTCGGACCCCTGGGGAGCCCCATCCGATGCATCCAACGAATCCGCCTCTGCTACCAACGACCCATGGGGGGCATCGTCTGATGATGCAAAGAAATCCAGTCCAACTACCAATGATCCCTGGGGTGGATCTTCTGATGCGAAAAACGGATCTGCACCCACATCCAATGATCCATGGGGAGGATCTGGCAGTGACGAGAATGGCTCTCCACCTGCCTCTAGTGATCCTTGGGGAGGATCTACGAATGTTGACAAAAGTTCTCCACCTGCTGCCAGTGACCCATGGGGCGACTCTGCTGGAATTTCAGAGGATAAAGCCCCGTCAACAAACGATCCTTGGGGGGCTCCAGCTGAAACGGCGAAAGACTCTGACGCAGCGACGTCAGATCCTTGGGGGGCACCCGCGGATAAAGTACACGATTCAGCACCTGCAAACTCCGACGCCTGGGGGGCATCATCAGCCACGTCTGATCCATTTGGTGACGGTTCGAACGCAGATAATGACCCTTGGGGCACAGCAGGTAAGAAAGTGACTGGTACATCACACCACATTGTCCACCAGGGCTTCGAACTGGTTCAAGGACTGAAAAAAGGAACATAAACAAAAACCAAAACAAAATCAAGTTTAAAGGTTCTAAACAGAAGCGCTTATTTGAATTTGGCAGTCAATCAATTATGTCTTCAAATAGTATACAGCCTATGCAAATGTGACATTGACACATGCCCAACGCGCTCAGTTGTCAAGTCATCCTATGTAAAGCAATGTGCTGGCATTAGCTGTTGGATCGCAGGAGTTTATCCAAGGATATGTCACCATGGCAGGCTATATACTGTGTGGTGTTTTTTAAAAACTGCTTTTTTTTAAGCCTTGTTGTCCACAAAAAGTGACAGTTCCTTCAAAATTGAGTGAATTTACACTACAAGTCAGCAAGATTCTTTTTTTTTTCTTTTGAAAGTAATTGATATCTTTACTCAGCCAGGATGCATCGAATTGATCAAAAGTGACAGAAAAGATATTTATAATGTTGAAAAAAAGTTATTTTGAACTTCCTATTCATCAGATAATCCTGAAAAAAATGTCATGATTTCCACAAAAATATTAAAACATTGATAATAAAAAGAAATGATTCTAGAGCACCAAATCAGCATATTAGAATGGTTTCTAAAGGATCATGTGGCACAGATTTTTTTATGAAATTAAAATAATAAATTACTTCTTAAAATACATTAAAGCATTTTTTTGGACCATGTAAAGTTATTTCGCAATATTACTGTTTATACTGCATTTTTGATCAAATATTAATGCAGCTTTGGTGAGCATAAGAGATTTATTTCAAAAACGTAGAATCTTACCAACCTCAAACTTTTGAGCTGTAGCGTAAATGTCGATGACTGTATAAATTAAACGCTGTTGTTATTAGTGATGGTGATGTTGAATGTCAGGTGTTCACATGCTCCATTTGATTGTTTAAACTAACAAAATAAATGTACATTTAGAACAATATCAGTATGAGCTCACTTTTCCTTTCTAATCATTGTATTTCTTCCTCTCAGTGTCTTCACCCCCCACTGCGAATGACCCCTGGGGTGCCCCATCAGCTCCAACTGATGCTATGACAACTGGTGACCTTTTCGGTGATGGAGGTAGTTCAGATCCCTGGGGAGGTTCTTCTGAGAATGGTACTAATGGAACAGGTTTCTTTTTCCATTTGTTTCTGCACTGTCAAATCTTATTTTTCATGGTCAATTTTCAATAAGCCTTAGCCTCAGACTCACTCATTAGTTTACACTTTCTAAAAATCGCAAGCTCCCATCTAATCTAGTTGCTGAGATTTTACAAAAACTACCATTTTCATGTCATTGAATCTACTGATGAGTTTGCTTGAGGCATTTAGCTGCAAATATACAAGATATTTCTACGTTTAATATTCCTCTCTTATGAGGGCGCTTAACCCTGGGTTATCGTCGTTCTAAACACCACTTGTAACACTGGGTTAATTTAGAAACGCGGTTCAATGCGGTGTTATAATGTTACAGCTAGATGCTTTAGGAACAGACAACCAATCGCTTACTCATATTTGTCTGCTTTGAACAGTTTCAGAAGCATTGCGCATTGGATATGAGTAGTAAATTCGCCATTTAAGAGGAAAAATGTCAAATGCTGACAGAAAACGACAATTCGAGTGAAGAAGAAACATTTAATTCTTACGTTCCCAAAGTCCAAAATGTCCATTCAGTATAAACTCTATAGTACAGTCGGCAATACAAGGATGCGTAATGCTAGGGCTATGTAAACTGGTTGCGTGCTGCATTTATCCGATGACACTGACACCTCAAATATGCAGATAAGAGCGTTAACCCTGGGTTTCGGAGTGTACAATTTGAAACCCTTTCTTTATGAATACCCAGGATTAGTTGTTAACCCCGGGTAAATGAGCAGTGTGAAACGTGAAGCAAGATAACCTGCGGTTTAGAATGACCCAGGGTTAACTATTTCAAGTGTGAAAATAGAGTTGTGCTGCTTAGTATTTCTGTGAAAACATTTTTACAGCATACTTTAATCATTAAAAAAGTTTAATAGAACAGCATATGTTTACAAACGGAAATCTTTTATAACATTATAAAAGTCTTTTGTCATTTTTTTGGTCAATCGAATATCTAGTTCAGTCATAAAACTCTAGATGGCACAGGCTGATAGATCCTTTACATGCAATCTACAAGCAATCCCATATGGCCTATGCTGATACTGCTGCCAATCAGATTGCTTTTTCAACATTTAAATAGTCTGTTTCATTAAGCTAGTCTCAGCTAGAGTTCCTCTGAAACCCTCCACCTCCCCCAGCTCCACCTGCCTAGGTCTGCTATAGGATTTATGTATGTATATTTATGCACCAGCAGCATATCTTAAATGCTCACACTTGCTCTGCACCAAGACCAAATATATTAATTATGCATATTCAATAACATGCTAAAACTATTCCCAGAGTTGTATTATTGAAATGCATTCTTGCTGAATATGAATTTACTTTTTAAGTATCACACTAATGCCAAACTTTTGAAAAGTACTGAATGAAATAAAAACACAGAAACCAAGGGTATGGATCATTTGAGTGCATTTCCTTTGTTTCATTGGCATAAGTGACGTTATTTTGCCTCAATTATTTTTTTCTATCAAAAGGTGACACTGCTACAAAACCTGCTGATGAGACCAAAAAGCCAGCATCCTTCCTGGGAGAAGGCGCTTCATTGGTGGACTTGGACTCTCTTATGTCAGTCAAGCCCAAACCGAAACAGCCCCCTCTCAGCGCCATCTCCACTCAAAAAGCCCCGGGTAAGGAGGGCTAAAAGAGAGAGACACTGACAATAAGAGCGACTGAGAAAGAGAGTGTAGTTATCTGTTTATTTTTGAGTGTTTGTGACGCAATGTTTTACAAGCCTAGAGTTCATATAGTCATGTAGAACATAACCTGTATGTAGTTGATGTAGAGCCCATCTCAACCTTCTTTATCCCTGCTTCTATATGCTATCCACTTCCCTCCTCCCTCCCTCCCTTCCCCCATCAACCCTTTTTGGTTTGCACACTTTCGACTTTCATCCTTCCCAGGTGTTTTGCCAGCCACAGGCATTATCAGACCATTGGGTGGCAACATATACAATGCAGGCGGTTCTGTTGCACAGCCTTCAAACCCAAATTATTTTGCTTTTAATGCCATGACACCCTGTTCCAGTGGCCTCTCCCCCCTAAACACAGCCTTCGGGGTGCCTGCTGCCCATATGGCATCTCCAACCCACAATGCAAGCCTTTCAGCTTTGACGATGGGTTTTTCCATGGCTAACCCTCACACTGCGACTAGAATGGTACAACCCAGCAACCCTCTTATTGGTGAGTTATCTCCTATGTCTCTCACAGGAACCATTACCCCACAAGCTCCAGTTCTTCATCGACCTCCATTGGTTTGGGGCACTGGAAGTGGGGCAGCTGGGAAAGGAAATAACATTTTTTGAGTTCTTCATCCGGCATACATTCATCCCTAGCCCTCTCCTTCCTCCACCCCCTTCACTGATCCTAGTTGATTATGTGTGTGTATATAAGTGTGTGCAAATATTTAAATATCAATGAGCAACAATATACCGTAAGTCTTCTGTTTTGGGAAAAAAGCATGCCTTTCCAACATGATGGACTGACAGATTGAAGCAGGTGTTTTGTTTATTCACTTGCTGGATTTTTTTCAGTATATTTTAGAAGATAACATTCTTAAAGGTTTAAGGAAAACTGACATATCGACTGGAATAACTGACCTGCCAGTGAGCAGGTTTTGGATACACTACCGTGCAAAAGTTCGGGGTCAGTAAGATATATTTTAGGAAATGTAATACTTTTATTTTAAGGATACATTAAATTGATTTAAAGTGACAATAAACTCATTTATAATGTTATAAAAGATGTTTAATTCAAATAAATGCTGTACTTTGGAACTTTCTGTTCATCAAAGAATCCTAAAAAATTAATCACACACATAGAAAAAAGATAAATTAAGCAGCAATACTCTTTTCTTGAGCACCAAAGCAGCATATTAGAATGATTTCTGAAGGATCATGTGACACTGAAGACTGGAGTAATGATGCTGTGCCATCACAGGAATAAATAATGTTTTTAAATTATATTAGAACAGAAACAGTTCTTTTAAATTGTAATAATATTATTTTTACTGTATGTTTCAGCATTGGTGAGCCTAAGAGACTTCTTTTCAAAAACATTAAAAAAATCTTACTGACCCCAAACAGATCTTTGTGTGTTCATGTCTGATAACATAACTGGATAAACAATCCAGCTTGCTTTAAGGAGTAAAAAAAAAAAAAAAAAAAAATCTGATTTTTATTCCAAAACGTACCTGAATAACCAAGGAAGCCACCGAGTAGATGTGCTTTGACATTTATTTTTTTTGTAACCAGCATTGAATATATTTGTTATTTATTTGCTATTTTAATTCCGTAAGCAGCATTCTGTATAACACACAGGATTATGCATATTGGAATATCCAGATGTGACTTGTAGTGATTATTATGATAAGAGACATTCCAGTCATAAACATTTTTATGCTTTAGCTGGTTATATCATGCAAAGAGGTATGGGATGTATATAACTTTGAGGGTCCTGATACTTGACCACATAATTTTTGTTTTGTTTGTTTTTTTTTATTACAATTTTGAGTATGTCATCGGGTTTGAAAATGATGTTTTTGGTCAAAACAAATCTGCAGAAGGCAAAACACTGCAAGTGGCTACCATGCACAATGCTTGTTGGGAATTATTGTATTGTGAAGTAAGTTAACAATATGAGAGGACTGAGAGAATAGAGGAAGACTATTCATGTTCTTTATTTATTAAGTTGCATCTTCATCACTGTTTGCTTTCTGTTGCAAAATTAATTTTATATATTTATTCATTCTAATACTTTCCTTTTGGTCCTGATACTCTGTCATTTATCGAAAGGAAAAGCTTGTTGGAAAATCAAAATCATTATAACTAGAAGAAATTCAAAACTGTATGAAGAAAGCATGCTTTTCCATATTGGCTATAATTTTAGGTTCAGTTACAGTTTTATTTTGTATTACAAATATATTTATTTATTCAACCAGCTATGGTAAACCTGTGGTGTTACCTGTGAAAGTGCACAATTTATGAATAAAGTGAAAAGATCGTTGAAAAGTATATCTTTCATTCTAGTGACTTTATTATTTCTGCTTAGGAATCTTTCAGGTTCGACGCAACATTGCCATTTTAATTGTCAGACGTTTTTATCCAATGTGCAAAAATAAAGAGAAGAACAAGGTCATTCTTCATTGACTGCCAAGGCTTCAAAATTATGAAACACTATATTTCATATTGGACCTAACATAACAGATTAAGTTGAATAGCTTGAATTTAGATTGTTAAACCTTATTGCTGTTGAAAATAATTTTGAAAACCTTGAGGAAGAGCCCATCTGAGTCATGTTATTGCACTACTGTGTTTTAACCACCAGGGGGATCATGATTTTAGTGGAATGTCCAGACTCACCATCCCATTATTTATGTAGAGGAGATTCAAAAAAAGGCACAATTTCATAGTAAGATTTTTTTTTTCTATTAGTTGCTTTTTATTCAAAACAATTTCCAGCACAATAATTGCAGGCCCACTGCATTATTGCAATGTCATTTGGTACTGAACCTGCAACCATATACTTAAAGGGTCAGTTCACCCAAAAAATGAAAAATCTGTCATTGATTACTCACCCTCATGTCGTTCCAAACCCGCAAAGACCTTCGTACATATTCAAAACACAAATTAAGAAATTTTTGATGGAATCCGAGAGGCTTATTTTTATTATCTCCCATAGAAAACAACAAAATTAGCACATTCAAGGTGAAGATGAGTAGTAAAGTCCTTGTTAAAATAGTCAACGTGACTACAGTGGTTCAACCGTAATGTTATAAAGTGATGAGAATACTTTTTGTGCGCAAAAACTAAACAAAAATAACTACTTAATTCAACAATTTTTCCTCTTCCCTGTCAGTCTCCTGTGCAATTGACGCAGTGCAGAGCTTCCGTGTTCCACGTCAGAACGCTGAGAATTTTAACAATGTCTTTACCACTTCTCTGGACCTTGAATGTGGTAATTTCATTACTTTTAATGTGAGATATAAACCTCTTGGAGAAATATAGCCTCTTGGATTTCATCAGAAAGATGAACGAAGGACTTGCGGGTTTGGAACGGTATGAGGGTGAGTAATGAATTACAGAAAACTCATTTTTGGGTGAACTAACCCTTTAACCTTTAGGCTACTGATGAAAAAAGAAAAAGAAAGAATTTTCTGGCTCTGCTGTAGTTAAATGCCTTGGTTTGGGCCGCAGTCCAGGACTATACAATATTGTTTGAAAATCTCTTAAGATTATAGAATAAACAAAATTCATGTGCTTATGAGGACTTCTATAGAGAACTGTTTAAATCTACAGCCTGACATGAATGAGATGAATGTAGCCTGGTTGTAGGCGAAAAGAGAGAGAGAGAGAGATTTAAATGGAGATATAGAAAGAGGCAGAATCGAAGGAACAGATGGACTTGGGCGGATTAAGTGAAATCTGGGTGGGTTTGTCATAAACATTCTCTCAATGTTGAGAATGAATAAAAGAAATGACAGTGAGATAATAAAAGTGAAACTGCAGAGACAGACGCACAGTGGCTTAGGAGGTGGGTTGTATTTCTTTTTTCTGCACTTGTGATCAACATTTGTGTGTTTATGAAATATACTTTCATAATGAATAATGCATACATTTCTTTTGAAAATGAAAAATTGGCATTTTTTTGGCATGGAATTGTTTGTCAAAATTACCCTGCAAGTATATTAGGATTATGGCGATGTAATACTATTCGTTGCTCATGTGATATTAAGTATTTAAATATATATTTTGAATGTCGAATGTTTATTTTAAAAATTCTGTTCCAAAAATATGTATGGAACTCACTGTGTCCAAGTAAATTTCATTATATACAATGATAAAATAATGTGAATAATAAATGTATATATAATAATATTTTAAAATGAAAATGATTAAATATAGATACAATATTTCAGACAACTGAAGTCTTCATAATATACTTAATCTCTCTGGTTTGTAGATGTAGGTGTCTTAGGAGGCTCTGGATGGACCAGGAGAGACAGATGTACCTTTTAGATTAACCAAGATCATGAAGGATTACAAAGAAATGGACGATGGTGATTAAGACGTGGAATAAGTAAGAAATTCTCTGAGAATTTTAATCTCTCCAAGAAAGGGGCCAGGTGAGAGAGATGGGCAAAAACAAAGAGAAGAACAAGGTCGTTCTTCATTGACTGCAAGAGCAATTTTATTTCTGTGCTGAGTTTTTTTAAAAACCTGAATATTCAGCATGAAGATTTTTCATTGTCATCTCCTTCGACTTTGGGTGCTTTGAGGACATATTGGCCGTATTTGTTGGTCGTGGACGCAGGGAACATGTTTAACACTTTCTGAGCCATTTTTGCATTTCGTCAGCAAACTACACTTTTATATGGAAACCTAAGAAAGGCGTTGGCAAGTGTGTTTTCACTTCCTCACATCTATTTTATTTCCTTCTCTTTTCTCTGTCTTTAAATCCTCTGCTCATCATCTCACTTCCACTGACCTTTAATTCTGCATCTTCACTTTCTATCTGTATCCTCTGCTCATGTAAACTCCTCCTCTGTGGCTTTTGACATTGGCCTGCTGCTTCAATCATTTCTTCTAAGCTTAGTAATCTTACTTTCCCATACACAACTGCCCACAACTTTCCTCTCCATCGCCTAATTTCATCTGCTGCCGTATACGCACTGCCTGAATGTTGTTCTTTCTTTGTTATCTGCTGTGTCAGGTCCCATCTGTATCATTCCGCCATGTTGGAGAAGATGTCTCGCAAGAATCGGTCCTTGCTGTCTCTCTCGCTGACCTCTCTGGCCCTAGCGCTGTCTGTGCTGGCCTTCTGCACTTCATATTGGTGCGAGGGCACGCATAAAGTGGTCAAACCTCTCTGTCTGTCGCCTGTCAAAATGAAGAACTGCGGACAGAACAACAGTCAGCCTTACACAGCTGGTAAGGAAGCGGCTACACTGGAAAACAGTTTCACTCCAACTTCTACTATTATATTACATTTGTAAGTAATCAAAGTGGTACCAATAGTTGCAACCTGATTCAACACTTTGAATTTGATTGTAATTAATAAAATGTGTTTGAATGCTTAAAATCGTTTGGAAATTATTGTAAAGATTGTGAAAAGTTAAACGCATGTACCTGTCCTTTATAGTCAACAGTACTCGACAAACAAAAATTATTCATAAACGACAAAAAAACATGATGTGCATCTTTATCTGAACACCAGTCAACTACACTCATCTATGTTTCGTTGTAAACCGCATGTGTTCACACATACACACACACATCGTCACAGCCTTTTGTTTAGGAATTGGACTACACTGGCCGTGCTCTATGTATTTGATTCAATAAAACCAACTGACTCATAAGAGTCATTTGTTCTGGAATCATACTTGCCAGTTCTTGTTGCATGGTTTGATTCACTAAAAAGAATCAGCTCATTCATGAACCGGACTGTGCTACATGTTCACTAAAACATGCATGTATTCATTAAAAATAGATTCATTCAAAAAGAAATGTAGATTCATGTACGGTGTTGAATTGGTAAATTAGTGTAATGTTGCACTTGCGAGAACCTGTAATGGAACCGAATGATGGTATTTGTTTAATGAAACTGGTTGTGAATAAGCTCCTTGTCCTAGTCACTGCAGAAAACACGGCTAACATTGCTAAGACGAGTGCAATCTCTTATGTTTACATAACAGATGAGTTCTTTAATAAAACTACTCATAACCACAGTGGAAATCGTCATAATCTCTTGAAAATAACCCACTGCACTTTCAAACTGTAAAGATCAGAGATTTACAGGTCAGTACTTGGCCTAGTGTAATCTTTCAGGTCAAACCTCTACAAATCTAATAGATCAATTTAAC
>CM074306.1:4756721-5059221 GCA_037194245.1 Opsariichthys bidens
ATAAACACACATGGAGGTTCTTTCCCTGTTAGATGCTCTTGGCATTTATTCTGATGCAATGAATAATTTCGCACTGCAATTTATTCATTGCATTGTAATTTAAGCATTAAATGTGATTCAAGTGGGACTACTCTGTGTCAGTTGCAAAATGTAGCTCATTATGTTTCTTTTACTCTTTGTAAAACATTAGTAAAAAAATCTCTCTTAGTTTGTTTTGGGGAAAGTTACTTTTTAAAGTAATCCATTACATATTGCGTTACTCCCTAAAAAAGTAACTGATTGCGTTAGTTACTTTTTATGAAAAGAAATGCGTTACGTTTCCTCACCTGGTCTGGGTTAGCTTGTTTGTTCTGTTTTTGGCAAATGTTAAGGCCCTTTCACACCAAAAGGGAAATGAATAAGCATCAGGCTGAAGGAAATGCAGCTCAAGCAAAACCTTTCAGCTGTTCATTGATTAAAGAACAATAGGATACAGGAGAAGGAAGTTGAACAAGTCATTTTTGCTTTTTAGTATAATTGAATTGGATCATTAAAGGTCAGCAGCAAAGACATTTGGCTAATAAAGTGAGATTAAATACATAAAGTATGTTTGTGTCGTTTAATATAGTTAATTATGACAGGATTGCATTTCACTGTTTTTATTCATTTTGAGGAATACTGAATGTTTTCGTGCAAGTGAGGTGAGTAGATGCATGTTCATATTTAGTCTAGAACTACAATAACCATCATATTCACACAGCGCATTCAACACCACTGAACTTTATTTCTCTCAACATGTGGACAGGAGAGCTGTCAGTCAATGTGAAAAGGTCAAAGTAATTTAGATATTTTGTTGTAAATGGGAAAAGTAATGCGTTACTTGAAAAAGTAATCTGATTACGTAATTCAAGTTACTTGTCATGCGTTACCTAGTGTTACACTCAATGGTTCAGATCAAGGGTTTTAGCTTCAGGAATTCTAAGAACATTTGCACTTTCAATTATGTCTGTCTTAAGGCTCAGTCCGATGACATCTGGCTCTCTAGGTTGTGTCAATCTCTACAATCATTCTTTACCTCATTACATTTTGCTTTTTTAATAAGAGCAGCAAGCACAATGTCACATAATATGAATATACAACAAGATGGAGTGATGGACAGATTACAACAAACAGGAATTCCAGCAGCTTTAGACAGATGCTTTCAAAAGCTGGACAGAAGATTATGTATATAATCTCCACAGTAAGAGACGGAGATCAAGTAAGAGATGGAGAGAATGAGAAACAGTTGGAAAGACAATCAAAATCACAAGGGACAAGGGAGAAGAAATGCTTTTTCTTATTAAAATAAAAAGCAATGACACCATATCTTAATGTGAGAGAATAATCGAACAACTTCATCGGTTTCACTCATAACACATTTTGATACCCAACTGAACATTAAACATTGCTTACATAAAATCTAAAAATTATCATCTAAAAACAGTCAATTAGAATTACTGTATAAGATATGTGATTAAACAAAGGGCTGTGCATAAAAACCTCTAATTCAACAGACGCATGACAGAAATCAAATACACCAAATCTATAGAAATCAAAATGGAATGCACTATTTTTTTAAACAGATATCTAATGAATAACTGATAATGAAAAGGTTTATGAAACTTGCAGAACACATTGGTGACACACAAATTAAGGATGGTGAACCTTTAATAAGCACAATTAATTCACAACAAATGCACATGAAGTCAAGCATGACAAATGTCTGCCGTTTGAATGATCATGATTATGTTTGATCATTTATGGTCATACTGAATGAGCCGTAGTGCAGCGTCGCTTTCTTGGACAGCTTCGATGAACTCCCCCTCTGCGACTCTCTCTGCATGTGTGAGAGAATTTACTTTGTAAATGTTGTCAGTATGCTAATATCAATGGAAGCTTGTTTGTAACAAAAAAATTACATTAAAAAAAATTGAACAATATTGAATCAGAAAAAAGACATTTTATCTCAATTTTATTTCTCGAAAGCTGTGAGTTTATATCTCACAACTGACCCTTCGCAAAGACCCGCCCTCTTTAGTTACTGTTGCTTTGTCTGACAAAATAGCGGATTCTGGTTATGATTGGTCAGATCGCCTGTCAATCAAACTGTTTACCAAGGGTCGATTAAGACTTTTCTCAGAATTACGAGTTTATTCTGACTTTATCTCGCAATTCAGAAAAAGGAATTGGGAGAAGAAAAAAAAATTGAGATACAAACTGACAACTCTGACTTGCGAGTTTCCATCTTAATTCAGACTTTTTTCCCAAGCAATTCTGGAAAAGTCACAATTGTAAGATAAAAAAAACTTGTAATTCTGACTTTTTCCACGCAAATTGAGAGGTTATATGTTGCAATTCTGAAATTTTTCTCAGAACTGTAAGATTTAAACTGCAATTGTGGGTTATAAAGTCCAAATTGTGATATACTGTGTACACTATAAAACGCAATTAGCTTTTTAATTTTTCATTCCATGGCAGTAACAAGTTTCCATAAATAACAACTGAGAAAAGATCATCTTTAATTTTCTTACCACTGTCCTTTTTGTCAAAGATGGCCCAGAGTTTCTCTGCTCTTTTCTCTGGTGTGCTTTCATCACTGGGAAGATTTGCCTGCTTGTCTTTAGGTATGAGTTTGAAAAGGGCCTGATGGGAAATCAGAGAAAGCGGGATCAAGTGATGATGGGGGTGATGTTGTATTGTTGTTGGACATTACATGGGTCTATTCTTTGGACAACATCTTATGACGCACAAAGGCGTATTTCCAAATCTGTTTTTTTGTTCTGTAATCCATGGTTAGTTCAGTTTGAAAGGATTCTGTTTAGGCTGTGTGCTAAATTTATTTTCCCTCACATTCCCTCAGCTCTCTTATCTGTTTGGCCTGAGTGCTATATATGTCTTACTCCTTCTTTAAAGCTTAACTTGCTTGTTTGCCTGGTGATTCGACGCACCCTAATATAACTGAAGTTACCTAACAAAAAAGGTCAATATAAATAGATGAAATGGTGCCAGCTGTGCCAATCTTACTTAAGAGCTTAAATGCTCTTCTAACCCAAAATATAAATCTGCATGACTCTGAACAACAGTGTGAAAAGGTATTATAAATGAAAAACTAAAATGAACAGACTTAAATGAATCAAACTGTAAATAAAGTCAATATCCAGAACATCTGTTTTGCTGAATAGGAAATGAGAACATTTTCAGCAAATAACAATTTGAATTTTGGTCTGTTCACACAAAACTTTCTTGTATGACACACCAAGAACAGTAACTATAAAAGCTTTATTAATCATTCTAAATATTTGAGAATAGCAAAGTCCATATCAAATATAATAAGGACACAGAGTACATATAGTTGGAATCACTTTCAGAACGATTTTTTCCCAGATGGTGAATGATAAAAACATTAGCAGCCAATCAGAATCCTCCAAAATTTGGAGAGATCAAAAATAAGTGCAGCACACACTTAACATAAACAGGCCTATACTCACATTCTTCCAAATATCTTCCTTTGTGTTCAGGAGAACAAAGAAATTCATACAGGTTTCGAACAACTTGAGGGTGAGTAAATGATGACAGAATTTCATTTTTGGTTGAACTATCCCTTTAAGTAAATCTTTAGTTGGACCTCAGCACTACTTGTGCACAATTAAAGTGCATTAAGTACAAAATTATTTGTTCCAATTTGGCAGACTTCAAGTATACCAGTTTAGTACCAAAAGTACAATTGCAAGGTATTTTTATTTGGCACATAAATATGTAAACATGTGTATGTGAAGTATAGTTAGCACAAAATAAATGTATTTCAAATACATTTTAGTATTTTTTTTTTTACTAAGGTCAACACCAATAAATAAGGGTTCTCAGAACATGCAAAACACAAATATATGCCGCATTCTCAGCGTCTTCTTTTAAAACCAATTGTCTGTCATGTCAAAGCTACTACAATTTGAAGAGAATCTTGCTGAGCAATTCGAATTTGATCTGAATTGACCCTTCGCAAAGACCCGCCCCCTTTAGTTACTGTTGCTTTGTCCGACAAGCCATGCTCTCTCACGCCACACATCATGTTCTCACGCAGAGAAAAATACATCCTGGAGAAAAGAGGACACTGACAATGCGTCGACAGACATATGAAACAGTTTCATATTTAATATATCGTAATATTTTAAAGAAGTTTAAACAATAACTACCGTATAGCGACTCTTTAATGTGTCGTGACAGATCGCTGTAGCTCCTTCAAGCGGCTCGTGAACCAACATCTCTTCATACTAGTTCATTTATAGCATCAAGTACACATGAATGGACATCTGAAGAAATGTTGTTTCAAGCGCGGAAAGTATGCACACTTTTTAAAGTTTGTGTTCACCAATGTTAATCTACTAACTTCCCTGACTGCTTTGTCAGACAAAATGGCAGATTCTGGGTTATGATTGGTCAGATCACCTGTCAATCAAACTGTTTGAGAAGGGTCAATTAAACATAAGGTTCATTGGCACAGGCATTTGAAGGAAACTCTATTGACACCTTGACTACTCACGTTCCACAGCCGTAATGCAAGAATACGTTAACTATTCACAACAGGACTTCCCAGTTATCGTAATCCAAAAGAAATATTGCAATGTTTCACTGTTTTAATTCATGAAAGTTAACTGTATCCAGATGATATAGCATAAATAAGGAATATCATTCATTATGTGGAGTCATCTGCAACATATCTGGCCAACACCCTAAACTACTCCCTGGGAAATTGATCGGTCATTTCTGAGAAGAAGGCTTAAGAGTTGACATGTCATTGAATCCCCCTGTGCCCATGGTCTTAAATCCTGATTGCACATTGAGGCGCTTATCTCTCCCACAGTACCCAGCACCGAATCCTTCTGGAATGAGTTCTTATAGAGCTCGGGCTTAAGGGTGATGTCACTCCATGCTTTTAATCACTGATCTTAGGTCAGCTTTGATGTTAAATGCTCTTTATGCTTTAATCGTCACTGCCGAAACGACAAAGCTCTGCGTCTGAGACACACTCAATCAGCCGTGATCCCTTGTGACCTAGGTGAGGTGTCGCCGCACCAGACAAACTTACGAGCCTCAACGGTCACACTAGTGAAATTTTACAGGCAAAAAAGATCAGTTGTTCATTGTCAATAGTATAGCAATATATGAATCGTGATTAACAGAAGTCACTGTCAGATTAAGCAACGTTCTGTTGGTAAATGTGGCAGATTTGTGTGACCAACTTGAACATGAGCGAAACCTGTTTTCAGCCTCAGTAGAATTCCTGGTCGCATGGATTCAGAAATCCTTATTTTGCCAGTAAAATTTCACAGAGCAATGGTGATTTGTCTGAGAGAGTTGAGACTAATTCTCTGAAAATAGCCATGTCCACAACATAACTAAAAACATCACGACACAGATAAACTACAACGTTGGAATCCTGATGATGAATGATAAAAAAACATTCACAGCCAATCCAAATCAGCCCCAACTTCAAAGAGTTTGAACTCGAAACTCCCAATCACGTGGATTCAATAATGGTTGCATTTCGGCCATAAAATTTCAGAGCAACGCAAAATTTAAATACAATTTCAATGTGGAGAGAGTTTACGTTAATAATGTTTTACCTTAATGTATTCAAAAAGGGTGTTGGCATTTTTGATTGGCCCTTTAATTAGTTCTACATAAAATCCCATTACTCTTCATTTAATTCATTTAATTACGAATAAATAAATTATTTATTATTTTTATTACTTGGTCCTGGAGGGCCACTGTCCTGCAGAGTTTAGCATTAACCCTGTTAAAACTCACCTGCCTCAAGCCTTCTAGTAATCCTCAAAGATTAGCTGGTTCAGGTGTGTTTGATTAGGGTTGGAGAAAAACTCTGGCCCTCCAGGACTGAGTTTGCCCACCCCTAGACTTAACCAATGTCTGGGGGTGGGACTATCTGTTTGTCTGACCAATGACAGAAGGAGGGAGTGTTCAGGGGGGAAACCTGTCTGAAATCATTCATTTGCAACTCCAATTGGCGATGCTAGTTGTGCAGAAATTACACTCTAACAAAACATATCAGGAAGATAGATAGAAAAGCATCATATTTTTTTCATAGATATGTTGGGAACTGAGTAAATTTGTGGAATGGTAGTTTGCTCAGTAGGATGGAGAAGCTCCTTCACCAGCTGTTCTTGTATATTTTGTGTGAAATCTATTCAATGTCTTACCTGGCTGAGCTCCATCACTTCAGATTTTGTGACGTAACCATTCTTGTCCACATCAAACAGTGAGAAGACCCACTCCAGCTTCAAGGTCGACTTGCCTGAAGAGGTCATGTGAAGAGCAACGACATACTCCTTAAAGTCTAATGTTCCATCATCATTGGTGTCAAAGGACCGAAAAACGTGTTGAGCATAGGTCTTGGCATCACTGTCGGGGAAGAATTTGCCGTAGATCTCCTCAAATTGTTGTGGTGAGATGCGACCTGAAGGACACTGCTTCTGGAAGTTCTCATACCACTGAGTGATCTCAGCTTCAGAGAACCTGGTGGTCAGCTTGAGGTCATCCACAAACTCTTTGGGAATCCCTCCACTCTGTGCGTTACCCATGGCTTACTTTTGAGAAATACGGAAGAAATTGATTCACCAACAAAGGCTTGAAATTGTCCTTAGTAAGGATCAGACGGGAAGTTAGTCACTCAGGGTATCGTGTCAAAACTGTTAATTAGCACAGCAAACTTAAGACAAAAAAAGGTACAGGAGTGAATCTGGAAAGAACTAGTGTGGGTCATATTTCACTGCATTTTTTTTTTTAAATTTGTTAAGAAAATAATGCCATAATTCAAAACGTCTTCCTAAGAATATGGCATATATTGTGTGTGTGTGTGTGTGTGTGTGTGTGTGTGTGTGTGTGTGTGTGTGTGTGAGAGAGAGAGAGATAGATTTAACCCTTGACAGTCCAAAGACAGTTCCCTGACATTTTTAATATCTTAACCTAGTCATGTACAGGTGCATTTATTTCACTAATTTCATTCAAAAAGTGAAACTTGTATATTATATTCATTCATTACACACTGACTGATATATTTCAAATGTTAATTTCTTTTAATTTTGATGATTATAACTGACAACTAAGGAAAATCCCAAATTCAGTATCTCATCAACACAATCACCATAACTTTGCACCACTCAGCAGCAGTCCAGTCCTTTTTGTCTTTAGCCCAGGTGAGACGCTTCTGACGCTGTCTGTTGTTCAAGAGTGGCTTGACACAAGGAATGCGACAGCTGAAACCCATGTGTTGCGTACGTCTGTGCGTAGTGGTTCTTGAAGCACTGACTTCAGCTGCAGTCCACTCTTTGTGAATCTCCCCCACATTTTTGAATGGGTTTTGTTTCACAATCCTCTCCAGGGTGCGGTTATCCCTATTGCTTGTACACTTTTTTCTACCACATCTTTTCCTTCCCTTCACCTCTCTATTAATGTCCTTGGACACAGAGCTCTGTGAACTGCCAGCCTCTTTTGCAATGACCTTTTGTGTCTTGCCCTCCTTATGCAAGGTGTCAATGGTCGTCATTTGGACAAATGTCAAGTCAGCAGTCTTCCCCATGATTGTGTAGCCTACAGAACTAGACTGAGAGACCATTCAAAGGCCTTTGCAGGTGTTTTGAGTTAATTAGCTGATTAGAGTGTGGCACCAGGTGTCTTCAATATTGAACCTTTTTACAATATTCTAATTTTTTGAGATACCGAATTTGGGATTTTCCTTAGTTGTCAGATATAATCCTCAAAATGAAAAGAAATAAACATTTGAAATATATCAGTATATGTGTAATGAATGAATATAATATACAAATTTCATTTTTTTTAATGGAATTAGTGAACTAAATCAACTTTTTGATGATATTCTAATTATATGACCAGCACCTGTATATTGCACTTGAGTATCCACCTTTTTCCTAATGAGCCTACCATGTTTTAGATTATGGGAAGAGTGGGGAAGTTTCTTTCACATCTCTTTCCAGGTTTGTTTTCACACAGATGCTTAAAATGTAGTTTTCACTTTTAATCCCTATAAAGCAGTGTTCACTGGAATGTTAAAGCAGGTAAATACAATATTTATTGTCTGTCAAAATGACGGAAATCACTTTGAAATTTTATCACTTAATGCTCCAGTTAATGAACATATTTGATTAAGGCAACATATATTACTACATTGATATTTAAAGGGATAGTTCACCCAAAAATGAAAAAATTCTGTTAATTTACTCACCCTCAGGCCATCCAAGATGTAGGTGTCTTTTTTCTTCAGTAGAACAGTGAAGAAGATTTTTATCTGAAACCGTAGTCCTTGGTGATTCATTTAAGTCAATGGCTGCCATCACTTTAAGAATAAAAAAAACCAAAATATCCACAGGCAGTACAAAATGAATACCCATGGCTCCTGACGATACACTGAGGTCTTATGAAGCGAAACAATCGGTCTGTGGAAGAAACTTTATTACTACATTATTTACAGCATTTTTTACCTGTAACCCACAGCCTCTGCAAATTGTCCTGAACCCATTCATGGCAGTCTGGAGCACGAGCTTTTTGTCGCATGACGACGTATACGCATGAGCTCAAACGTTGGGAATATGTGAAAAGTCCCTTCCCAAATGAAATCTTCCCAATTGAGATCACGCAAGTGAATGTAATCGCCAGGAGGCATAGGCATTCATTTTGTTTTGCCTGTATATGTTTTGTTTTTTGTTACTTTTAAAGTGACGGTAGCCAATGACTTGCATTATATGACTCACCAAGGACCACTGTTTCAGCTAAAAATCTTTTTTACATTTCTACTGAAGACAAAAAGACACCTACATCTTGGATTGCCTGAGGGTGAGTATTAACAGCAAATTTTCAATTCTGGGTGAACTATCCCTTTCACACGTCTGTAATTTTGCTGTGGAAATAGATTTTGGGGTTATTCATGGTCTGTTGTGGTAATTTGTTAATGCTTTTACACTTTTAAATTTCCTTTTAATGTTCAATGGTTGAAGGGCGAGTAGAATAATGTCATCTCATTGTACCCAGTTTGTGAAAAAGTTTAACAGAAGTTACTCCCATAATTGATGCAAAGCATAATGGGGCATAGGAAAAAAGGTAGTATCTGTGTTGCTGGAATAATATGACAATACAGATCCATGAAAAAAGAGGAAATGTGACTTAAAAGTACATCTTTTTAGAAAGAAAAATATGTCACTTCCAACATATAACATATACATATCTATGGGACCAACATTTTTGCTTGCAGAAATGAAACTATTAAAAAAGTTGGAAACAGTCATTGGCTTTGCCTTACAACTCTTTTTTTTTTTACAGATTTAGCCTGATATAACTTCTTTCCTAAGTTCCATAGCTTTATTTAATGTGGACCGAGTTCATTAAAATGAATTAATAAATAATAAATACATGAAAAAAATATCACTGTAATAAAATAAACTTTTGAAGAAAAAAATAAACCCTGACTGGGATGCCCAATGTAGTGATATAACGATTAACAAATGTGCAATATAGCAAAGAATACGGAAGATCTGATTATTATCTTGAGAGAAATCAAAAAATAAATCAATCTGTATAAATAGAGAAACATCCTTACCTGTGGTTGTGGTTTAAGGAAGGCAAGTAATCAAGGTGGAGTGTGGAAGAGTAATGAGGCCGTGTTGAAGGAGGTGGCTACCCCTCCATACTGGGTTAATTCAATTACATAAGATTGCACAAGGGTTACCAGAGAGAGATTTACATTTCACATTGCACAGTTTCTGTTCTTAACCCCATCTCCATTGTAGTCACAAACTCTTTCAGCTAAAACGCTCAAAATAAAATACACCTTGATGACATGAATTGGACTCTACGGCCAACTGTTTGCCACAATAACATGTTTTTCATTTTGTTTTATGTTTAAATTTTTGTAGCTTGTTTTTTGTGGTGTCAATACTACGACAGAGATTACCATCTTTAAATATAACACGTAGTTCCAGAAACACAACAATACCCTCAAGGGGTGTAGAGATGTCAAAGTGTCTGGAGAGAGGGATTTCCGTTAAGATCCTCATTAATCTTATTAAACTAAGTAGTGATGGGCTTCCCCTCATGGTGTGTATCCCAGATTTACAGCAACTTAATCTAGTGACCTTTGGAATGAACTCATCTTAAATTGAGTTATAAAAAGACAAAGAAATTTACTTGAAATTCTCATGTGATGGATCATTATTAGGTTATTTGTGATTAAAAACATTTATTTATTTATTTATTTAGGGGTGAATTCATGTAAACTGAGACGTTTTGCCATTTAGATGACTGGGAAAAAATGTCAAAATTATCATGAATGAATTATTTGACTTATTATATTTGAATGTTGAATATCTGCTATTTTGCCTGTTATTTTATTTGGATGATAGAAGTCATGTATATCACCATGACGTACACAATTGTTTGAAAGTAATTTTAGAACAGAAAAAGAAGACCAAAGGGTTTCAAAAACCTGCCTGTTGACATTCTACTCAAGTTCTTATTTTTTATCTGTCTGCTTCTCTACCATTAAGTTTATCTTTCATCCTTTTTAAGTGTTGGATTTTCTCTGGGTCATAAATACATGTTGACGCTCTTGTTCTGATCTACTTACTGTCTTTAGTCTACCTTGTCTGGCCTACAATAATGTCCACACATATCAAGCAATCCCTCAACTTTGAACATCCCTCTTTTGAACAAACATCCCTCCATAATGACAGAGGATACACAGAAATAAAGGAGTTGCTTAAGGAGGGAAAGAACAAGATCATATGGCAGGGAAAGGAATGCCAAGATTCTATGCACAGGTCATTTAATGATTGGAATACATTAATTAGGTCTTCCTAAAATAATTTAATCCCAAACAATGTCAATTTAGTGTGAACACTCCCCAGTGAGCACGTTCCAAGATTTATCAGGGAATCATAATCTATTGTGACTAATCTGTAGTGGCTAATGCTTAATCTGTCGTCAGTGCGTAGACAAGAACTGTCAGCAGACTACTTTTTTCTTTGTCAACAAACGTGAACATAGTGAGCTGCTTATAAAATACAGTTTAAATCCGTCATGGTTTTTTTTTTACATCAAAATTAAGCAGACAAAATATTACAAATTTAAATTTGGTAAAAGTCATGTAGTAGCTTGTTGGTTTTTAGTTTCCATAAATGAAAGAAAAAACAAATGCTTGATCATGTTTCTTACCGTAACTCGTAACACTTTACAGTAAGGATCCAACATTAGTTAATGCATTAACTAAAATTAACTAACAATGAGAAAAACATTTGTTAACCTTTGTATTAAACGAATACACTGTCTCTGCACACTATGCAAATTCTTATTCTAACCCTCCACGTCCCCAGCACCACCTGCCTATATCTGTTACAGGAGGGTTTCCTTTTCTCTAGAAGCATGTTTCCTTTAATTTTATATTCAGAGCATTTAGCAGAAACGACTCGTACTTGCTCTGCAGCAGCAGCAGCGTAGAAAGCTAGTCTGCCAAGACCAAACCTATTTCCACTAATAAAATGTTTTACATACTATCCCGAGAGTTGAAATAAAACTATTTGTTCATGTTAGCTCACGTCTATTAAATAATATGAACACAAGTTTTTATTCTAACAATGTAGTAGTAAATGCTGAAATTAATAATAACTAAAAATGAATAAATATTTAAGAAAACAAGTTTTTTTCATTGTTGGCTCTTGTTAAATAATGTTTATTAATGGAACTTTTGCTGTAAAGTGTTACCCAATAACTGTGGTAAAAGTGCTAAAATGGACGAAGGTGGATGAAGTGCATTGTCAAACACATTTTTGTAGTTTTAGGCATAAATTAGGCATTAATAAACATGAAATGTTATTTTATGAGTAAAATTAAATTGATGAATCAGTGTCAAAATAGCACAATTTCTATGGAATGTCCTATGTTGTGGAACACTAAAACAAAAACGAAAAGTTTTCAAATTATAACTGTTGTGCATTCTTGAGCTGATATTAACTTTCAGCTCAAGAGACTCAAAAGACTTCATGGAATATTTATAGCCCTATTGAAATATTTTCAAAGTTGAGACCCAAGAATAGCAAGCTTGAGTACCTTCCAAAGTGGTATAGCATGCAGTCGGGTTCAGTCGGGTAAATGCATTGTAATCTGTCCAAATAATTTTAAAAGATGTTTCATTTCACAGATTCAATTCTTTTTGAAAGGAGGTGGTTATTTGACCCTTGGGATCCACCATATCTACAAACAACGATTTCCAGCTCAGCCAAAAAAAAAAAAAAAAAGGCTTTTTTCACTATTTGCTCGCTCCTACATTACACCACTGTATTAATTTTGCACTATGAAAACTGCATATCATTGATTTGCTTGTGTATCTCCTTTCCTAAAGAGCAGACTTGCTTTTCTCACATTAAGTGCAAATCTTCCTTACTCACTCCAGTCTGTACCACACAGAATATGCCACTTTTAGACCCCACGTGCTAATAAGTTCCAATCCCATTAGAAGGCTTAAAACAAGAAAAGCCCACAGAGATCAAGAGTAAAACTGGAAAAGACCCTATAGAGTTAAATAAAGCCCAGTGTGTTTATGTCTTAGCTGTAAGCTTCTTTTTTTGTTTTGTTTACTGGAGGCACTTTAAGGAGAGGCAGAGAATAAAGTTGATCTACTTGATATTGCATTAAATAATGCAGTCTTAATCAACAAACATTTCCTTTTTTCTTTTTTTTTTTTTTACAATATGCTTAAGATAAATTGTTTTTGTATGATTTTTTTATATACATTTTGTAATTTTTTTTACTTTTAAAAAATGTATTTCGTCTGTCAAACCATCTATAGCAAAGAACAATGCAAAGAGAAAGTAAATCAATACATTTATTAATCAAAAAAGTCAAAAATGTCACATTTATTCATACAAAGCCATGTGACCGCTATCAACTCTTGAAACATGAAATGTTCATGTTTGTCTCCACCTAGAGATCATATGAAGTACTGCAAATGATGGTCCTCTGGTGGATCACTATTTGCTGTCTAAATAAGCCACTTGAACATGTTCATTTAACAGCCAAACAATACTGACAATTTGCTAAATATCAGTTAAGACACATTTTTTGATGACTAAAAAATATAACTACAACACACTTGCGAGAGAATAAACACTGCTTTTGGCCATGAATTGCTAAAACAGAAAACAAATGTTACAAATGTTGCATAGGCCTACACGTTAACATTACAGTACAGTTGAATTTCGTGTAACAATTCGTGTAATAACGTTCTTTTTGACCTTTTTTTTGTACAGTAACTGAATAAACTACAATAGTAGTATTACATTTAAACATCTTTATACAAAAAGTACAAATGTTATTGAATTATAACAGCCATTTCCCCAAGCAGGGAGTAAAGTCAGGATATTCAGTTCGACAAATAGCCTGCTTTTCTTTTTTAACCCCTTTGAATCTCCATGTCCAAATCCGTAAGGTACGAGAATAGACTCTTCCTTATTTAAAAAAACAGAAATTAGGAATAAAGCGTCAGCAGCATCAACATCAAAAAGTCAGGGCCCTCTGTGAACACGGTGTGTACTATATATTTTCCTGCTGAGGTTGCGGGCCAAGCGTTCCACGGCGTTGCCAACTCCACTCAGATCCTTTTGTTTAGGAATACCTTCAATGTTGCCGCTATACCACATGACCCAACCACCAAGTGACATCAGTACCAAGACAGCCCCAGTGTAGACAAGAAGGTCCCCGAAATCTTTACCCTTCGTTTCCAGTGGCACAAAGAGCCCGACAAATAGGGCCGTGAAGCCAAAAATGTCAAAAATAACAGCAAAGCCCAGGGCCACTTTGCAGTGTTTGAGACCAGCACATGCCATGGTAACTGTTGGAGACAAATACAAAATAGGCATAATATATATATATATATATTACTGTAACATAATGGATGCATTTATGAACAAAATATAATAATAGTGTAAAATTGCACACTGCAAATAATAAAAGGATTACACACTGCAAAATTTCTGGGTCACTTGATGTCTAGACAGTGTCAAATCTGGATCTTGAAGCGCAGATATGTGAAGTACGTCTAAAGTATTAACTCTTAAGCGACCAACATGACTCACTGCACGTTCTTCCATTATTATTTGTTCCAAGAAAAATTGTGCGATCAACTCCCATCGAGTAGACAGTATCTACTCACAAACATTTCACAAACAACCTTCATCGACCTCAGATGCATTATTCAATGAACTGACCTTGATTCTCGGTTTCTTCACTCCACGAATATTATATTTTTCATCGCTGTTCAGGTGTGGTCGAGTGCAGCCAACCTGTTTGAAGCTGCTTCCGGACCCTCCCAGACGTGTTGATATTTGACACCAACGGAAGCGGCCCTTTCGAACCATTCAGAGCAGTTATTACCCTGCCATCACATCAGAAATGAAAGAAAATGAAACAAAGACTTCTTACACTGTTTGATGGCGATCCCATTTTTATGCAGTATTATGAATTTACAGTACCTAACAATACTTGGGGGAACTATGTAGGCATTAATATAGTCTATAATACCAACAAAAAACAATAGTAGGCAACAGATGCATGAAATACAGTACAACAGTCTCTTGTACAAATATTTAGGCCTATATTTTATATGGAAGCTTGTTTAAGCCACTGAATAAAAAATAAAAAGATAATTGCGATTTTTTTTAATGCAATTCTGACTTTTTTTCCCCTCAGAAGTGCGAGTTTATATCACATTCTGACTTTATATCACGCAATTGCGACTTTATTATGACATAATTCTGACTTTATAACACGCAATTGGGAGTTTATGTCACGCATTCTGACTTTATAACACGCAATTGCGAGTTTATGTCACGCATTCTGACTTCATAACAATCAATTGCGAGTTTATATCACGCATTCTGACTTTATAAAAACCAATTGCGCGTTTATGTCACGCATTCTGACTTTATAACACGCAATTGCGAGTTTATGTCACGCATTCTGACTTCATAACAATCAATTGCGAGTTTATATCACGCATTCTGACTTTATATCACGCAATTGCGACTTTATTATGACATAATTCTGACTTTATAACACGCAATTGGGAGTTTATGTCACGCATTCTGACTTTATAACACGCAATTGCGAGTTTATGTCACGCATTCTGACTTCATAACAATCAATTGCGAGTTTATGTCACGCATTCTGACTTTATAACACGCAATTGCGAGTTTATGTCACGCATTCTGACTTCATAACAATCAATTGCGAGTTTATATCACGCATTCTGACTTTATAAAAACCAATTGCGAGTTTATGTCACGCATTCTGACTTTATAACACGCAATTGCGAGTTTATATCACGCATTCTGACTTTATAACACGCAATTGCGAGTTTATATCACGCATTCTGACTTTATTACACGCAATTGCGAGTTTATATCACGCATTCTGACTTCACAACAACCAGTTGCGAGTTTATATCACGCATTCTGACTTTATAAAAACCAGTTGCGAGTTTATATCACGCATTCTGACTTTATAAAAACCAATTGCGAGTTTATGTCACGCATTCTGACTTTATAAAAACCAATTGCGCGTTTATGTCACGCATTCTGACTTTATAACACGCAATTGCGAGTTTATGTCACGCATTCTGACTTCATAACAATCAATTGCGAGTTTATATCACGCATTCTGACTTTATATCACGCAATTGCGACTTTATTATGACATAATTCTGACTTTATAACACGCAATTGGGAGTTTATGTCACGCATTCTGACTTTATAACACGCAATTGCGAGTTTATGTCACGCATTCTGACTTCATAACAATCAATTGCGAGTTTATGTCACGCATTCTGACTTTATAACACGCAATTGCGAGTTTATGTCACGCATTCTGACTTCAGAACAATCAATTGCGAGTTTATATCACGCATTCTGACTTTATAAAAACCAATTGCGAGTTTATGTCACGCATTCTGACTTTATAACACGCAATTGCGAGTTTATATCACGCATTCTGACTTTATAACACGCAATTGCGAGTTTATATCACGCATTCTGACTTTATTACACGCAATTGCGAGTTTATATCACGCATTCTGACTTCACAACAACCAGTTGCGAGTTTATATCACGCATTCTGACTTTATAAAAACCAGTTGCGAGTTTATATCACGCATTCTGACTTTATAAAAACCAATTGCGAGTTTATGTCACGCATTCTGACTTTATAACACGCAATTGCGAGTTTATGTCACGCATTCTGACTTTATAACACGCAATTGCGAGTTTATATCACGCATTCTGACTTTATAACACGCAATTGCGAGTTTATGTCACGCATTCTGACTTTATAACACGCAATTGCGAGTTTATGTCACGCATTCTGACTTTATAACAACCAGTTGCGCGTTTATATCACGCATTCTGACTTTATAACACGCAATTGCGAGTTTATATCACGCATTCTGACTTTATTACACGCAATTGCGAGTTTATATCACGCATTCTGACTTTATAACACGCAATTGCGAGTTTATATCACGCATTCTGACTTTATAATACGCAATTGCGAGTTTATATCACGCATTCTGACTTTATAACACGCAATTGCGAGTTTATATCACGCATTCTGACTTCACAACAACCAGTTGCGAGTTTATATCACGCATTCTGACTTCACAACAACCAGTTGCGAGTTTATATCACGCATTCTGACTTTATAACACGCAATTGCGAGTTTATATCACGCATTCTGACTTTATAAAAACCAGTTGCGAGTTTATATCACGCATTCTGACTTTATAAAAACCAATTGCGAGTTTATGTCACGCATTCTGTCTTTATAACACGCAATTGCGAGTTTATGTCACGCATTCTGTCTTTATAACACGCAATTGCGAGTTTATGTCACGCATTCTGACTTTATAACACGCAATTGCGAGTTTATATCACGCATTCTGACTTTATTACACGCAATTGCGAGTTTATATCACGTATTCTGACTTTATAACACGCAATTGCGAGTTTATGTCACGCATTCTGTCTTTATAACACGCAATTGCGAGTTTATATCACGCATTCTGACTTTATTACACGCAATTGCGAGTTTATATCACGCATTCTGACTTTATAACACGCAATTGCGAGTTTATGTCACGCATTCTGTCTTTATAACACGCAATTGCGAGTTTATATCACGCATTCTGACTTTATAACACGCAATTGCGAGTTTATATCACGCATTCTGACTTTATAACACGCAATTGCGAGTTTATATCACGCATTCTGACTTCACAACAACCAGTTGCGAGTTTATATCACGCATTCTGACTTCACAACAACCAGTTGCGAGTTTATATCACGCATTCTGACTTTATAACACGCAATTGCGAGTTTATATCACGCATTCTGACTTCACAACAACCAGTTGCGAGTTTATATCACGCATTCTGACTTCACAACAACCAGTTGCGAGTTTATGTCACGCATTCTGACTTTATTACACGCAATTGCGAGTTTATGTCACGCATTCTGACTTCATAACAACCAGTTGCGAGTTTATATCACGCATTCTGACTTCACAACAACCAGTTGCGAGTTTATATCACACATTCTGACTTTATTACAACCAATTGCGAGTTTATATGTCGCATTCTGACTTTATAACACGCAATTGCGAGTTTATGTCACGCATTCTGACTTTATAACAACCAATTGCGAGTTTATATCACGCATTCTGACTTTATAACAACCAATTGCGAGTTTATATCACGCATTCTGACTTTATAACAACCAATTGCGAGTTTATATCACGCATTCTGACTTCACAACAACCAGTTGCGAGTTTATATCACGCATTCTGACTTCACAACAACCAGTTGCGAGTTTATATCACGCATTCTGACTTTATAACACGCAATTGCGAGTTTATATCACGCATTCTGACTTCACAACAACCAGTTGCGAGTTTATGTCACGCATTCTGACTTTATTACACGCAATTGCGAGTTTATGTCACGCATTCTGACTTCACAACAATCAGTTGCGAGTTTATATCACGCATTCTGACTTCACAACAACCAGTTGCGAGTTTATGTCACGCATTCTGACTTTATTACACGCAATTGCGAGTTTATGTCACGCATTCTGACTTCATAACAACCAGTTGCGAGTTTATATCACGCATTCTGACTTCACAACAACCAGTTGCGAGTTTATATCACACATTCTGACTTTATTACAACCAATTGCGAGTTTATATGTCGCATTCTGACTTCACAACAATCAGTTGCGAGTTTATATCACGCATTCTGACTTTATAACACGCAATTGCGAGTTTATATCACGCATTCTGACTTCACAACAATCAGTTGCGAGTTTATATCACGCATTCTGACTTCACAACAACCAGTTGCGAGTTTATGTCACGCATTCTGACTTTATTACACGCAATTGCGAGTTTATGTCACGCATTCTGACTTCATAACAACCAGTTGCGAGTTTATATCACGTATTCTGACTTCACAACAACCAGTTGCGAGTTTATATCACACATTCTGACTTTATTACAACCAATTGCGAGTTTATATGTCGCATTCTGACTTTATAACACGCAATTGCGAGTTTATGTCACGCATTCTGACTTTATAACAACCAATTGCGAGTTTATATCACGCATTCTGACTTTATAACAACCAATTGCGAGTTTATATCACGCATTCTGACTTTATAACAACCAATTGCGAGTTTATATCACGCATTCTGACTTTATAACAACCAATTGCGAGTTTATATATCGCATTTCTGAGAAAAAAGGGTAAAATTGTGAGGTAAAAAGTAGCAATTATCTTTGAAATTGTTTTATTCCGTGGCAGAAACGATCTTCCCTAATTTTATCTTAATTGCATTCGCAAGATTACCACAGAATCAAAATAAACTGAATCCTCTCTCTGCGTGTAGACTTTCAGCGCGTCATACATGATTTGTTAGTGACCCGGATAATCTCGCTCCACAGACTAGAGTTCAATCAGGCAATCCTCATGATCACGCTATCGACACAAGAGCCAATCAACAGACGGACGCCTCAATCCCAGCAAACGAGGTGCATGAAGTTGCATTTGTGAGTAACGTTACACAAGTTTATTAACCCTCTCATGCATCTGTATCATACATGGTTTAACTAATTTATACGAATTAATATATCCAAAGCTAATTTAACTATATTTGTACGCTTTCCTTATTAGCATAAACATGTAATGTGTGAAACAGGCATCCTTTGCCCTGTTTGACAGGATGAGGGAGACACAAGCAAATTAACTAATGTTTAATTAACTACTTGTTAACGTTAATGCCTAATTAACTACTTAGTCGTCCATGGTTGTTATTAATTGCAACACGCCCTTCGCTCTGTCATGCGTTTTTGCTCTTTTGGAAAGTTTAGTATCGGTTTTTGAGAGCAATTGGATTCGTGTTTTTAGGAGAGTTTATGTGTGGTTGTAGTTTTGTGAAGGTCTCTGCCGTATCCATGAAACCGGAATCATGACTGATGTACAGAAAAGCACGGGGAGCAGAGGTCAGACCTTTAGTTTTAACGAGCTTTTAAACTGGATAAAATCCTATTTACTTTGTAACATCCAGTTTGAGAAGGTTTGAGCCGATTTTAGAACGTAAAGCTGGTTTCTAGTCTAAGATGGAACGAGCTATTACTTTTAGTTTAACAAGCCTGTTTGACAAACTAATTTAGAGATTTATTTCTGGTTTAACCCTCTAAAGCCTGACATATAAAATAAGTCAAACAAGTCCAAATTTTAAATGAAACAGTTTAATCTTTACAACATTATAAAATCAATTTTTTTTTTTTAGGTTTTGTATTATAGTTGATATACACCAGGCTTTTATGACTCTCATAGTGTCATAAAGTGAGAATATGGAGCTCGCACTCGAAGGGGGAAAAACAGTCTTATTCGGACACAAACTGAGCAAAAATATGCATTTACTGTTATTTATATAACCAAAAAGTAAAACAAGATCATGAAAGCTTGTAATGTAAGTCTTTAGAACAGTATAGCAGACTGTACATGTAAATATTCCACAAAATCATATTTGAAGGTTAAATTTTAACAAGATTTTTCTCAAAAATGATGCACGGATAATCAAGGAAAACGTCAAAGTTACTTCAGTCCAGTAAATGTTCATGTAACTTACTAACAATGTAAAATTGTTTCCTTTGTTTAATCAGTAAAGATTTCATGCCAAAAAGTGATTGTGTACCACAATCTGAAAGGTGGGTATTTATATAAATATACTAAAAGACCTTTTACTTGCTTATGAATTATCAATCAGAGGGCCGAAGGCATTTCGATCATGGTAGTAATTTAGAGCAGTGGTTCCCAAAGTGGGGGTCGCGACCCATTTCAATTTTTTTTTTTTTTTTTTTAAAGGTGGAAAAAATATATAGGCACTATATATTTTTGTTACCGTTAATTTAATTCAATACTTATTAAATGGTGTTTGCAGAAAAGTCTGATTAAAAAAAATATATGATGTATATTTTTTAATTAAATTTGTAATTTTGTCCCAGACATTATACGAGATTACGTCAGCGGAGCAGCAGTGCATTTATCATGGGGGTCGCGGGCTAAAAAGTTTGGTAACCCCTGATTTAGAGGTTTTAGAAATTCACATATCAAATATGCTGTAGACTTTATAGGGTTAAGATTGTTTGCTTGGAGCAGCAAAAAGCCAGTTTGGACCAGCTCAATACTACTATATACTGCTAATAATACTGCTTCTACCTATTTGATTAATAAGGTCACATTTGTCTTGTTACTGTTTAAAGGTTTGAAGAACGAGGACGGGTATGAAATCTCCATTCCCTTTGAGGACAACAACATGGACGATTCTGGTTTTTATAGTCAAAATGACCACACCATCAGTGGTATTTACTTCAGCCATATTGTGACACAGTAACATGTTTGATTATCACAGTTGAGCTCTATAATTTGATCTCCTACAAATCGATGCTTCTGTAGAGTCGGCCTCAGGTCAGGTACCTCCTTGCAGTCCGTACCTTCTGATTACCAGCCTCCGAGCACAATTGCAGATTTCTCTGGAAAAGAACTCCTGGCTCCAAAAACGCATCGAAGATCTAGAGGAGGAGAGGGACTTCCTGCGCTGCCAACTTGACAGATTCATTTTCACCACCAAGAGTCGGGAGAGCAATGGCATATAGTTTTTAATTGTACTCGTGCAAAGTAATGTATTGTAATGTAGTAATCCCATTTTATGAAGTATTCTCTTTATTCATTAATGTTAGAAACTCAAGCAGAGGCCGTGGAGCAATCCACCAGTCAGAAGCAGCCCACCAATCCGAAGCCCCCCACCCGGAAAACGCCCACTACTCCATCGCCCATGATGACACGTTCTGGAAAAATCCCTCCACGCAACCAAAAGCGCAGCAGAAAAAACAGCTAATTACCTTTTACTATTTTTTTTTTTTTCTATTTTTTTATTAAAATCACTTAAAATTAAAAATCAGTTGCACTCTCACCTGCTGGACCATAAAAAATAATATAGTATTTGGGCTAGTAGCACAGTTGGAATAGAAAAGTCACATATAACCATTGGCCAAATGCGATTAAAATTTCATTCGGATTGTAAGGGGTTGTTTAAACCTCCGAACGAGAGAACGCTTGATCGGATTTAAAACCGAAAGTGGAAAGTACTGTAAATGTGCAGTGGCATAGAAATACTGTAAATTCTCCCGTTCATCGTCTGTTGAGTGGTGCGGGACAACGTGTTACCAGACGTTGCTTCAGAAATTCATTCACAGACACCTTGTTTTAGGCGACGGAAGGGGCATTTTTACGGCTTGATAAATAAAGCAGCACGTCGTCTCCTAATTAGTAGATGAATATTAAAGGAATAGTTCACCCAAAAATGAAAATTATCCCATGCTTTACTCCCCTTCAAGCCATCCTAGTTGTAAATGACTATCTTCTTTCAGATGAACACAATCAGAGATATATTTAATATCCTGGGTCCTCCAAACTTTATTATGGTTGTAAAGCGGCAGGGCACATTTTGAAGCCAAAAAATGCATCCACCCATCATTAAATTAATCCATACGGCTCCAGGGGGTTAATAAAGGCCTTCTGAAGTGAAGCGATGGGTTTTTGTAAGAGAAATATCCATATTTACAACTTAGCTTCTGACACATTATAATGAGTATAACTGAAGAGAAACCTCTAAACCCGACCCATGACGTAACGATGAATGCGGAAGCGCGGAGGATATTTATTCATTTTTAAAGATGAATATCGGAGAAGGGGAGCTTGAGTTTGTTGCCGAGCCGTATTTGTTTGTGTGAGAGGCGTCTAAGCTTGCGCTACTCCTACGTCCTGCGTCATATATCGCTTCAGGGGTTACTCATTTGGTGAAGGTCAGCTTGCACAGTATGCATATGGTCGTCAGCCGGAAGCTAGTTATTTGACCTTATGTTTTAAATATGGATATTTTCCTTACAAAAACACATCGCTTCGCTTTAAAAGGCCTTTGTTAACCCCCTGGAGCCGTATGGATTGTTGTTGTTTTTTATAATGGATGGATTCATTTTTTTGGGCTTCAAAATCTGGCCCCCTTCACTCGCATTATAAAGTTTGGAGGACCAAGGATATTTTTAAATGTATCTCCGATTGAGTTTGTCTGAAAGAAGATGGTTATATACACCTAGGATGGCTTGAGGGTGAGTAACTCATGGGATGATTTTCATTTTTGGGTCTACTTTTTAAAAGAAATATGGTATGAAAATGAGCAAACATTGGAAATCTCTGTATTTTTGTACAGTGTGCTCCTTTTAATTAAAATCTATTTAGATTTTACTTGTGAACATCAAGGCGAACATTGACCCGATCATTTTATTTAGCATTCATGTAAAAACTGTTCGAATTCATCAATAGGAATAAATTCTTTCCATGTAAACGTAGCTACTGTTGCTTTATACTTCTATTCTAGTATGTTTACTAGAATATGCTATTCTGTGTATTTACTGTATTCATTTAAAATTTTAGTGTTTTTGTTTGTATAGTCTTTAAGTTTCAGATTTTAGTTTATTCATTTGGTTTTATTTTAGTACTTCAACTGCAACTAAATGAAAATGAGAAATGTTGCATTGAAAACTAGCTGAAATATGTGGGACATTGTGAAGGGAAAACAAACAAAAAAAGAGCACAAAAGTTTAAAGGAATGCAAAAACATTTAAATATATTTTTCCTTTTAGAATTCCTTTTTAGAAATTAAAACAGTTGAATGTTTTTTTTTTTTAATATTTCAGTTATTGTTCATTTTGAAGTCGTGAAAATGTATTTTATTTTTATTTTTTAAACTTGTTTACCTCAGATCAAGAAGGAGATGAGGTGATTGAGGAAGAAGAGTATATAGCAGAAGAAGATTATGTGGAAGAGGAGCAGGTTGTTACAGATGATGATGATGATGATGATGATGATGGTGGGTATTCTGATAGTAAAAGCTCACAAAAGAACCGTTCAGGCAGGCTGAATACCCAGACGAGAGTGAAAAGACGACGCGTTTTTCGTATTGCGCGAAGCATGGAAAGACAAAGAGGTAAGAAAGTCTCTATGTTCGTCAAAGCAACTCACTATATTTCCAAACAGAAGTTCAATAATTCTTGTAACTTTTTTTTTTTTTTTGCAGTTAAAGACCCTGCAGGTGTTCTGCTTCGCTACAATAAGATCCTTGTGACCTATCAGAAGTTGAAGAGCATGTCCAGAGCATTCCAGGTCCATGGGGTTGACCGAAACACCGTGGCCTCCACCACTCCTATCGCTGAAATGCTTTTGGTCGCTCCTGAGAAGGTATCCGAGGTTGGTGAGTTTGATTCCTCCAAAGAGAAGCTTCTGGATTATGCGAGACGCTGCTATAAAGCTCTGGATGAGGATGCTCACGCTAAGGTGCAGGCCTTGAAGAAGAACAACCTCTTGCTGCCCATTTCATACAGGTTCAGACACTGAATTTCCAACAAAAAGTATTCCTGAAGCCAGCGGTGTTGAGGTAGGGGTTTGGAGACCATGGAGTCCATTCACTAAACTTTTATGGACTTTTTTTGTTTTTCCTTTTCTGTCCCCCCCCCTTTTTTTTTCCTACCTCAATTCTAGATCTACACATTTGGTGTGAAAAAACAACAACTCTGTGCCAGTTAATGATGGGAATTATTCAGTTAAACTGTGTAGGTTTAAAGAATTGACTTTGGACAAATGCTGTACAGTTTGGGAAATTTAAGAGGAAAAAAGTTTTTGGTGAAAAAAAAAAAAAAAAAAAAGTCAAGCGAGAAGAACTTTTGTGAGGTAAATATTTAGCCACTGTATTTGAAGGGTTGCCTGTCTTTTTTATTTTGTATATATGCTTTAGTTTCTCAATACATGTAAAGTTTGAGAATCGCACTCCTTAAAGGTAAAGGACTTTGTCTTGTTTGAGTTTCTAAGTTGGGATCACATAAGGTACCTCTTCTCTTTAGTATCCTGATGCTTGTGGTCACATTTGGACAATGAGTCAGGCTAAAGATTAACGAATCAAAAATAAAGTTCTCTGCTTGCTACCATCTAAAAAAAAAAATCTTCATATCTACTTTCTAAACTTTTCCTAACTAAAATGCTTGCTATTAAATGATAAAGGAGCGCATTCTTTAAAATGTGTGCATTTTTTTCTCTCCTCATACATAACCTAGTGACAAGAAACCTAAAAAACAAAGAATAGTAGTTAACCCTTGTGCATCCTTATGGACATTTTTGTCCATTTCAGTTTTGTTTTTTGTTATAAGTGTGCCTTTGTTAATGCCAACTACATGAATTTTGGCTCAGGTGTTTATTTATATTGAAATTTTAATATTTTGCCCTCATTTCCTTCAAAAAATCAATTTTACCCTCCATACAAAAATACTCACACAAAAATGTCCACATTGAAACGGCAATTTTTTAACCCAGGGCCATTTGACTTTAAAATGATACAATATTTGCAAATAGGCATTCATTTTATCGGCAAGGCTTCAAATTTTACATTTTTACAATTTTTTTTTTACTAGATTGTGCCATATTTTCAAATTTGGCTTATAGAAGAAATACTCGCTTTATTTGTGTTTTCTACTTATGCATATTATAGAGTCAATTGTAAAAATAATGCAGCTATGATTGTGTGGGTATGTTGGTAAGGATGTCAGAGTGTAGTTTGCATGTGTTTCTTGAAAATTTAATGTGTGTAATTAGTTTGAAAGAAATTATATTGTACTGGCAATCAAAAATCCCACTCCATGTATGAGTCCCACCCTTGGCAGGGTCACAGGGCCATGTGAAAACTATGAAAAAGGTCAAAGAAGGTTAAAGGTTAGCTTTGAGGTTTTTCTTTTTTTACCCAAACATGCATCTTAACCCTTGATTGCACTTTTTCACTTGTTATTGTTTTTGTACGGCGATAAAAGGTGCGCTTGAATTTGAAGCAGAAGTTCAGAAGCCCCTAAACACATTATTTTAGTTTTCACCACAAGAAAATGCTGATTGTTTAGTGTGATAGATTTTTTTACAAAGTTTGAGTTCATACAGGTGTTCGCACAGGTGTTCTCACAGCCAAACCTATAAATATGTGGTGCTTGAAGGGTCGATCATTTAATTGTGCGCAAGACGAAGAGAGGATTGCAAGATAACTCGGCAGTTACTCATGATTATTATTATTTGTATAGAAAACAACAGTGGCGTTATGTAAAGAAACAGATTTGTAAAGTGTTCAAATTCTGAAAATGAATGAATGTTTGGTAATTATGAATAGAAGAGTTGTTGATTAAAAAAAGAGTGAGTGAAAGTGGAAAAAAATATTAATAAATCATATTTCTTTGACAGTTTTTTGGCATGGACATTTTTGTCCATTATGGGCCTAACTGTTAGTTAAAAAAAAAAAAAAAAATCTGACACTACATAAATATAAATGCCTCAAAATTAAATTTGTTGTTTTTCATTGACACACCCAAGAATCTAATACACAAATAAAATAAAAAAATTCTGTTTAGCATTTAGTTTATAAAAATAAACTACAATTTTTAATTATTTCATTGGCATTATGTAAACAAACCAGCATTTAAAGGGTTGCAGTTCTTAAAATTAATGAATGTTAGATATCTATGGATAGAACAGATGCTGGGTAAAAAATTGAAAAAATCAGTGAAAGTGGAAAAAAATATTAATAAATCATATTTCTATGTTTTTTGGCACGGACATTTTTGTCCATTTTGCATCTATGTGTAACTTTTTTTCTTTTTTTTTTTGATTGCACAAGGGTTAAACTGTGTTCAACATCTGTTAACCATTGAAATCACTAGGGTATAAGTTTATTGATACCTTATTAAAATTACTGCACAATTTTTAGCATAAAAATTCTTTTTTTTTCTTGTAACTGACAAAAGGGAAAGTTAATTATGTATATAAAACAAAGTATTTGATAAGATGCATTCTTTACATTTGTGCAGTTTTGCACACTTTTGTGTACTAGTCCTACTCAGGAGATTACAAAGCAAAATATCAAAGATTATTTGACATTTGAGGGCTGCGTTGACCCGACGCCAACGCAGCCCTCAAGTGTCAGCAAAGATTGTGTCAACTAGACCATCCCCTGTGAAGACCTCATCGACATGACAGCCAGTGGCACAGATTCCCAACAAACCGTCCCATACCAGTGTGATGAATACGATTTTCAACTGGATTGGATATTTTGACACATCAATGAATCATAATGAAGCTCTGTTCGCTGTTGGCCAAAGGAGAACTGGCCCGCCCAGATCCTGGTTTCTCTCAAAGAACCCTTGCCGCGGTCACCTTAGGCTTACTTAGTTGGGGACATTTGATATTCAACAATGTTTTTGATCTGCCTGCATTGATGCCAGTGCTTGCGAACTGAGCTGGATGATTACATCACTGATTTCTCTAGTGCTGATATATAGATAAATTAATAACTTGATTTTTGAATGAATGAATACTAAATTTATTTAAGATGGACAATGACACCATTTTCTTTAAGAGCTGCTGTGCTACCAAAATTATTCGCCAGTTACTACTGTAAAGCTGCTTTGACACAATTTAAATTGTAAAAAACTATATAAATAAAGGTGACTCGACTTCATTTGAAATATAATTTATGAGAAAATGTCTTGCTCATAACTCTTGTTGTCTCTGTTTACAAATTCATATAATCCTCCTTTGGTGTGCCTTAATATTAAATATAATTCTAAAACAGTGTTTATACTTTGCAACATCGGTTTATTAGCATTTTTGTTGTTGTGATCAGGGCTGGGTAGGTTACTTTTAAAATGTATTTCACTACAGATTACAAAATACATGCTTTAAAAAGTCATTTGTAACGTATTTCGTTACATTACTCAAGTTTAGTAACTTAATCTAAATACTTTAGAATACTTTGGAATACTAATAAGTGTGGAACAAACACAAAAAAGGTCATTGCAAGTTTTTATCTCACAATTCTGACTTTTTCTTTCAGAATTGTGTTGTAATTGTTAGTTATGAAGTCAGAATTATAAGATTAAAAACTTGCAATATTGAGAAAAGTCAGAATTATGAGATATAAACTCACAATATTGAGAAAAGTCAGAATTATGAGATATAAACTGACATAAATTCACAATTGCAAGAAAAAAAAATAGTATTGCAAGTTTATTTCTCCCAATTCTGACTTTATAACAAAAAAATAAGTCAGAATTGTGATATGCAAACTCAAAATTGTGAAGGAAAAAAACAACCTAACAATTACAGCGCAATTCTGAGGGAAAAAGTCAGAATTGTGAGATAAAAACTTGCAATGACCTTTTTTGTGTTTGTTCCACACTTATTAGTGTTCCAAAGTATTCTAAAGTATTTAGATTAAGATACTAAATTTGAGTAATGTAACGAAATACGTTACAAACTGCTTTTTGTATTATGACTTCATTTCAAAATTGTGCCCTGCTGTTATTACACATCTTACCGTGTGGAAGAGCGCATCTTACAGTCATTTCTAACATTAAATTACACATCTAATCTAAGATTATCAAAGCTAAAAAGCAAAAGGCTGATACTGGATTAAAAAGGTAAGTTCTTCCCCAGGCCTGCAGGGGCGCACACCTTCACTGCCCTTGTTCACAGTGACTTTTGTGACTGTGAAGAAACGTTCAGCATCCGCCAACGCGGAATGAGCGGTTAGCTTCTTTGGCCGAGACGGACTAGACTTCAACACTGTTAATAATGACAACAAACTGCATTTGACTATCAGGGAGACTATCTAAAACGCAAATATTTGTAGTTAAAGGGTTTAATCGTCTGTATTGCCGACGCGAGCCTTTCATTCTCGTCCTGCGCTTGTTCGAGTTAGCATTAGCAGCTAACAACCCTCTGAAGCAAAGCGTGTATTTCTATCTCTTCACAAATTTAAGTGCGTTTTGCAAAACTCTGTATGCTGGTGTAACATTTTAAAACATCTGTATTTTTGTAGTCCGTCCCTTGAAATTGTGTGTGGCTAAAAGCGAAAGAGCGTGTTAACCGAAGTTTCAGAATCTGGGTTAGATCAAAACAGCAGGATGTCTGATTTTGATGAATTCGAGAGACAGCTATCCGAAAACAAACAAGGTGAGTATAAATATGCACCACTGACTGCCGTGAACCGTAATCCGTTGGGTAACATCATCTCAGAATAACTAACGTTAAACGCATCGATGCTTACGGAAATGAAACTCACTCGAAGCACATCGGATGGTTTATGCTTTAGAAAAGAAAGCTGTAAATTTGCATAAACATTTTAAAATTGGTAATGGTTTATTTACTAACAGGATTCATGTTATTTAATCATGCTGTGTTTGAGCTCGATTCGAAAATAAAGGTGTCAACAAAAGTTCAATGTGCTTAAAGTCAACATGAAAGTAAAATTATGGAATATTGCACAGCGTTTTAAATGCACATTACTTTTTAAAATTCATGTGCGCTTGAATTTTTTAATTAAAAATAACATCCCCTCCAACTTGTTATGACATCCTTTCCCTGATGACGTGTATACTGGCGTGAGGGCGGGGCACACGTGATCGCAGCAATAGCCAATCAATTTCCGATGGACAAAATCAAGTCCGGCCTACTTGTTTTTTTTTTTGCAAGTTGTATAAACTGTTACACTCATGTCACAATAGGAAAGAAAAGACTATCGCTACTTCCATTTCCATTTCATGCTGACTTTAAGTCTTAATTGTTGTAATAATATAGTACATTCATGACTGATTTTTAAAAAAAAAAGCACATCTCTACACTAATTGTTGAGAGAGTTTTTATATTTGAAGCCAACAGCTCACTTGAGTTTTTGGTGGTTATTTTCCCAGAATTGACATGCCATTAAAAGCTTCGACTTTTATTGTTTTGTTTGTAACTGATGATAAGCTTGTAAATGCAGGATTTGTATGTCTAGATTGTTAGATCACCTGCCATTAGTGGAACATTTTGTATTCTGTTTGTAAGTTTAATTGAGTTGCAATAACTTCCTGTTTTCCTTTTTTTTTTTTAACCCCTCTCTCTCTTCCGCACAGGTGACAGTCTAAACGGTCATGGTGGGTATCCAATAATGAGGTCCAGAAAAGCACACACAACCTGTCTCTCTCCTTTACCTCTAATCTTCCTTTTTTCCCTAGATACTCACTGTGAAAACTGAAAATCTACATAATAGTGTGCCAAATCTTTCATTCTGTAGCTGGAATGGGCTTTCTCTTCTTGTTCCTTCCTCTTTCCTTACTCTAACTCGATTTGTAGTCACAAAGTTTGGCCGTTCTTACAAACCGTTCAAAATTTGATGAAAAGATCGTAACTCGCACAATACAAAAAAGCATATTTGCTTCAATTTGTGACCCAACTATGAGTGTTGTGAAAAGTCGCCGACGTGCATGTAAACAGTCTACAGGCTTTTGCTTTGTAATTGTGTAAAACGGTAAACCAAAGTAAATCACACATCTTTATTTAGAGCAGTGGTCTCGATTCAAACGTACCGACACACGACATAAAATAAACCTTAATTCTTGTGAAATCCTCAATGAGTCAAATGACATACTGCTTGGCTAAAGCTATAGGACTTCCGGGATCGGATCACGTCACGATCATGAATGTAGTGTTTTTCAATATCATTTTAAAGTTCAACCAATGGAAATTGAATGTCTGGTGTGGTGGGTGGGTATAGTGAGTAGGAATGATGTGTTGAGGCCGATCGCGTTTGGATCAGATTGACAGGTCTTGATTTACCATATGCCATAGAATAGGAGCCCACCGATGAAACTGCGATGGAAGGTCATCACTCATCAACCAGGATCTTATTACTTGTTACCTATTCTATGTAACTGTAAATATTTTTGTGCTTTAGGGGTAGTCGTGGCCTACTGGTGAGGGAGTCGGGCTTGTAATCAGAAGGTTGCTGGTTCGATTCCCATGCCGGCAGGAATTGAAAGTGGGGATTGTGAATAAACAGCACTCTCTCCACATTCGATTACATGACTAAAGTGCCCTTGAGCAAGACACCTAACCCCTAATTGATCCCCTTGTAAGTCGCTTTGGATAAAAGCGTCTGCTAAATGATAAAAAAAAAAAAAAATGCTTTTTGGCGTTCACCCATGTATATATAGTTATGTTCAGTAAAACATACATAACTATAATGGACCGTACTTGCTGATAACTGATTAATCAACCGACAGTTTTTAATAAGGATACTGTATAAAAACAAACAAATATAATGTTGCAAGAAAAACAGTTTTATTACAAAATCAAAAAACTACTAAATATGAATATAATAATTACAGTAATAAATATTGTGATTAAAAATATAAGTTATTTAAAGAAGTATTCAAACTGAAAGAAAAAAGAACGCTCTAAAAATGTGTTGGCAAATGTTGAAATAGGCAATCTAACAATGAGCAATACTTCTACAGTATTTATTAACCTTAGTTAATGTTACAAATGGAATCTCATTGTAAAGTGTGACCATTTCATATAAATCCAAACAGTCATGCTTAAAGATGGCCATCTTTAGATATCTACAATTCTACGCAAAGGCCAGGGCACTGAAATCATTTAAATGTGTATTCTCTACACTAAATATATAAATGTGTAATACATCTACAGTATCTCACGTCTTGCACATTTTAGAACAATCTGATGAATCTGTAATCAAAATAAATATGTATCGCAGTGTTGACGAAAAAAGAACTGAGATTGGATGCGTTTCTGATTTATTAATGTTTCTGTTGGGTACATAAATATTTTGTCGGCTGTTTGCTTTCTCACGTCACTAGCTTTAAATATTCAACTTCTTGCTTGAGTGAGCAGCTGAATATAAACTAATGCTAATGAATAGAAACGATAGTAACATTAAAGATTTGGCTCAGATTTACCTGTATTTTTGTCACTTTATTTTAACTCTCAGCCTTGATGGCAAACAGCGCGATTGCGAATCGACATCTCTTTTGCCTCTTCTTGCATTTGAATTGTTTAAAAACACTTGAGTGTTTTAAATTGGTAAAACTTAGAAACTTGTGCAAATAATAAAGTTTAACTATATAAGGCTTAAATGAAATTAATCCACGAATCACATGCGTTCCAAACCGTGGGTCAAGCTTCGCAAGTGTTACGGATCAACTATACCAACTAAACTTTCAATTGCTTCGAGATATCAACACATAATTTGACCAAGATGTAGTTGACAGGATTGTGAAAAAGCCCAATTAATTTTATATGGATAGTGATTCACGTAAGCCCGGTTAAATGTTTGTTGTAAAAGATTGTTTTTGTGTGTGTGATTTAATTTTTGTCTTAGTTAAAACAACAATTACAACAGTATTGTAAATAATATAGCCAAGGAAACATCGGTGGTATTATTATCTGGGGAAAAAAGGGTTAATAGTGACGGTCAACAGAGAGCTTACATACCACTTAAATAAAGCTTGAATGATCGGGATCGGTATGGGCCGATCATGATGACAAGAAATCGGTAGTCGGTATCAGCTGCAAAAATCCTGATCGGAGCATCCCTACTGGTTTGCTTCAGGAGCCTGTAGCTGTGTCTCATTTCTTTGCATGTTCATATTTTTCATTTCTTCATTCTGTCTCAGAGCGGGACAAAGAGAACCGCCACCGACGACGCAGCCCATCACGCAGCCGCAGTCGAGAGAGGAAGAGGAGGAGCAGAGAGAGGAGAAGCAGGGAACGCCGCAGCGACAGCAAGGACCGCCGCCATAGACGCAGGTGCGAGAGGAAATGTTGTAACATGACTGTCACCATTGTTCAAGAGAGGTTTCGGCCAGTTGATGTGCATGCGTATTTAAACATCTGATTTTCTGCGAGGTATTCTTATTGTTGAGCCCTGTTGTAATAGATGTTGCTATTACAATATGAGTCATTTCATGCCCTTTAATTATGCTTTTTCATAATTTCTGTAGTTTAAACTGAATTTAAAACTGAAGTAGTCAGTTTTAAGAGCAGTGTAATCAAGAATAAAGCAGGATGCACTGTAAAATCATTATTCCTGCTGTTAAATCTCATTCAGTTGTTTATGTACTGTGGTTTAAGCTACTGTAAAGTAGCTACATGTCAAATTCTGTTCTTAAATGTCATTTCAGCGATCAAATTCAGAACCAACCCCAAGAAAATGTCAGGTAATACTGCAGATGGGCTGACCCAGTTTTACCATTTGTTTACATCTTACAAATCCATCTTGCAAGTGTTTTGACTCTTTGAAGGAGTTTGTGTTGTGAGATGAATTACTTCTCATTTTTTCTGTATTAAAAGCCTTGTCTTTGTGTGGTATTGCTATGCTTGGTGAAATATTTTTAATTACTGCGACCTTTAACATTTACAGATTATTATTCTGATTTTAATTGTACTATTAATTTGGATTTTAAGGAATAATTCAAATAAATGACTTAGCTCTGTTCTGAATGATCATCATATTGATGAATATGTAATAAACCAGTTGGATAGAAATTAATTAACTACTTTTCTCTTTCTCTCTGCCTTTCTGTCAATCAGCCGTTCACCTCAACGGGAGAAAAAGAAGAAAATTAAGAAGTACTGGGATGTACCGCCTCCTGGCTTTGAGCATATTACACCCATGCAGTACAAGGCAATGCAAGGTGAGCGATGTGACAAAAAAAATGGACACAGATTTTGTGTCCATTCATTTTTCTCGGTAAGTAGGGGTGGGCGATAGACCGGTTGAAACAGTGCCCAGAAATGTGTAGAAAATTTGATAGCCATATCAATGACAAACAAATATTAGTAAATTGTAGTGGCCAAAAGTGATGTCCAGAGGGGATATTTGTTTTTTATGACCCTACAAGTTTGATTAAACGATTGAAGTATAAGGAAAAAAGTTTAATAAAAAAAAAAAAAACACACTGAACTTGGTTAATGTATTTATCTCACAATTATTTGGCAAGAAAACTACAGCCACATGTTTTATTTTATGCATAGCTCACAGGAAAAAGCAGATATTGATGATAACATAATCAGTTATTGTTGTTATGGTTCACTTGTTTTTGCATGTGTTCATAATTTCTTTGTATGACAGCCTGACTAAAAATTGTCCACACAATTTGGCATGTTTAATAAAAGATTTGACTCCAAGCACAACTACGTAATATATTTACAAAATCTTGAACCAATTTTTAATGAATGAAGGGTGAAAATGTCTTTTTTTTTTTTTTTCTAGGCCGGACATCACTTTTGGCCACTACTGTATATTATCAACTAAATATTTTTTTTGTCTTATATTGCTTACCCTTATCAAGTATTATTTATTCTTTCGCTCTCTCTCTTTGACTGGCTTTATTTTAATTTAGTTTTTTTGTCTGTTCCTCAGCTGCTGGTCAGATCCCTGCTACCGCTTTGCTGCCCACCATGACGCCAGACGGCCTGGCAGTAACGCCGACCCCGGTGCCCGTAGTGGGCAGTCAGATGACTCGCCAGGCTCGCAGACTTTACGTTGGCAACATCCCATTTGGCATTACAGAGGTGTTGAATGAACACTATTCACACACTAGAATTACTCTGCAGGGCTTTGGAGAACAAATCCACACAAAACACTGGCACAATTAGATGTGTTATGCAGAAACATATTGGATATTTAATTGTACATGATCATTTCCCCCATCTTCACATTTCTGAAACAAATATGAACACTGTTGATATTTGAAATCAACCCAAACAAACTCACCCCTCCCTTCATTGCACAGCCCCAAAAATGCACGAACATGCATTGCAAGAGTGGATAATGCCTTGCAAAAAAAAACAAAAAAAAACATAGGAAGATGGCCAATGAAAAAAAATATATACAAACAAGAGTTTGTCCTGTTACTATAGCTAACGGTTCTGTGAAACATAGCAAAACCTACTGCCGATTGGCTACAAGTGTATAGTGGCACTTTCAACAGTTTTTTTCTCAGAAATCGCTTACTGCGTCTTTTTAGTTAATCTTTAAAAACACTAATAAATGAAAAACACTTTTAAATGGAATATTTAGCAAATCTCAGAATGAATCTAATGTTTTCATACTGTACATTATAATGTGCTCCCTTAATGCTTATGGCATTTAAAAGGAGCTTTTAAGTGTTATTTGTCTTTTTATTTACCTAGAAAAACCATAAAAAGTATACACTTTAATACTGGCCATTTTATGGGTTATTGTTCATAACATTAAAAATAATTATCTCTCTTATTATCTGTGCATCACTTTTTAAACGTGTATGAATGTCTTTGCAGTATATAACACCCTTCTTCCTCCGCAGGAATCCATGATGGACTTCTTCAATGCCCAGATGAGACTCGGCGGTCTGACTCAGGCACCAGGAAACCCTGTCCTCGCCGTCCAGATTAACCAGGATAAGAACTTTGCTTTCCTTGAGGTGGGTACACACTGACTTACATTGCCTATGAATATGCAAGCTTGCATTACAATTTACAATTTTCCTTCCCACAATTCCTTCTTCAGTTTCGTTCAGTGGACGAGACCACGCAGGCCATGGCATTTGATGGCATCATCTTCCAGGGGCAGAGTTTAAAGATTCGCCGGCCGCATGACTATCAGCCGTTACCTGGCATGAGCGAGAACCCCAGCGTATATGTGCCGGGTATGACCACTTTACAATTCCCTCTTTACTCCGAGACCTCAAACTACAACAAACATGACTTGTTCCTTTTTGTTCTTTTGATTACAAATGGGTGATTTCAGCATACGTTTGTATTACATTCTCAGTTCTCAGGTGGATGTATTTTTAGTTCAGCTTAAAATGAGCGTTACACACTTGTACATCTCAACCCTATCATTATAGTCTGTCGGTCTGTTATTCTCTTCCCTTTCTTCTGCCAGCCAATTGTCTGTTAATGAATGTTTTGTATCTGCTCCACAGGTGTGGTGTCCACTGTTGTACCAGATTCCATTCACAAGCTTTTCATTGGAGGTTTGCCGAACTATCTCAACGATGACCAGGTTGGTTACAAATGGTTTCTGGTTGAAAGTTTATTTAGCTCATATTTTATCTGAGAAGTGTTTTAGCATATTTTATCAAATATTTTTTTTTAGATAGAAAAGCCTCATGTATCATGAAAACATTTTGCTTCCTTTTACTGGAAGAAAATATATATATATAAAAAAAAAAAATCACATTTAGTGAAACTAAACTAATGAGAAAGTCATAGTGAAATAATGAGATGGTAGTTAACAAAATGTCAAAAGGTTTGCCCAGCTTTGTGCTTGTCTTGGCTGTGTGTAGCTCTTCATTCTCTGCATATCCTTCCCAACATGAGCAGCTGAAGTTGATTTTTTTAAAAAAGGTCCCTGATCATTTCTATTTGTGTGGTACATTTCAGGACAGATTGTTTGAAAACCAGGTAATATATGCATATTTGACACGAGCAAATTTTTTTTTCTGCTTTTGTTAGTTGTAATGTAGGGCTGGGCGATAAAATGGTATCGCAATATTTTGCTTGATAAAACGGTAACAAGAGTTCGATAAATGTTCAATATAATGTTTGTGTCAAGCTGAACGAAACCACGCTACTCATTTGAAACGTGCCACATGGACCATTTATCCGCTCGACTCCGTTCAATCGGCAGCGCAAGCTTACTATAGAAGATGCATTTACTTGCTCATCGGTCTCTGTCACGCGACCACTAAACTGCGCTGTGAGATCCAGTGAGAAGCGTTTGAAAGCCAGATGAAACATTGCTGACAAACAGGAGAAACACTGTGCAACGGTACAGTCAGAATTAAGGCTTTTTCGATCTACGAATCGCCATTATTTACCATGGACATACTGTAGTGACACTATTTGCACTATGGTATTGTGGCAGAAATGTGGGATATTCATGTCGAATTTCATTATATTATTATTGTAGACGTATTAAATGTATTGAAGGAGTAAAGACATATATATATATATAATTACAGTATTTTTTTGTGATTTAAAGGGTTAGTTCACCCAAAACTGAAAATGCTGTCATTGAAATCTGAGTGCTTTCTTTCCCTCCATAGACCGCTTTGACACTTCAGTAAGTTCATGAAGAGATCGTAAAACTAATCCATGTGAATTGAGCGGTTTAGTCCAAACCGAGTCTGAAGAGTCTTGATTGCTTTATATGATGAACAGATTTAGGCTTTTATTCAACATTATTCAGTGAACATAAGGAGAAGCTCTAGCGAAATTGCTTGACGTGCGAGAACAAATCTCTTGCCAAAGTTCAGATGTGCCGCGCAACACACGAGAACGAACCTCATTGGTTCTGGCACGTGTCAAGCGAACATGCTTGAGCTTCCGTTTACCATAGCTGATGTGTGAGTTGATGAATGTTTATATATGAATTAAATCCGGTCATCATGTAAAGCGATCAAGTCTCTTCAGAAAATTTGAACCAAACTGCTCAATTCATATGGATTCATTTTATGATGTCTTCATGAACTTTTTGAAGCCTCAAAGTGGCAGTTACAGAGATGTCTATGGAGGGTCAGAAAGCTCAAAAAGAGCTTCAGTTTTGTTCCGAAGATGAAAATAAGTCTTATGGGTTTGGAACGACATGAGGGTGAGTAATTAATGACAGAATTTTCATTTTTGGGTGAAGTAAACCTTGCATTTATACTTAATCTATGTACGCTACTGTTTTTCATACAAATACCATAGAAACCATTTATTTTACCATGGTATTAAGGTGGTATATGCATGGTTTTAACTGTGGTTGTCATGATCTAAATGTGTGCTGCTATGGAAGACCAATGGTAAATTTGAATAAAAGTCAGTCAGAATATTTAAATTTTACCATATAAAAATGAGGTTGCAACAATTTTTACAGATGTTAGTTGTTTATTTTTTTTTTCAATTTTCATCATCAAGCTACTCTCAAATGTGCATTTCTAAGAGACAAAACATATATTATTATTAATCATGCAGCCTGCACTGCAAACTCTTAAGATACGTGCCATCAAAGTCAGGCGAAACAATATCCAGTTTATGAAAAAATATCGCCTGATCGACCATGCAGAAACTTAAGAAATTCGTTTTTCTATTCTAGATACTTATTTCCTGTAAAAATCACTGGAAAGGGTAAAGAATGTTATGACAATGAGTAGTTTAAAAGCACAATAAATGGTCTGTTTTCTACAACATCTGACTTTTAAAGAGTCATGAAACCCCTTGATTCAGCACCAGTCTGTTCTCACCACAGTTTTGAAAAATGCTACAAAAGTGGCTATGATGAGCTTTGGAGGGGGAAGAGGGGACACTGACAACACAGCAACGGCTCTTTCCCACAAAATGCACGTTTCAAATTACCATTCCACGCAACACATTTTACACAATGGTTTTGTAAGCATACAAATACACGCATATCCTGTGACAGCTGTAATATAATTCACAAGTAAGTGCACAGCACTGTTGCATCTTTAATAACATTTGAGGCTTATTTTGCAGCATTTTTCTAAGCTGTTTAATCCTTTAAAGGGCCGTAAAGACTGGTTACACTCACAGCGTGGATGAATCGCATTTGTGTCAGACTCAGGATCTGTTGAAGAGAGGGAAACGTAGAAAACTTACAAAGCAAAACCAAACACTAATTTTTGATCCATTTATGCATCTCTCACTTACTGTATGCGATCTCACTGTTTTGAAGCGCCTGTCGATAGGAAATCAATGCGTGCTGTCATGAATAATTATGCAAGACGTCTTCTCATAGGATAAGGACACGTAGTCTCATGAATAATGAGACCCCAGAGTCATCGATTTACTATAATATAAGAAAACGTCACATCCTGTAACATTGACACAGACTAATTTAAACCCGGGTGTTGAAAATGGCACATTAAAATGAACTAGTTTTCTCCGGCAAACAAAACTAACGGATTGTAACATTGTCTTCAATGACGCGTAACTCTGGTAAAATCTCTGAAAATTTGTTTTGGGGTTTCATGACCCTTTAAACTTGAAAGAAATAAAGATTTGACATTTATTGTCATAATTATCGATATCGACTGATATGAAAAAAATTTGTGATCCTTTTTTTGGCCATATCACCCAGCCCTAGTGTAATGTAAAATGTAAATTTCTTTCTTCGTGTATTCAGGTTAAAGAGTTGTTAACCTCTTTTGGACCTCTCAAAGCCTTCAATTTGGTTAAGGACAGCGCTACCGGCCTCTCAAAGGGCTATGCTTTCTGTGAATATGTGGATGTTAACATCAATGATCAGGTGAGTTGGCATGGTCAGTGTTTCACTGTGTCCATGGATTTCAACATGTTTACACCATATATTAACGTTAATCTGTTCATATTTCTTCCAGGCTATTGCAGGATTGAATGGCATGCAGTTAGCAGATAAGAAGCTGCTGGTTCAGAGGGCAAGCGTTGGGGCCAAGAATGCCACAATGGTGAGAATTAAGTTTAACTTGACATAAAATATTGTATTTTTACTCATTTGAAGACATTTTATACAAATAAGACATGGTAAAATTCCTGTGTTTTGGGTTCGGTCAAATTTATACACATTGTTTTTAGGGCTGCCGTGATTCCTTGATTAAATTCAAGTAGTTTTAAATAAATCCTCGATTGCAATTTTCCTGTGAGTAACCGGGAAAGTACCGGAAGTGGCAATTTCCACGCATGAGAATCCACGAACCGCATTATTAGACGTTTTCTAAGGCCGCACAATGTATTAAAATCACTTAAAAACCATTGCATAGTGCTATTGTGAATTCACAAAGGCTGCGATTTGATTAAATAAATATATGCGCTGCAGATTTAATATATATGATCTTTAATTATTTACATGCGTGTAGATTATGTGCGTCTTAGAGCGGCTCCGTTCACAATAAATGCTGCTCCACATGAATAATCATTTACATGCGTGGAGCCAGTCTCAAACCCCATCTCTGCATATGCTGTGAGTTCGGGTTACTCAGAACGTTCAGCTGGGAACGCAGTATGCACCATTTCATCAGATTTGTAAGGTAAATTATTTATAAACCTGTGGAACTGTTCATTGCGATTTCAAAATAAAGGTTTAAACTGATTTTCCACATATTCTTGTTGAAGAAATTACAGTGGCTGTTGTTATTATTATATATTTCTAATTATTAAAGATAAATTAAACATTGAATTCGCCAATATTAAACAAGCATTTGATATGCTGTAAAGTGTAACACCAGGCCGTTGGCGCCCCTTGCAGGCATTTGATGATTGTTTACATTTGTATATTATTTATTTAAATAGTGTTGTTCTATAAATCAAATGATTACTTGCTTTTCATACTTTATTTGATCCAAATATTGTTGCCTCATTGTTATTATATATGTGGTTTAAGTCATTTAAAGGCTTAGGTCTTCTCTCGGGTCTATTTTTATTACCACAAAATAAAATCTGATTAATTGTCAAAGTAATCGTCCATTACTCGATTAACAAAATAATCGTTAGTGACAGCCCTAATAAAAGTCTTTTATGCTCACCAAGGCTGCATTTATTTGATCAAAAATACAGTAAAAGTAATATTGTGAAATATTCTTAGGAATTTCAAGACGTCATTGATTCCTATGATGGCAAAGCATCATCACAGCAGTCTTCAGTATCACATGACCCCTCAGAAATCACTCTGAAAGAAACATTTCTTATTATCAATGTTGAAAACGGTAGTGCTGCTTAATATTTTTGTATAAACGGTAATATATTTTTTTCAGGATTCTTCTATAAATGGAGGGTTCGAAATAGCAATTGTTTGTAACGTTTTTAGTACTTTTTACTGTCACTTTTGATTAATGCAACCTTTTTGAATAGAAGTACTAATTTTCTTCAAAAAATAAAATAATAATAATAATAAAAACAAGTTAATAAAATCTTACTGACCCCAAACATTTGAGTGGTAGTGCATTTGGTCTTGGTCTCATCTGTGCATGTTGTCCCCAAAAAAAAACCCAAAAACAATCTATATGTTTTTTTTTTTCCTCTCTAACCCTCTCTAGACGAGTATAAACGAGACTCCGGTCACGTTGCAAGTCCCGGGGCTGATGACAAACTCCATGATGCAGATGGGCGGTATCCCTACCGAGGTCCTGTGCCTGATGAACATGGTGGCTCCAGAGGAGCTCGTTGATGATGAGGAGTATGAGGAGATTGTGGAGGACGTCAAGGAAGAGTGCTCCAAATACGGCCAGGTCAAGAGCATAGAGATTCCCCGGCCTGTTGATGGCCTTGACATCCCTGGAACCGGCAAGGTAAGCCTTACCAAACCAGCTCAAGTGATTGATGCACTTTAACTCTGAACCCTCCCGCAATGAACATCTGGAAGTGCTACACAAACATACACAAACAATCTTCCAATCTGTTTTTTATTTTCCAGATCTTTGTGGAGTTCACATCGGTTTATGACTCCCAGAAAGCCATGCAGGTGCAGGGCTTAACGGGAAGAAAGTTCGCCAACAGAGTGGTGGTGACCAAGTACTGCGATCCAGATGCCTACCACCGCCGAGACTTCTGGTAGAGAGCAAGAGAGAGCAAGATAAATAGAAAGGAGTAGCAGCTTTGTGATAACTCAAAAAAAAGAGAGAAATTGAGGCTGAGATGACAAAGGGGGAACATTTTTTTTTTGGTATGCTTAAAAAAGCCAAAAGGTGAATGTTGTGTTATTTTGTTTTTTGTTTTGAGGCTTAAATTAAAAGATGATTTGTGAGCAATTATGGGAGGGTTTTTGCTTTCGTTTGTATTTTAAGAATATTAGCAGGAGATTTACTGTTATACTGATTATACTTATTCTGTTAATAAAATTGTTACTATTTTTTAATTGTACACTGAAACAAATGACGTAAAATCGTGATGGTTGACCATCAGAGAAGATGAAAGAACTATTGAAACCCAACCAAATCCGGAGATTTGTTCATAATCGGGTGGGGGTGGGGGGGGGGTTCAAATTAAGACGTCATGTTTCGGCCCCTACCCTTGTTTTTATCTTTTTATTTCTCATTTGAATTGTATCCAACTTCCAGATCCTTCACAGATGTTATTTGTCTTCTCTGTTGGCCAGCTCATCACTTCTCCCTCCCATTTTGTAGCTTTTTGCAGTTCATATCTCAAGGTATTAGATCTTGGTTTTGTCTGTTTTGTTCTTCTTACACTTACTTGGTCTCTTCCATACATATCACCAACCGATTAGATGGTGATGACATTTGTCCAATGTGGCACCTTTTCTGTTTCTGTATGTGTGATGTCTTTTTTTTCCTCAGTATAATAGGCCACTTTTGATAATAAAACTCTTGGAAGTATGATCAGTTGTCAATCTGTCCGTCTGATTGTCATTGGTTTGAGAGACGCCGCATGCTTCTTCAAGAAGCGATATGTAGCATTTTTGTACTTTGTGGCTGATTAGATGGCTGCGGTTTTAACAGAACTGGTGTTTTCTTCATATTCGGGGCTAAATATACATCTTTATTCCGTCTGCACATCTAGATTACTTATTTTAATTACGTTTATGTTACTTATTTCTTACATATTACAGCACAACTATCAGGCTTGTATATCTACTGATTTATTAAACTAGTGTTAGGAACATCTTTAATGCTACAAACGCTAATACCTGAAATCATTAGATTGAAATGATACATTCATGTGCCGCAAGTGTCTATAATCAATGACCGATTTCCGAATGTTTCCCATTTAAGGACTATTTGGTTGTAAAGGCCATTGTTTCATCAGTCTTAGCTTTTGTTACAGAAGATCAGATTGAACTGGGATGTACTGTGATGGACTGATAGTTGTGTTGAATTGGTTTTATGAAGTCTTTTGTGAATCCAAACCAAAGTTAATCACTTATTTCTCCCTCTCTTTCTCTGTCAAGTAAAAGACTTTATCACTGCCGTGCAGCAACATGCTGCAAACACTTTTCTATGGGTGTGTTCTGATTTAAACCAGTTTTTATGCTGTTGTCTGGTTCAAATCTAGTCTAATTATGTTTATTGTGGTTTGCATTTGGAGATGTGGTAACATACACTGTAAAGACTCATGGTTGATAGAAAACCAAATAGGCCTGTTGTGTGTTTTAATGTTGGCTCGGTCAGTTGTTCATAATGTGTTTCCATCTCATTCTCTGTTCATTGAATACTTTTGGTAATGTCTTGATTTTCTTATGTAAACAGTAGTAAAATGCTTTTTCAACAATCAACGGTCTTTTAATGGAATGGTTTTTGGAGATGCTTTTTTTCTTGTGCATTTAAAAAAAAAAAACAGCATCTTATTTGAGAAAGTTCTTTTTTTTCCAAATGATTTCAAGATAGCAGCAGATCATAAATCATTGTTGAATGAAATTGCACTGAATTGTCCATATAAATATCACTTAGAAAGGTTTATATTGGTTTGTCTTATTTCACCCCTCAATATTAGTCTTTCAAGAACTTGAAGAGAGGTTATTTTAATTATTTACTATTATAGTATTGCTACTTTGAACATTTGAATTTCCATATTAAACTAAAATTAAAGTTTGTCTATATAGCTTTATTTTTATTTTTATTTCCAGGACACTGATAGAAGAGATTTTGTATCTCAATGGGACCTTCCTGGTTAAATAAAAGTCATTTTATAACTTCAACTTATTTCATATCATCTTTACAGTTTTGAATTTTGCTTTGTAATAAGTGTACTAAATCAAATGACTAAAAAAAAAAAATTTTTACTGGTTTTCCCAGTCTTTTGTATCCCAAATCCCATCTGTTTGACAAGCAGAACTGCATTGATGGTGAGCAGCAGCATCTTAGATTCTGAAACTTGCTGTGAATAAAGTAAGTACTGGCTTTGTTAGAAACTTCCTACTTTTTTTGTTACAAAACACTTAGAACTAGAAACCACAGTAAATCGGACAATTTCAAGATATCCCGGTACACCTTTAACCTCTTCATATACACCAACCATCACTCGCTATTCACGGAAGCTGTCAAGCACTGTGAATAGATAGACAGCTAGTTTTATCCAATGAGAGACGAGAGCCGTTGGCCGGCACCCAATAGCGATTAAGTGGGCGGGGCCTAGAGCTTCCAGCGCACCAGCGGAGGAGGTGTTCATGGCGGCCATTTTTGATGCGAGAAGTGATTGTTTGGCGAATAGAAATAATAGGAAATAAAAATATAGCGTGAAAAGTTGGGGAATTGTGACGGAACTGAAGGGAATATTAAGAGGGAAAGTGAAACTCAGGAAAATAAGGTAATACATCCCCACAACGTGGGAGCGTCACTTCAATTACCTGCTGCTTTTTTTTCCTTTCCAATTTGTATCCCAGCCAAAAAAAAAAAGCTCGAGCCGGTCGCGTTCACGACAGGCTCGCGAGCCGCTTGCTGGAATTGAGCTTTCTAACTCCTCTAAAGTGATAATATTATAACATCAGTGTCTCGTCACGCAGAAAAAGTAGTGTACATGCGAATGAAGTTGGATAAGAGCATATAAAAGAAGCCACATGCATGTAAAGACAGTGGGAGTCTCTGGTTTCATATTGCTGAAATGTTTAGCTCTATTTTAAACCGAGCTTTCTCTAAATGAGCTGATATCACCAGGACTATGAGATCGGGGGGTTTAGGTTTACTTTAAGCTGTAAACATTGTTCAGCTCGCGAACTGCCAGCTGTTGTGTTTGCACGCGCTACATTTTTGCGAGAACTCAATGGATGCGCGCGACTGTGTGTCAGAGGATTTTGATTGACATGCAGCTGTCATCTTCTCTGTTTATATTGTAAACTGTGGCCAGGACTGCTGCTGAATGAATGACACGTTTCTATACACTATTGGATTTCTGCTTCAGTCACACTTGTATTAACTAGTCATTATAGAAGTGCATGGATGCATGAAATAATGTCCGTCTTCATTGTGGCAAATGAAGCTGATGCATCTTTCTCAGCTGTGTTTGGACGGTGATCACTGTAGTTGGAAGTCTGTCTGATAAAATGAATGCTTCATTTTGATTTCTGCTGTTTTACGATTTAATTTGGCATATTTGTCCTGTCTGTGTTATACCGTATACATGTATTGATGTTTTTTCTGACCATGACCAAAAGCAGGTTAAAGTCACCTTTAAATAAAATTGGGGTTTTTTTTCTTAATGGGATATTGCAACATTTATTATAAATGGCTTATCTGTGTGCTATTATTGTTATTATTATTTTTAAATTATTGTCCCTTTCCACTTATAACATCTCTACTCTGATGATTTGTATATTGGTGCGAAGGCAGGACAGCCTGTCACTCACATAAGATCACATCAATCAATTCCCAATGGACAAAATCAAGTCCAGCCCTATATTTTGTTCTTGCCTGAGATGCCGTTTCACTCAGGTACTCATCATTATAGGAAAGACTACCACAACTTTCTGCTTCATGCCGAATTTAAGTCAAAAGCCAATTATGTTGAAATTGTCAAAAAAACAAATCCATTTCTTCTGTATGCTCTGTAACTAGCCTTGACAGTGCAGTATCAAAAAGATTTGTGTAAATGGTGATAGTCCTTTGAAAGGGCAGAAAGAGGCTATTTAATCATTTATACATGTAGGCTTCAAAGTATGCTTCTTGCTGTCATGTGCCTTTACGTCAGGAGCTTTTTTATTTAGTGAAGAAACATAAGCAACAACCGTCATATAAAACCCAGCTCTTTATTTGCAATCTCAGTTTCTTGATTTATCTTTAATTTAAAAGGCCTTGCAAGTATTGTGTACTCCTGAGGCCTTTTCACACTTTAAATAGTTAGCCCTGGGTCATTCTAAACCCTGGGTAAATGGAATCCTAGGTTGTCTTGCCTCACGTTTCACGCTGCTCGTAATTTACCTGGGTTTAACAATTAATACTGGGTTTCACATCGTACATTCCTACACCCTGGGTTAATGTTCTTGTTTGCTGTGTCAGTGTCATTGATTGGAGAAACGCAGCATGTGATCTGTTTACATAGCTCTAAAATTCCAGATCCCCATATTGCTATCAAGTTTATACGGAATTGTTATTTCAGACTATAAATGGTTGGAATGAAACGTTCTTTTCCATCAGTTGTCGTGTTTTCTGTCAGCATTTGATATTTTTCCTGTCAAACACTGAATTTACTGTTTATATAAAGTGCGTAATGTATCCATGACTGTCCAAAGCAGGCAAATTTGAATATGCAATTGGTTGTCATTTGCTAAACGTCTAGTTGTAACATTCTAACACCGCATCGTTTCACACTGTACTAGTTTGGCCCCGGAATGTGGGGTTAACATCACAAAACCGGTGCTAACCCTACTCCAGATTAGGGCTGCCACTAACCACTATTTTTATTTTGATTAATCTATCGACTAATTTATCGATTAATAGATTGATCTATCGACTAATTTTTCACCAAAATCTACAATTTTTCTTAAGAACATTTTATTTAACTTTCAACTTTGGCATTCAGGACACTATCAGTAAGAGTTGCAGCCAATTGTGGCATGAAGTCCTTCTTTTGCAGGATTCAGTCACATGGCTTTGCCTACAACTGCGATACATATCGTAATTGATGTTTTAACAATATGCCAAATAATATTATCGAGTATTTCACTCATTTTTAGAAACTAGGGGTGCACCGAATGTTCGGCAACCGAAATTATATAAGTAAAAAGGCCGAATAAATTTTGCCGAACAATGACGTTTTTAAATGATGTTTTAACGTTCACATATCGCGTCTTTTCCGCGCGCATATTCTTTATATCCTATGTGGGCGCGCGGTAACCGCTCGCAAAACGGAAGGGACGCGCATGCGGTGCGGCGCGCTTGTTTTTTCCGGGCGCGCCTGTGCTGCAGCGAGATGAAAACATCTCAACTTTTCAGAATGCCGCAAGCGCACCGCAGGTCATGTGACAAGAACCAACCGATCATCTTCGACCTTTCCGTAACAAAACATGGAAATCTCAGCCGAACAGCTGATCATAGCTGTACAGGGGGGTTGTTATATCTCATTTACATAAATATATCTAGTAGTAAAGCTAAAGCAAGGGCTAAAAATCAATTTATCCCTTGCTGAAACTTTCTCATCGTCAGAAACCACAGTTCATGGTTGCATAGCAACGACAGACGCCACAGAAGCGCGAGCTCCCGAACGCTTGCAAAAGAAGGAGGAAGCGACGCGGCCGCGCTTTACACGCTTTTTTAGGCGCGATATGTGAAGTAGGCTTATGTCTAGGACAGTTATTTATTTGTTGTGGGTTCATCCACATTTTTTTGCACTATTCAATGCACATTTGTTGTTGTAGACATACAGAGTTACATTCTTTCAGCAGTCAGTTATAGGCCTAACATAGGCAATTCAGGAAGAACATAGGCTTCAAAGATGGCCAAATAATTTTTATTTTTTTTTTATTTTACTAATTTATTAATTTTAAGTTATATTGTACTTTGTTTGTATAATATCTGCTGGAATGTTAAAAAAATGTTCAGTGTTAAATATTTTGAAATTATATTTTTGTTATTTGATTTATTTCTCTGAAAAGCAACACAAAATAGTAAAAAGCAAATTTTTACTATTTAATTATTGTAATGGTGAAAAAATTGGCAAAATAAATGGAAAAAATGCAAAACACCACATTCGGTCTTCGGCCTTCGGCCAAGCATTTCATTATTATTCGGCTTCGGCCAAGAATTTCATTTCGGTGCATCCCTATTAGAAACCAATCAAAACGCTGCATCAAGTGTTCACGAATTCACTGTGTGATGTAGCTAAGTATATAGTAAGTACTATTGCGTGCGCGCATTTGACAGAAGTTAAAATGAGAAAAGAAACCGCAAAGAAGCTTGTCAATAAAGTATGGCTCCAAATGCTAATCCATCTAAAAGCACTGCTAGTTTGAGTCGCTTATAATGTACATTTGAATAAGCAACGTGAGTCAAACATCTTTCCAGACATGAGAAGCATCTTGTCCAACAAAAGGCAACATTTAATAACATGTTTTTACTCCAAACTCACTTCATAATGACAGTTGAGCATCCTTCTGTGAGATGATGTGATCTCTTACACAGAATAAGGCAGTCGTGTGTTTATTAGTCATGTTTAATCAATAAAAGCATTTCATTCTTCTGTTTATTCAGCTACAGCGATATGACGAGTGTTATCTTCCTCTGCTGCAGGGCCTATTTTGAGTTTCTGCGCAAGAGGGCCCTCTGGCTTTCAGATGGAGAAGCATTTACTACTGATCATAGAGCAGTACAGCTCTGACAAGCTGCGAATTAAATAATCGCAGCCTTTGCCCTAATATGAGGATTATGAAAAGCTTCAGAAGTCAGCTGAACACGGCGCGTCTGCAGCAGACAGAGCAAAATCAAAAACATACACGCAACAAATCATTTAGCAAGAAAGTTCCTTACTACGGAAAAAGCGACAGATGGAAAGATATAACAAATGCTGCCACCAATTACATTGCCAAATAAAACATTTTTGAATGATGCAAAATATTATCGATTATCGTTATCGGAAAAATCTTAGAAAATATCGAGATATCATTTTTTGTCAATATGGCACACCCCTAAATACAACTAAATTATATAGCTCTAAATGTAATATTTATTTGTTAACTGTGTACATATTATATATAAATGAGCATTTTAAATGTTATTCATTATGTCGTTTATGCCGTTATGTTGGTATACCGTCACGCAATGAAATGTCCTTAAAACGGGCAGAAGTAAATTAGTTAATCGCAGTAGGATACATCAACCCTGCACATTAACAAACGCAGGCATAGATCAATCTAACAGTCACAGTGGTTCTCAATTCCAGTCCTCGCCACGACCCAACTTCTCTGGCTTCAATAAGTATTTGGGGCCATTCACGTTGGGTCTAAACACGCTTTCTCCTTTCCAAAGCGCTTGCGCTGCCGTGGCGTCTGTCGTTGTTATGCAACCATGAACCGCGCTCTCCAAGATGACGAAGAAGTATCAGCAAAAGATTCATTGATTCGGAGCCCTTATTTTGCTACAAGATATATTAATGGAGATGAGAAATAAAACCCCGCCCTGTACAGCTATGATCAGCTGTTCGGCTTAGCTTTTGATGTTGTAACGGAAAAGCCGAAATTGATCAGTTGGTTCTTGAGGCATTCTGAAAGTTCCACGGCCTCGCATTTGAAATGACGAACTTGCGCGCAAAAGGCGCAATGTGTGAACGGCGCTTTTAGCAGCTTAAAAGACAGCGGATTTTAAACATTCTGCCTAGTTTAATGGACAAAAACACTTATGGTGGCTGGGGCTTTGCCTTTTCCGGCGGCCCATCATCTAGAATAGCTCCTAAAGTTATATTTCTCTTCAGATGTTCATGCATCGAGCTTGTGCTGCCAACGAAACCAGAGTGTACAAACCACCGTTTTATTATCAGCTAATCTGAAGTACTTCCTTACTTTAGACCCCTTCGGCCTTTGAAAATTTTTGCTTAGAAACTTGTTTGACAACGTTCTCGACTCCGTTTCACCCGCCATTCTTGGAAACTTTGGCGTGATGCGCGTAATGTTAACTCACACTAGTGGTGTGGAGGAAACGGTTGTTATTTTAGTTGAAGCGTGAAAATGAAATTTAAAAGCGAATATAAAATTAATTAAAAATATTGACGTTGACTAATTATCGGCGTCAACGCAGTCGATTATATGGACCAATTGCGTAAGGCCTACTCCAGATTTCTTTACCCTGGGTTAAAAGCAGTATTTAGGACAATGATAACCTGGGGTTAAGAGCAGTGTGAAAGGCCCTTTAGAAGTAAATATTCTACATAAGGGCTTTTCACACTTGAAATAGTTAACTCTGGGTCATTGTAAACCCTGGGTTTCATGTTTCACACTGCTTATACTTTTAGCCAGGTTAGTACTTAATCCTGGATATTAAACTGACATTTCACACTACACATTCCTAAACCCTGGGTTAACGTCCTTATTTGCATATTTGTGGTGTCAGTGTCACTGATTGGATGAACACAGTACTTTATATGTTTCATAATGCTTTATTATTACACATCCTCATACTATATATGGGCTTATATATATATATATATATATATATGGAATTTCAGACTATAAAGGTAAGAATGAAGCTCTTCTTTACAACAGTTGTCATCTGTTTACTGTCCAAAGCACGTTAATATGTGGCACGTGATTGGTTTTCATCTAGTCTTAACATTCTAACACCCCTGTTTCACACTGTACATTGTTGACACCACAATGCGGGGTTAACTCTGTAAAAGCGGCGCTAACCTTGCTCCAGAGCAGGGTTTAATAACCCCGTGTAAAAAGCGGTACTAACCCTGCATCTAAATTATAAGTGTGAAACGTTCCATTACCCGGGGTTAAAAGCGGTGTTTAGAACGACGATAACCCGGGGTTAAGGACAATGTGAAAAGCCTTATGGAACCTTAAGGGCATCCCATCATGGGATCATTAAATGGATTTAGTTTAATGGATTTGATAATTGATTTGATCAATTTTTAAAATTTCAATTAAATGTTATGAATTAAACAGCTCAAACATTTTATCTCTAGGAAAAAAATGAAATCACCTGTTAAACATGAAAATATTAGGCAATCATTAAAGACATTTTTCCTTTATATAGAAACGTTGGGCATAAAGGGTTCTTTGAAATTAATTTAAAAAACCCATTGAACCTTTTTTTTTTTCTAAGTACACACTGTCTGTGTTGAGCAAAGCCCTTGAGCTTTCTGAATCTAATAAACATGGATTACATGTCGGCATCGTTGGAAGTCTCTACTATGTGATTTGTGTGAAGAATAGATTAATGCATTCTCTAAATTTAGACTGAGAAGATCACACATCTTTGTTTCACACTGGCATGCCTGTGAGCATCCCAATGCATACTTTGAGTGTGCAAATATATATTTGATTAGATATGCCTGTCTAGACAAATGACAAATATGATTTATTTCTATATTTATTTACTTGATACAAATGCAACTGGGTCTAAACTCTACAGTTCAGATTTCGTTTTATTATGGAGATGTTTGTAGACATGTCTGTAAAATTATGGAAAACTCTCCACTATAATAAGAGCTTAGTTGTCTCATGTAGATAAGCAGAAATGGCACATTGCCCTTTGCGTTGGAGGTATTTTTAATAAAATCATCAATATGTGTAGCACATTTGCATAGAATGCTTTTTGGATGGTGTAGGTGAAAAGGTGGAGTGTCATTTATTCATCATTAAAATATTTGCTCTTATTCCAGTTTAATGTGCGGAAACAACTCTGTAAGCAATTCATATATAGGTTGACTTCTAAAGAGAGCGTTAACACTGGCTTTGTGGTGCTTTCAAAACATTGGCAACATTTCAGCATTTTATATCATGACATGGGTTTTGTCTCTCTGTTTTCTGGACAAGTGTTTGCAAAGATTTGCACCAAAGACTGTTATTTATTAATAAATCATTACTGCTGTGCTATTATATTATTTTGTACCTAAAACTGCATTTTTCAATACATCTGATTATAATATATTATGAATGCACATTTTTATAAACTTATTGCTATTTGCACTTCTGATAAAAACAATAAAGTTGCCTAATCTAATGAAATCTAATTCTATTTTTTTCCCTGCAGGTTTATTATTATCATAATACCATAAAACCCTGCCCCAAATGGCAAAGAAAAACAGACTTTGTTTGAGTTGCTTTACATATAAAATAAGTATTTGCATTTTTATATTCACACCAAACCTGTCCAGCCTTCCCTACAGAAACCACATGAGTCAATTTGTGTGTGTGAAATGACGTTTCTGTGCCATTACAGTAATTACAGTAATAGTTCTGGGGAAAACATGTAATTATAAAATAGGTCATCCATCTAAAAGGCTTCAGTTCTTGATTTGGGCATATGGCTTTGAAGCACATTATGTGTCTTGTTTCTTACAAATCCAGTCATTTGTAAGGCAAAATGCAAGGCTCCAGAATGCAACCATATTTTTTCCTGCTGGTATAACTAATTTTTTTTTTTAGAGGTTGCACTGGTGCCACCACCACATTGCCCAACTGATAAGAACGGGCATTTCTGTTGCACATGGCAAACGAGAGTGGAAGGAAAACCTGCTACGGGATTGAGCTGTACGGCACGGACCGTTTATCAGCCTGACTAATCCAATGAGGAAGCATCTGAATTCGGCACAGAATTCCCTGTCATAAACCATAGATATCAGATCAACCAAAAGTTGTGCCATGAATGAATACATGGAAAGCTTCTCAGTCCACAAATCGCCAACATTCACCATAGATTTAATGTAGTAACGGTAAATGTAACCATGGTATTGTGGCAGAAAATGTCAAATGTTTTTACATGATTCATTTCAGGGTTCGTACATCCTTTTGAGAGTGAAACTCAAGGTGCTTCACACTTTTTTCCAGCCCTTTTAAAGCTCTAAATATTATCCAATTTAAATGTTATTTTTAATGTGATAACCAGAAACCATATTCGTTCATCCTTCAAATATTATCCCCATGAATTTATTTATTTAGACATTATGAAATCACTGTTATAAAATATTTGTCATACTTTGTGACTTTTCCTACATCAGTATAAAAACAAATCCAAAGCGTAATGAAAATCAAAATTTCTTCAAATTGCTAATGAATTGCACAGAAAGCAAATTAGTGAAATTCTATAATTACTGAATCTGCAGTATGATAATATAGAAGAACAATGGTGGATTTAATAAGGGTAGAATATTTACATTAGTTTTTGCACTTTATTGTTGTTAATAAAAGATAATGCTATCTGCATCTGAACTCAAGCTCAGTGCTTTACTGTCAAATTTCCAAGAAATAAACATCTAATATTATTAGCACCTGCACTTATTAATGCACAATAAGTCATTTTCCCAATAACTGCTCTCAAATGTTAAAATGGAGCCCTGCTATGCCAGTTGATTTCATAAGCACTATGAATGAAGCACTACAGGGCTCATTTTCTCTTCTATTTCTTTCAGTAGAAGAAGGCATGAAGAAAACATCATAGTCAGGAAGTCATGGCTGATAAAAGAAAACTTCAAGGTAATGGTAACAGGGGCTTTTTCTGGCCATACATGTTTAATGGTCTTCTTGGAAGATATCTGTGCAGCTTAGTTTGAGGAGAATGCTACATGAATAGCTTACATTATATAGCATTGTCTGCTGTATCAACCCCACGTGTGCATATGTGTTTCTGAGAATATGGCCTGGTCTCACCTCGTCCCATCATGTACTGAACGTTTGCTTCTCTCTCCTCAGGTGAAATAGACAGATGTTTGAAAAAAGTTGCAGAAGGGGTAGAGCAGTTTGAGGACATTTGGAAAAAGGTAAGAAACGACTACAGCACTTTTGTAAAGCTCATTATATAATGTTAATTATATTTAAGACGCATTCTCTGTGCTGTTGTCGCATGAACAAATCCAAATTGGGTAGTAAACTTAGATGTGGCTGATTGATTCATAAATATTGTTTTCTACATTAAAACTAATAATGTTTCCTGAGCATCGAATCAACATATTGTAATGATTTCTGAAGGATCATGTGAAACTGAAGACTGGAGTATTTTTAATTGTAATAATATATCACAATATTGATATTTTTAATGTATTTTTAGTCAAATAAATACAGCCTTAGTGAGCATAAGAGGCTTCTTTCAAAAACATTTTAAAAAATCATACTGAATTTTTGAACTGGAGTGTATAATATATATTGTCAAATTACAAATGTACAGTAGTAATGTTCTGCTTGCATTAAAAAACATTAAACCACAGTGAACAAATGTAGTAATCAATGAAATGTAAGACATTTCTGAATGTGAAGAGTTTAAGGAAGTACATCTAGTTTATTGTGCAGCTTTTCATTTCTGTTTGATGCTCAGGGATGTGATTGCACGCTATATCGCTTTGTGGTTCACCTTGGTAAGTGTGAGCAGCAGGATGATGTGTGCGTTCAGAGACGCACCTGGCCCTCTGGTCTGGTTTTAAACAACAACAACAAAAAAAACACAAGATTTGATGTCTTTTCACCATATACACAAGTGTATTAATGTGTAAATGGTCACATTTAAAGGGTTAGTTCACTCAAAAACGAAGATTCTGTCATTAATTTCTCACCCTCATATTGATCCACACCTGTAAGACCTTCGCCCATCTTTGGAACACAAATAAGATATCTTTGATGAAATCTGAGAAGTATAACTGCAGTGGTTCAACATTAATTGTATGATGCGACGAGAATACTTATGTGCAAAATCAAAACAAAAATGTCTTTAGTACCTTTCTGGACCTTGAAAGTGTCAGTTGAATTGGTCATAACTATGGACAAGTCATATACCTTTTCGGATTTCATCCAAAATATTGAAGGGTTAACTAACCCTTTAATTTAAATTTGTTCTGCTCATGCTTCTTGAATGTCTAGAATGTGCAAATCATAGAATTAAAGTTCAGTTCTTTCCACAGTTTTCAACATATAATGGAAATTTACAATCACCTTCTTATGATTCAAGCCAAGTAGAATCCTTTTGAATTAACTTATAAATAATTTATGTTTTTTTTTTTTCTTCTTCTTCTTCTTCTTTCAGCTCCACAATGCAGCCAATGCCAACCAAAAAGAAAAATATGAATCTGACCTCAAAAAAGAGATTAAAAAATTACAGGTGAGATCTTTTTGTTCATCACAAACTGCACTTTTTGGCCATAGGTGAACCAATGGAATTAGTGAAAGTTTGAACTGCTTTTCCTTTCATTTGTAAAACACTGGCTTGTCTTACCGCTCATGGTGTGTTTGTCTTTATTGGTAACCATAAGGACAAGCGCTACCCACGCCGAGGGTCATGTATGTGCGTGTCCTCTGTGCTTGGCGGCACAGGATAAGTCGGGCATGCTTGATTTCAGGTGTCCAGCTCAATTTTCTTTCGTTCTTTCTTTCTGCATGCTCTTTCTTTTTCTGTCTGCATTGGTTCTGCAGCGCCTTCGTGACCAGATTAAGACATGGGTCGCCTCCAATGAGATCAAAGACAAAAGACAGCTGGTAGAGAATCGCAAACTCATTGAGACGGTGAGTAGATGTCTGTTTATATCTAACAGAATATAACTTGATACTAATAAATAATGCCAGATTTAATATGCTTTGAACAACTTAAATCAGATTTTCTTTTTGCATGAAGTACATTAGCAATGTTTTCTGTAAGTGAAACCTTTCAAGACCTTTTTGTAAATGAGTAAATAATCAATTATTTAATATAATGTAAGTAATAAATCCAAATAAGACCAATAAATTCTTGTTCTGAAACAAAATACACAGAAAAGTGCTCAACTTTGGCACACAGTAAAAGAAAATGTCGTGCTTTTGACTGCAATTTATGAGTTTTTGTTTTTCACAGCAAATGGAGCGGTTTAAGATTGTGGAACGGGAAACCAAAACAAAAGCATACTCTAAAGAGGGACTCGGCCTTGCTCAGAAAGTCGATCCAGCTCAGAAAGAGAAAGAAGAGGTCGGGCAGTGGCTAACGGTAAGAACGACAGTGTGAAGCACTCGAGTTATAGTCGATGTGAATGGTTTGCAACACATCTGACTTCTGAAATGTGGAAAAGTGGGATGTAACTTGATTTTATCCATTTTTCTCTTTTGCCTAACATGCACCATTAATTATACACAATAATACAAGAAATGTGCGTAAAGAAAATAAATAGGATTCGTTTTTGATTTCATGTTGACTTGAGAAAAATACCTGTCATTCTAAAAAGGATTTGTGTCGACTCGATATGATAAAACATTAGGATCATTTTAGATGCCAAATGCCTTGTTTTTAATGTAGATGATAGTAGGCGGCTGCTGTCAGGGGAGGAGTGAAAAAAGAGCAGCTGAACTCCCACTTCTTGTAGTGGTCCAGCAATCTACTGGATGTATGCAAAGGCAAATATCGTGATCGCATTCTTGGTTGCCAGTCAAGTGGATGTATTTGATATTACTTTTACATGAATATTGATATGATAAACAAGTAATCCAGTGTATTTATTATTAAATTCTACTACAATCTGCATCTTTTCCGTCCATTTTTAGTTTAATGAGACATGAATTCAGCAGTTTGTTCTGAACTGTGCCGTTCAGTGTGGTTACATTTAAATGCAAGAAAGAAAATGTCCATTGACAAAAGTGTAGCTATGCATGAAGCACAGCTCATACAGAAGTCACTTTTCGAATCCGAACTTTCCCGCTGCGAAATCTGTGTAGGTGAATATTTCACACTTGCATGAAATCCCCGATCAAATGACTCTTTCAACTGCGAAAATTCATTGAATAGTGGTAATTGTGAGCTCATTCATTTTTCAGCATTCTTTTTGTTTGCCCAGTCTTTGGAAAGCCGCTGTAGCACCTGGTTCTGAAAGTTGCGTCCGTCTTACTGTCCTTAGTGTATTTTGGCAAACAATAGCATGAAGTTACACAGCTTTTCAAACTGTAAAAAACATGCACATCTCAACTGTTGCTCTGTTTGCATCATTTACTGATGTCATCTACTTCTGCTTTGTACCTTGGTTCTCCTAGAACACAATAGACACGTTGAACATGCAAGTGGACCAGTTTGAGAGCGAAGTTGAATCGCTTTCTGTCCAGACCAGGAAAAAGAAAGGAGACAAAGAGGTCAGCTACATTTATTCCGGCATTCTTTATTCTCATCCTTTTCGTCTTTCACACTGCAACTGTTTCATGTGAAAGCCTAGTCTAGCCTAATGATTACATTTCTGGGCTGGAAACAAAGAGGTTGTTGGCTCAAACCCAGCAATGGGTGATCCATGAATGATTCTCTATGTGTTAAGTGTCTTGAACAAGACACTTATTGGGGGATTGACCCTTCTGTAAGTCACTTTGGATGAGTATTGGCTGAAGGACAAATTAATTGGTGACTATTGATGCCCAGGATTACTTCACCTCTCAAATTTCCAATTTTTTTAAAACAATAATAATAATGCAGAAAAAATATGATGATATCAAATGGTAATACTCTAGTGCTTAATGATTTTCATATTCATGTGCCATAGTATTTACTATGTACTCAAGGGTACTTAACATTATGAGATTATCATGGTGCAAAATAAACATGGTAATAATGGCAATATAATGGTAATAATAATACCATTGTGTTAGACATGTCAACAGTTTCACTCGTTCTATTGAAGGTATAATTCACCCAAATATGGAAATTATGCCATGATTTTCTCATCTTCAAGCCATCTTAGGTGTATGTGACTATCTTCTTTCAGATGAACACAATTGGAGATATTTTTAAAAATATCATGGCTCTTCCAAGCTTTTAAATGGTAGTGAACGGGGGGGCATTTTGAAGCCCGAAATAATTGCATCTATCCATCATAAATATAATCCATACAGCTCCAGGGGGTTAATACTGGCCTCTTGAAGTGAAGCGATGCGTTTTTGTAAGAAAAATATCCATATTTAAAACTTTATAAAGTAAAATAACTAGCTTCTGGCAGACTGCGCAAGTCTGTTATAGACCTAGGATGATATACACCTAGGATGGCTTGAGTATAAATAAATCATGGGATAAATTTAATTTTTGGGTGAACTATACCCTTAAAGTGACTGCTCATTCACATCGGAATAATTTTTTTCCATGCTGTGATCTCAGAAGCAGGATCGGATCGAGGAACTGAAACGAATGATCGAGAGGCACCGGTATCATATCCGCATGCTGGAAACCATCCTTCGAATGCTGGACAATGACTCGATACAGGTGGATGCCATCCGAAAAATTAAAGATGACGTTGAGTACTACCTTGATTCCTCTCAGGATCCTGACTTTGAGGAGAATGAGTTCATCTATGATGACCTTGATTTAGAGGAAATTCGTAAGTGTTTGGTGCACATTCCAGAAATCGTTTTTTTTTTTTTTAATTCTTAATTGTAACTTTTTTCCCTCTTTTTCCTACCTGTAGCCCAGCCACTAGGTACCACATCTCCACCAGGTAACGCTGAGGACGAGATCTTCCAGCACTCTAGTTCCACACCAACCTCCACAACATCATCTTCTCCCATACCTCCCTCTCCGGCTACTTGCATTACGGTGAGCAGCAGGCCTGAAGTTTAATCAGAGCTTGGGATGCACAATATATCAGTGCCATACCAGTTATTGGCCAATATCAGAGTTTTTTTAAAAAAATATTTTTATGTTTTTGGTATTGGTATGGCATTATGCATTGATATTGTGTATGCTCATTTCTATTGATTTTTTACAAGTTTATTGTCTTTGTTGATATCAAAAATTCACAACAAAATAACAGTTGAATGTAATTTTTAGCAAATATAAAAAAAAATCTGTTTTTCATACTGAACAATATAATGTTGTGATGTCTAAATTTACTTGTAAGCATTTGAAACTTAATTTAAAAAAGAAATAATAAATTATAAATAATAATTATTAATTGTTGTAATAAAATGTATTAATTTTAATTTAAGTTTGTTTTATTTATCAGTTATTGGTCAGTAAATATTTAAAAACACCAAATATTATAAATGTAATTTTTAGGAAATTTAAAAATGAATCCCACTTGTATCATTTAAAATTTAATAAAAAAAATCTGATTTATTAATTGTAACCAGATAAATGTATTTTTAGCAGTCATTGTTGTAACATGAATGTATAATAATTATAAATAATTATCAGTATCTGACAGTATCAGTATCACCAATTTTAATATTGGTGTATCCCTAGTTAGAGCAACATATCTGACTTCTCGAACCTGCTTACCAGCAGACAAATTCATCCAATAGATGTTTATGCAATTTCTCATGAAAATGTATTTGAATCATATTTCCTGAAAATAATGCACATTTGATCTACAGGACCCTGATTTGTTCATGGACATTTTTCTTAATATCTAAAATACTGGAAGTTATTTTCTCTGTATATTATGTAGATATGGATGTATATGAATGTAGTAAAAAGCAATTCAGTAATTTGTTTTGGTTTGTTTTGGTTCAATGTCATGCTCTCTTCATTTGTGCTGATGAGAATTCGGAAGAAGATAAGAAAAGAGGTCGCTCGACAGACAGTGAAATCAGTCAGGTGAGAAAAGATATGCAAAATCACTGTTCTAAAAGTCTTATGGTCCTTTCCATTTTTGGCCTGACACTGAATTTAAAAATCCTGTAATTTTGTTGCAGTCTCCTATCAAGAATGGAAATCCATCTTCATCTCTATCCTCCTCTTCCTCATTGTCATCCTCATCCTTGGGAGCCTCTTCAAACTCTTTAATCTCCATGGCTACTGTCGCCAGCAGCGGAAGCTCAGCATTAGGGGGCAGCAGCCTCTTAGGTAACATGGGCGGCACCCTCCAGAACTCTGGCAGCTACAGTTCAGCAACACAGCAACAAACACAACAATCCCAACAACAGCAGCACCAGCCTCAAAACTCAGCCTCCTCCCAGTCCAGCACCAACTCTTCCACTTCCAACAACAGTATCTTGCTCCCGACATCCAGCTCCACATCACCCCCCAACACCAGCACTCCGGGCCCCCTGACACCCAGCTCACAGAGCCAGCCTTCATTGGCAACGGGTCTTTCCTCCAGTCTGGGTCTCGGAAAGGGTACGTCGGTGACGAGTAGCGTGAACTACATGCCCAGTCTGGCCCTTTCAGGGATGCCGGCGTCCTTGAGCAGCATGGCTGGGTTTTTGAGCGGATCCACCCCAGCGCCTTACGCGCAAGCGGCCGCTACAGGTTGCATAGGCAGTGGATTGTCGGCATCGATTGGAACGAATATTAGCAGTACAAACTCCAGTGGAGTCGTAACCTCAGTGGGGACTAACGGAAGTCTAGGCTCCACAAGCCTCCTGGTCTCGGGGCCTGGTGTTTTGAGTCTTGGGTCCACACAGTCTGCTGTGGAGCCTTTACCTCTGGTGGCTCCCAGCCCTGTGGGAGGCACACTGACCTCAGGGAGCAATGTGGGAGTTATCGGAAGCAACGGAGGGTCCTCTGTGACAGCGGGAAGTGCAGCGCTACCACGGCCACCTAGTGGGCCGAAACAAAACGGTGGTACAAGTGAGTTCAGGATAACTGTCTAATTAGAAAAAAAAAAAGAGTCAATTTGCTCTAAACCAGTATTGTATTACAAGACACTAAAATAAAAAGAGTTTTGTTCACATTTTTACTTAAATATCCCCACACCTTTCAGGTTATAGTGCTGTGGTAGCAGACAGTACGTCAGACTCCGCCCTCAACAGTGCCAGCCAATCACAGAACAGCCAATCCTCATCCTTAAATTCCTCAACAAATCAGCCGTGAGTACTAGCTTGCTTACAAAACATCAGAAACCACTTAGCAATGCCCTGGCAACCACCTACAACACCCTAGCATTGTGACACAATGTTCATGTTTGATTAATAGACAACAAAGACAAATAATATTCAGTAATATTAAAGATTTAACTGCACAACCACTGTGGGACGAGAACAAAATTTGAATTGAATTGAGCTGGATAATGACACTAGAATTGTACCCACTTTGAGCTGAATAATAACACTGTTGTCTGCTATAGAGCTGGTTTACAGCTACAACTGACATTTTCAATCAAACTGAGGTTTACAACATTAACCTGTTTGTTAATGTAAATCGGTATAAAGCGCTATATAAAAAAAGAGTTCTGGGCATGGGCAAATACCACTTTTCAGATAATGTACAAATCGAGAGGAGAATAACATGGTAAAACCTGCATTAAAACAGAATTTCACTACTTTCCTGAAAAAAACAAAAAACTTCGGAATTTGCAAATTTGTGTTTTTCTCCATTTAAAACAATTTTCTAAATGCTCTTCCCCCTCCTGTCAAAACAGTAAGGACAGTGGGTCCAGCCTTCTGGGGTCGATGACACTGTCGCCCAGCTCGCCCTCACCATCGTACAGTGAGAATAAACCATGCGGTGGCAGCCTGCTGAACGGCCCCCACTCGTACACACAGGCTGCCGACACCATCAAGGTCAGTCACACAACATTTGCACATACTGAGTAACATTGTGTGTCACTGCCGCACACTACACCTGTTTGATGTGTGGGTCTGAAGGCAAAGTCTACATTGTTGTTGCCCAATAGTGCCCTGCGAATTTGACTTGGAGTGTTTTGCCAAACTGAGATTTGATGAGGAAAATGTAGAGAAATTACTCTCTAATTATTGCTCACCACCTGAATACCACAAGAAGTTTAGAAAAAATAAAAGGTGTTGAGAGTCTGGGTAGTTGTGAAGTGTCTTGAAAGAAACAAATACTTTTATTCCGCAGGGATGCATTAAATTGATAAAAAAAAAATGACAGTAATAATTTCATTTATAATGCTACACAAGATTTCTATTCAAAATGCTGTTCTTTTAAACTTTCTATTCAAAGGCTCCTGAAAAAAAAAATCATAGTTTTCCCAAAATGTTCAGCATTGATAATAAGAAAGGTTTCTTGAGCACCAGATCAACATATTAGAATTATTTCTGAAGGATCATGTGACACTGAAGACAGGACTACATTAGGGTTGTCAAATACCAGCATTTGCCCCTAGCATTTTGAAAGCTGTTGAGCGGATTCTTAAACGCTTCTGATTGGCTATTGTATTCACACACTCAACAGATATGTCTGTGATTGGCTACAATGATCAACGCTTCAAAAACATGTTGTAAATAGACACCTTTGATGCTCCTCACTGAGCACTTACACAGATACTCATGGGAGTGTTTGAAAGCAGGCGTCTGTCATTAGAGATTGTTGCCAATCACAGACGTATCTGTTGAGCGTGTGAACACAATGTTAACAGTGCTCAAAATGATAGGGGGAAATGGTGGTATCGTCACATTTTTTAAATTGTAGTGCCGACACGGTCCCGAAGTCAGTACTTTTGACAACCCTAGAGTACGTTATAATAAATTAATTACATTTATAATTTTATTCATACTGAACATTGCAACCGTCACACTTTAGTCCAAAAATATTAATATAATATACTGATGAGCCAAAACATTATGACCAGTCCCAGGTGAAGTGAATATTGTTGATCATCTCCTAACAAGGCCACATATTAAGGTCTGGGTAGATTAGATGGTAAGCAAATACTTAGTTCTCCTAATTAACATGGCGCTGTATGCAGGAGAAATGGGCAAGAATATTGAGCTGAGCGACTTTGACAAGGGCTGAATTGTTACTGCAGGGCAACTGGGTCAGCGTATCTCTGAAATGGTTAGGCTTGTGGGATGCTCCTGGTCAGCAGTGGTGAGAATTCACCAAGAGTAACCCGAGGAGGAACAAACCACAAACCGGCGACAGGGTGTTGGCCGGCCAAGCCTTGTCAATGCACGAGGGCAACAAGGGCCGTCTCATCTAGTCCAAGCCAACAAGAGGCTCTTCTGTCTATACAATATTTTAATGATTATGAGTGTAATGTGCACAACACAAAGTACAATGGGCACAGAGCATCCGAACTGGACCTTGGAGTCCTGTTTTCTTTTACGTCACATGAATGGTCGTGTGTGCCGTTTACCTGAGGAAGTGATGGCACCAGGATTCACTGTGAGACGACAAAAAGCCAGTGGAGTGAGTGTGATGCTCTGGGCAATGTAGTGCTGGGAAACCCTGGGTCCTGCCATTCATGTGGATGTATAATTCATGAAACTTTATTATATGACATTTATGTATGTATGTGTTGTCTCTTTTGACAACAAACAGTTTCCATGTTGCTATGCATAACTTTCTTGGTTTTCAGTGGAATTTTTCCTTATCACTAATTATTTGCCTATGGCACTGTTTTGAGAACATGCTAGATCACTAGTCAACTTTTACTGGCCCTTTTGACCAATCCATTTCCCCCTGTGCATTCACTCTTCAGCCTCAGGAGCCTCTGAGTTCTCAAAAGTCGATAGCAGAGAGGGTCACCCAGGGCTCAGGGTTAGAAGGAGAGCTGTCTGCACTACATATCTCTAGTGGTTAGTATCAGCAACTACTCTAATCTTGACCTGTTCATTATTTTGTTGGCTCACATCTTTCTCTCACTCTCTTCCAGCTTCTCAATCTGCTCTGTCAGAGGTAAGCATTCCCCCGTCGTTGGGTGTGTGTCCACTTGGCCCCGTCCCCCTCTCCAAAGAGCAACTCTACCAGCAAGCCATGCAGGAGTCTGCCTGGACGCACATGCCTCACCCGTCCGACTCTGAGAGGATCAGGTGAGTGCACATCATTTTAGCATTCACCGATTCTGACGTGACTGCACGCATGCCTTAAAGTCTAGGGAATTCCTGCAACCTTGTATTCCATGTTTGTCATAATTTCTTTTTCTTGTATTCAGTTCTACAGTATCTAATGCAACTCTCATATTTTGGGGCATTACAGAATGAAGAATGTTCGTTAAACAGCCATAGAAATCAAATGGAAGAAGTAAATCAAAAAATGAAACCAATTAAGATTTCAATGTACCAGTTCATTTGATAATATTCTGTGAAAACTGTTATCGCACAAAACATTTAATGAAATCTACATTCTTAAAACTGACACTGGATTTAATATTAATAAAAAAAATTGTATTTCTATTTCTGTCACTTTAAATAGTAACAAGCTTCATGAGATCATTTAAACATCTGGATCAGCCCGATGCAGGCACATTGGCTCATTTTATTATTTAATACGAGGTTATTTAAAAAGAGGTGCCTTTAATTTTACTCATTATTTGAGTGATTTACCGAAATGTTCCTATTGGCACACTTACTTATTTTATTATCTTCATTTGTATTAATTATTATTTTGCATACATGTATTAATTCAAGTAGTTACTTCAAAGTTGCGTTCAATTTAAAAAATAATTAATTAATATTTTATATTAATTCATATTTTTATTTATTGGCCTAACTAAATAAAATAAATGGCTATTTTTAAGTGTTTTTTTTTTTTTTTTTTTTTTAAATCACTTAATTTTGAATTCTTAGGTTCTCTGGATTAAATCCACACAAAAATATTATCTCATCCTATCCCTTTTCAGTTGATCAGGCTTGTTTGGCTTGCAAACTTGTTTTGATTCAATACTCACTGATCATTTTAAAGTAATATTTTTATTTCTTTTTGGACACACAGGCAGTACCTGATGAGGAACCCCTGCCCAACACTGCCTTTTCACCACCAGGTGCCACCTCCTCACTCTGACACTGTGGAGTTTTACCAGAGACTGTCTACGGAGACCCTCTTCTTCATCTTTTACTACTTAGAGGTGTGTGTGTGTGTGTGCGGATTTATTGTTAAAGACCTCAGTGAAGCACCAGTAATTGCAAACAGGTTGTTATGTCCTTCAGTAAGCACATATGGCTTGAATTTGATTGATTGATAGATAGAGGTGCTATTGATCTCCGAGTGGGATTTCTCGATTACGGTCCGATTACAGCCCCTTTTTATTGGCATATTTCTGGTAAATGACAAATTGTTCTTCCTTTCCACTCCCTAGGGTACAAAAGCGCAGTATCTAGCAGCCAAGGCCTTGAAAAAACAGTCATGGAGGTTCCACACAAAGTACATGATGTGGTTTCAGAGGCACGAGGAACCCAAGACCATCACTGATGAGTTTGAGCAAGTGAGTCACACTAAAACAACTGCTGATTCTGGTGCCCCGGGCAACTTTTTATCATACTTTGGACAGCTTACTTGGACAGGAATATGCCTGACCAATATGTTGAATTCAGTTTATTTTATGCACCAACTTGGGATGAGTAAATCAGAAATGTTTATATTTCTAGTTTAATAATAGTGTTGTGTTACACTAATGTTCAAAAGAAACTAAATTCTAAAGAAATTAATACTTTTATTCAGCATGGACAGATTAAAGCTAGGCTAGGCAATCTTTTTAATAAACACTTTTTGTTATCCTGGTTCAAAGTCACATCCTAATAGCAATTAATAATAGAAGTGGTCTAAATACTATCGTCTGTGGAAGTCTCAGGACAAAAAAAAATAATCATTGCGTTTAATCTATTCATCAAAGTACACTGAAAAAGTGGTTTCCACAAAAATATTAAGCAGCACAATTGTTTTACATAAGAGAAGTCAGTTGTTTTGACAACTCCACTACCAAGCACTGTGTGAATAATATGTAACCAAACAGTTCATTTTTTTTCTGTCTTTCTACAGGGAACGTATATTTACTTTGACTATGAGAAATGGGGCCAGAGGAAGAAGGAAGGATTTACATTTGAGTACAGGTACCTTGAGGACCGGGACCTTCAGTGACGGATGGTCAACTAGAACGGAGGACTGCTGTCGACATTCCGAACTGAATCAACACACACATGTACTCTCTCTTTCATTCACTGGGGAGGAGACCCAGATGCACACGCGAGGCTGTTTTATGTCTTGCTGGTGCATAATGCATCTGGAGCCCCTCCCACTCTTTACAATCCTCCCACCCACCAGCTGTGTTCTTTGTGACTCCGCCCTCTCATTCAATCAGACTTAATGCTGGTAAATCACCCCTTTCCGAGAACTTTATGGAGCATTTTTGCGCCAAAGAAGAAGTTGAATAAACATTCACCCTATCAGCAAAATGACAATAAACACAAATCAGTGTGGATTATTTAGCCATGGCTAATTGCGTAAAACACTTTAAGTTCTGCTATGATATTGATAAGCTAAAGCCAAACTAATCAAAGTCCTCTGAGCTACAGCTGTGTTGTTCAGCAAATGATTCGTTTAAAGGAAACATCAGCAATTAAATTCTTAGGCACAACCTTTTTCTTGCATATATCTGTCCACCAAAGCCATAACAGCTGCTGTTTTCTCTTAGGAAGCTTGATTTTTGGGTAGCTACACCTTTGTCTTGTTGGCTCTGATCAAAGCACAGGTATTAATTCATACAGATAAGCTTGAAAGTTTATGTCCGTGACTCAAATATCGATATTCATAATCGTTCTATCACTGTGGCACCAAATAATGAGTTTAAATGAGTCTCTTGCCAGCTCAAGCACACTATTTTTGTTTCTAGACAACAAACAGGAGAACAATTACACGACACAGATCAGGTTTGTGTCTCTCATCAGTTATTATACAGAGGGTTTGTTTTTGGACTTCGAAAGGGAATAATGAATGTTCATTTACTAGGGTAAATGAACTTCTCCAGCTGAAATTCGCTGTGAATTTTTGAAAGCACCAGGCGTTTCATTGTCGTACAGATTTCATAAAATCTTCACGGTTTCATTTCATAGTGGCACTCATAAATGTTCCAGTATTTAATGACATTTTGTTCCCCTTATTTGTTTGTGCTGTATAAATTAGCAAACTGTACAGCAAAACACGCTGTAGAGAGGAATGTGGTCAGTCATTATTTTTTAATAATTTTTTTTTTTTTTTTTTTTTTTTTTTTTTACAATTCAGCAAGAATGGGGCATTAAATACCCAACCTTACTAAATGTCCACGCACACAACCTTGTTTTTATTGTAACGTTTATCTTTCTTGATGAGCGTGTGGAAGAGAGCAGAAATGTGAATTATAAATATATATATTTTTTCCTAACTGGAAAAGTGTTGTACAGAACATTTGTTCTCCTTCTGTTGACACCCCCCGCCCCAACCATTTAAACAGCATGGAAAATTACACTTGCAAAGTGAACTGGAGTAAAAAAAAAAAAAAAAAACAGAAAATAATGCGTTGCAAATGAAAGTAAAGACTGTAAAATATGAATAAAAGAATTACTTTTCAAAAAGAGGACGTCTGGGTTTTCATCATCGCCGAGCATTGTTCTCATGAGACTGTTTCCAGTAACATAATATATTGACTGCCTTGTGAAGAAATTGATTATCATTTTAATTTAGTCCCATTTTAATGTTTTTTTTTTTCCAGTCCTCAGATTTGATTAGCTGCTGATGTACAGTCCCAGCAGCACTAGGACTTTTCACTGTTTGTATCACTCTGCTTGTCTTTTTTTCAGGATGGAAGTGGAGTCAGGGATGGGTTTTTGAAAATCGGAGCATCTGTGTTTTCTCTTGGTTCGTGATCGTTCACAGTTTCTTGCTAGTAAGGAAATGGAGCTGAAGCTGTGACACTTTAGAGCACAGATGGGAAAATCTCTGCCGCTTCACTCCACTCATACGCTCTTCTAGACTGGCTTTTGGTATGTATCTGCAATCCTTGGTGGTCTTTGGCCCATAAAAATGGCATGTTTCCACTGCCGTGTCTTATGTGAACATAATCCAGTCCAATGCACTCCTCGTTTTTATTTTGAACCGTAAATCCAATGTTTTATTTCAGACCTTAAAATGTTTTTGTCTTTCTTTGAAATAAATGCTTGGTTTAGTATTTTGGGTAACATTTCAGTTTACGGTCCAGTTCTCACTATAAGCTAGTTGCTTATTATCATACGCATTACTAGAATATTGGCTTGTTGGGTAGATTACTTACTAATTATAATGTTGTTTTTTTACATTTTTTACAAATTACATAAGAACTGTAGTTAGTAACGTAACCCAATTACATTACACATTTAAGGTAATATAATCTGATTACTTTTTGATTACTTTTGACCCAAGTCATTTATCAAATTGATTCGAATAGGAAAATCTTGTACCATATTGACTTTTATTATTGACCTAACCTTATTTGAGTTAATTAGGTATTTTTAGATATTTTTCTGTGTTCATCAGGAGCTGATTAGTTATGCAATGTTATGCAAACACTTACTAAAAGTGAAACGATTTCTGTAAATCCAGTGATCAAATGTGTGCATCTCAGTTTTCAGTGATAGTCACATTTTTTTTTCCATTTTTTCATCATTTAGCAGACGTTTTTATCCAAAGCGACTTACAAGGGGAGCATTTAGGGGTTAGGTGTCTTGCTCAAGGGCACTTTAGTCATGGTATCGAAGGTGGAGAGAGTGCTGTTCATTCACAATCCCCACTTTCAACTCCTGCCGGCGTGGGAATCGAACCTGCAACCTTCAGATTACAAGCCCTACTCCCTCACCACTAGGCCACGACTATCCCCATGACTAGTGGCTGGTCTGTGCGTGCAGTTCCACAAACTTGAAAGACCTTCTGAAGGTATAGCAGGAGACTTTAATAGAAAGGAAAATTAGTAGGGAGAATCAATGAATTATGAACAATTTACTGCCATTGTGAGAATAACATGTAATCAATAAAAAAAAAAACTAACTCTGATTACGAGTATTATAACATGATTTAATCAAATTACAAGTACTTAATTTTTGGAGTCTGATTACATAATCCAGATTAAATGTAATCAGTTACTACCCAGCATTGCTTACAATGCACATATTAATGCCTTAATGCCAACCTCAACTAAACGGCTACCTTATTAACTATTAATAAGCCATAATTAGGACTTTATTGAGACAAATGTCGTAGTGAGAACTGATATAATTCATTGTGTAAAAGACACATCCCAATGCATTGACGTCTTATTGACTCTTAACAAAACCTCTAAACTTTTTATGCTTTTGGTGTTTAACCAGTAGAGCAAAACGGCATCCTAGAACTTGTCCCACACCTGAACCTGTTTTTCACATTTTTCATCTGTTCACGCATGTGTGAGCGCATGATTCCGTGTTTTCGTGTGATTATTTTTGTGTGCGGCTCTGTGACGCATTTGGTTTGGGCCAGCGGCTGCAGGACTGTTTGAGTCATCTGGCTGTGTGTGAGCGCGCGTTTGTGTGTGCGGAGCTACGAGCACTTCTGGCAGGTTCACTACCATGAAGCTCCCACAGTGACAAGACTGACCCTACCATTGCCTCCGGCAACACAGGGAGTCATTGTCATGCCCCAAATACAAACATTCACTCTCACGTCACTGCAGATCGCAATGCTCATACCCCAATGTCCTAAAGTGTGTTGCCTTCAGACTGCGGTATGATACTTGAGAACAATGCTGTCTTCTCCAGAACGCCTCCTGAAACCATCTTGTGTTTTCCATGATGCGAGATAACCAATGCCAACCTTTAAAGGCCTCACATGTATGCAACATGGCGTCTCGGCTACATCTACAAGTGTAAGGGGTGACATTTCCTTGAAGCCAAGTGACTTAAAGAAACTCATTCTGGACTCAATCACAATCAACATTCAAGTAAATGAATCGCTCAGGAGTAAAATTCTTTAGTAACATATGTAACATTTAAAAGGAGAAAGTGAAAATTTTAGACCTTAGAACCATATTTAGAACCACCTTTTTGCTCTTTTTTTTTTTTTTTTTAAAGTACAAATATTCCATATATTTTTATTTTCTATTTTTGTCTGGAGAATAATTTGACAGTTTATTGAATAATAATAATTATTATTAATTTTTATTATGTATTTTCATCTTTTTTATTAATAACTATGATGCTTAAAAAGTTCATATTTCACCCTCAAATAAATGATAGTTTTATTTGAATTATTTTATTAATGTAATTATTTTCATGAAACACCACTCAACCCCAATCATGTTTTTATTCCCATTCATCCCAATGTTATTCTCATATGATGCTCATTAATATAATGTATGTTTACCATTTCTCAATTAGTGTAAATTACAGTAAAATTTCCATTTATGTAAATTTTTGATGACAAATACTACAAATTTGTATAAAGACAATTTAAATATGGGATTTTTCGTTACATTTGCCTAATTAGAATGTGATTGTTAGCATTAGAATAGGAAAAACTGTAAATGCATGAAAATATTGCCATAATATTATGCCAATATTTTCACATATTTACAAAATGAACAACAAGATATCTATAATTTCTTTTGATTTTGGACTCAAAGTTGACATATTCATCTTCAAAAAGAGAAATCAATCAAGAAGCATTATTGTCATGTGATGCTGCGGTTACCACAGAAACCAACTGTACCAACACTTTTTTTCTTTTTCTCCTCCTTTTTTTTTTTTTTTTTTTTATACATTTCTGTCACGCAAATGGAAGCGCTAAACTCTATAGTTTAACGATGTCGTTCTGTCCTTCGGTTCTCGGAAGGAAATCAGTTTAAATTCATTCCATTTCAAGGAGGTTCGTTAATTGTCTCGCGCTAAAAATCTCGTGCGCGAACGAGCGTCAGTTGATTTTCCCTAAAAACCCAGCGCGCGTACAAAAGACGTTCTCAGCCAATAACGCGTGCCAGCGATTGGCAGATCATTTCCAACATTTAGCAAATGAAACCACGTGCAAGCATCTCGCTCCAATCGATGTAAACTGAACGAAGCGGACCTTTGTGGGAGCAATTGCGTTTCAGTGGCGCGGAGGTAGATCTCTATTAGTGAGTGTGGAGCCCATTGAATTTGTGTTGAAAGCGGAATAATACGGTCATTTAAATAGTAGGGAAACGGATATTGCCGGGCGCGTCTAATTAATCAGCCGTTTTATGTTTATTTGGCAACATATGGATTAGACTGTGCAAAGCCAGTTGCGTTTTATATGAAAAAGAACCTATTTTTACCTGAATGCACCAAGTATTACGCGTTTTCTTTTGTTGTTGGACTGTAAATTACGCATGGTCGATATTTTTGCTAATACCTGGACGTCCACGTATTCCTTTCTCGTTTTTATGACTTGTGACTCAATGAAAACTATATTTTGAAACGGACATTTTTTTTTTTTGTAGAACATCCAGGACGAGTGGAGGTTTTATTCGCCTTTAAATAAGAAACTCTCCCATCGCCAATGCCACAAAACTGCGTCTTTTTCTACGAACCAAGAGCTGTTAAGAAGCGCGAGACCCCATCTCTGTGAATACTGCGCGTGCTGCATCATCTCATTCAATTTGCTGTCAGCCGAGAGAGGGGCAACAATAACTTTGAACGGTTATTGTATCACATTTCTTGCCGTCTCCGCATCATTTTCCTCAGCTTCGAAGCGGGCAGCTGTTGCAACAGACGTACAGAGACGCAGGTAAGACGTGCCTTCATTTTGTTCCCATCTGATGCTGTTACTGCTGCAGCGTGCGCGAGGATCGCACACACACAGGTCGCGCGCTCATTACAGACATTCATTTGCGTTTGTTTTTTGTTGTTGCTTGTTGTTTCTGTTTATGAACGCATCTGTTTTGAGCTAAATATTGAATATTCATGACGAATGTAAGACCAGGGATGGATGCACATCATGGGGATTGGTGTCGCACAGCGTGTGTCGTCCGCCACTGGAATTTTAATTTCCTCCCTGAGATCTGCCATGATATTGCTGTGTGTATAGCTTGCTATAGTCCGTTTACGTGTGCGGCTCAGGTTTGGTCTGTGTTGCGAATTAAATAATGTCTAAATGAAATTATAAAACGTTTAGGGGTAGGGGCTTGAAAATGCAATTATCACAGTGTCAAACAATAGAAGTCAATAAAAAGTCCTCGCTGTGAGAGAAAAACAAGCATGTTTTTTTTTTGTTTGTTGTTGTTGTTTTTTTTTAACGGCTTGTGTCACTTGTAACTATGGCGCATTGACAACACACGCATTCAAGTGTCGCAAAATGCACATAATTAAGCAAATCCTTCAATGTTTCACGTGACAAATTACACTTACGTGCCTTTGTTCATTCCTCCTCGTCTGTAAATGACAGCACAAAGCTTCTTTTTTGGACTACGACTTGTTGCTGACTAACAGTGTTTAAAATCCTGAAAGCCACTTTTATTTTCTCTTCTAAGGCCTACTGTCCTCTTTCTGCCCTTCATCTCTCCATCCCTATTTCAGTGTGTGCTCGCTCATAAAATGGTAATGGGCTGCATATTGGGCTGGCATCTGTCATCTGCACCTGTTTGTGGATGGGACGGATGCCTCCCGTCCTCCCGAGTCAGAGAAACGGGGTTGATGATGATCGGGCTGATGAAGGGGTGGGGAACGGGGAGAAGGAGGCAGATGAACGGAGATGTGCATTGCACTCGCTCGAGTCGCTCATAGGAAGAAGCATGTAGGATATTTACCGCAAAGGGAGGATGAAACGAACAAACTAAGCGAGGTGATCCATCTGCCTATCTCTGTCACATCCCTCTATCTCACTCACTGCAGCAGAGCTATTCTAAGAGAACACTTTCGACCCACGCACTGTCAAATAGATGGAGAAAAATAAAGAGTGTTTGAGGGAGAAGGAAGGACGAGAGGCGTGTAGCGTGGCATGCTCAGGCCGTCTTTAAACAGTTCGTGTGCATGTGTGTTAGAGGAATGTGTGCAGATGCTGTTGTGCACATCTGTGAGGCACCGCTTTCAGGACCCTGTCTCTCCGCTTCACATCATTAGCCACACAAGGCGTTGCCGATGGCAACTCTGGAAGAGAGGGAACTTGGTGAGCATGAAGCACACTGTAAAACGAAAGGGCATAAGATGCACTCGCGAGGGGCTGTTTAAAGGTGCGTTTTGCTCTTTTTACCTCGTTCCCTCTTCCATAAGGGTCCTTGCTCCTAAAAACCCTTCCTCCCCCATCCCTGCATCCTTCCTGTCTTCTCCTCTCCTCTCAATAGGGTCTCTCTCTGCCCTGCCAACCCCCCACTCCGCACACATCTGTGGCTGTGTCACCCCCCACTTCCTCTCGCGCTTCGTCCAAAGCTGCATCTCTTTGAACGCATTAAGCTTTCAGTATGTTCCCACAAGCCTTTTTAAGTGGCGTTTATTCTGTTACTTGCTTATTTACACTCGGTGCCTGTCATTTAGGGTCTAAGATTCACTGTATTGCATCAGCTTTGCTAACATGTGCATGTTATTCGCTGCCGTAACGTGTGACTCAGTATGTGAGAAAGCTGAGGTCGCACTGCTATATGCACAAAATATGGTGCGCATATTGCATACAATTTGCACCTTGTTGATCGCGGAGGATGATGTGATTCACAGCCACACGACTGTGGATGCTTTCGGTGGAGGGAAACAACATACAGATGTTATTGAAACTGAATGCACAGTTCTTCATATTATTGTGAAGAATTTTAAATAGGCCTAGTTTATTGATTGCTGTCATTGTCTGGTTGAATGTGTGAATGTTGTCTCTGTGTCGGTATAAATTTTTTAAAATTTTATGTCATTTCATAGTGCATATTTTATTGCACAATGCAGCTATTTTTAATGGGAAATCCAAAATCCAAATTTTTTTAATGGGAAATCCTATATTAAATGAAAATATGGTAATGTTCAATTTTTAAAATTCAGTGAATTGCATTTTTTTTTTTAAATAAAAAGTTGCTTAATTTCAGTTCAATTTTGTAAAAATGAAAAATGGATAGATGCAAAACTACCTCAAAAGAGATGGATTTGTAGTTCAGTTTTGCACCCAGATATACTTCTAAGAAGTTGAGGTTGTTAAAAGCTGAATTCGTTTTGAATTTGAAATAATTTAATTAATGCATCGGTCCCTTCTTAATAAGGGTCAAAATGAGTTTAGCTTTTGTGAAAGAGGTTGATGATGACATTCATATGTATCGCATATATTTGCCTACACAAGTTGGGTTATCTAGTACTGATGTTTCTAATATATCTTGATGGACATATGAGCTCATTGCAGATCAGGGATTTCAATCGTTCTTAACTTCTTTCTGTCTTTCAGTGAAAATCCAAGACGAAGAGCCATCAGCCTGGATGAAAACGGCTGGAGTTCCAGCCAGGAATAGGAAGTCGTCATCTTTTCTAAAGCAGATGAACTATAACTGTTTTTGTGAGCCAGGGGCTTTTTGAAAGGATGTTGATTTGCACAGATTGAAGATTTTCTCCTCGACTTTTTGCTACCAAAACCAGTGCCAAACACTAACCGTGCCAACCAGAAGCAAGAAGTTATTTTACCAGTACATCCGAATTTTTGTTAAGCCATTTAACCACAATCTACACCAACTTTATTTCTCAATTTTTACCTCATTTCCATCTCTTTTTTTTTTCTTACTACTACTGAATAGCATGTAATAGTTCCCAAGGTGGAAAGTTTATGTTTCCATCATTTAGTTTGTCACAAACGACAAGCAGTTTTTGCTCCCCAGAATAGGGAGAAGAGTGCATTATTGGTTAAACATGCTTTATGTAAGAGTGGCCGTTACGAATGCATTAGCCTGAGAGAGTTCGGCTCCTGATCGATTGATCGATGGATGGACGGGCTTATGGATGGCTGGCATAAGCCTCATTAAACTTTCCAAAGTGAGCTGCTGCTAATTCTGTTGATTAGTCGTCCGTTCCTCTCACTAAGGCCGGTTTAACTCTTCCTATCCATCAGATCTCTTTAGTCATCCATCTCGTTTGCTCCTCCCACCTCTACGGACTCTGCACATTTAGAGCAGAACCCTCAGGAGTGTCTGAAGGGTCTAGATACTGAAGCCATACGTCTCATAGCCATACTAACGTCGAGATCCCTGCCAGCATCGAGAGGATTCAGCTTGGCCATTCTAGAACAGCAGATGCATGGGTATATTCAGGAATATTTGTAGAGGTCCGTATGTTCGAAGGTGGTCCAGGTTGGACGTTCCGTAATCTGCCATATTCACCAGCGAGCCATTGACGCGTTTACTGTGTTGACAGTGGGGCGACGTTTGAAGTTGTCCCACTACTTGAAAAGACGCTCTTTAACACTTAGGATAGGTCTTTTGGTGCGTTTGCTTGACGGTCTCCACGTGTTCCACGTTGACGGATGAATCCCGACTTGTTCATGCCTGTTCAGTGGGCTCAACCATGCTGTCCTGCCAGAACTGGGCCCAAGCCCCCATTTGTTTTATTCTGTTGGGTTGAGCTAAATCCAGAGCAGAGACACTCACGCAAGAGGGTCCAACACACATAGACCCTCAACCTTTACCTAGACTCAGTCCACCCTTCCATTTTCTTTCTTCCTTTCCTGAACACTTCTTCCTTTCTGGCCTGACTTGTCGTCAAACCAGGAACTAATATATACCTGCTGCTTGTTACACTTCGCGAGTGCCCTAACCGACCTACACTCTTCCAAAGCCTTCGTAATGAGCCTTTGTCCCGTGGTGCCGCCTTTAGAGAAAAGATCAGCTCTTCCCCATTTCTGAACTCTTGAAAGTTGCTCTTTCATCGCTTCGTCCCACCTTTATCTCTAGCCTCAACGACTTCCTTCTGAAACGCGGAAAGATGAAGTGCTTAGTATTTTTCTTGAGAACTGACACTGTTAGCCTGATTATTTGGACCGCACAACAGAACCTCAATGACCTTTAAAGGTATTCTTTTTAGTCTTGCAAGATATTCTCATTGATGATTAAAGCCTAAAGAGCCAACCAACTGCGATTTGTTTACAAGACGATATCAGTTCTTGAAGCTGATGATGACAGTTGTTTACAAATCACACCGAATAGCTGAGTAGTATTAACTAGTATTTCTTTCTGTACGGTTGGTTAGTGAGTTGACAACTGAAGTGCCAACCAGAATTGAGAGCATTTGGTGAAACATAGTTTACACTCGAACAGAAATGTTTACATGTTGCCCATAAGGTGAACTCAGATTGAGTCTTGAATGAGTTGTTAGTGCAATAGATCAGTTCACTTACACAGACTTAAACAAAACCACCTTTAAGAAGACGCTGTTCCCATGACTTTGACACGACACTTTAAAAAAAGTTTACATTGTTTACAGACCTAAATTGCTTGCAACAAAAGTCATACTTTTTTTTTGTCTTTTCATTTTACATTTGAGTCATTGTCATATTTCTAAAGCTGTTGTTTTATAGAATTGTCTCATTGAGAAGATTCCAAATATTTGATTTTGTGCCAAATCCAAATTTTCATTCCAGCATTCCAACTCTCACCCATTAAGCATAAAACTTGTACATAGATTTACCTCATTCTTGTTAATAATTTCCTCAGAAATATGTTTACACCCTAAATGCGAGTCTCATGCTTTTTTTCTTTAATCTGAACTCCCGCACTTGGATGTGTATTTTGCATATGAAATAATTTGCATACTAGTGTATGCACATGTGAAAGAGAGATTAACTTGTCTACGTCTTATATATTGCATCTTTTGATAGACGTCAGCTTTTTGTAGGCCTCGGAAGTCTTTTGTGTAAAGGCTTCGCAGTTTTTCGTCCTTGATTTAAAAAAAGACATCCCCCTATATCAAGATGCCGCCCGCTGCCATCTTGCTTTTCTTTCTGTTCTGCCCTGTGGTCTCCACAGTGACTATTACCTCGGAACGCTCCTCGGTGAACGGGGGGCCGGTGTTGCTTCTGTTGCGAGGACGCGGCCGCAAGGTCCCTCAGCCTGATGTGCGGGACAAGGAGGCCGCTGCCATGGCGGCAGAGCCGGAGGCAGCCGAGATCCCTCCGAAACCCCTGCCGCAGATCATGCTGCCCCGCAATGTGACGGCCGATGCCCTGAAGCCTCCCTTGGGAGCCGCACAGGTGGCACCTCCTCCTCGGCGACTGGTGGACGTGGACGTGTGTCAGGGCTACTACGACGTGATGGGACAGTTCGACAACACTTTCAACTGCACCAAGGGCACCTACATATACTGCTGCGGCACTTGCCATTATCGCTTCTGCTGTGAGCACCAGCGCAGCCGTCTGGACCAGGACTCCTGCACTAATTACCGCTCACCCGACTGGGCCGTCACGGCTGGACCCGTCACCCAGCCCCCGGTTCGACACGACCCAGATTTCGACCCGCTGCAGCAACAGAACAACAGCACGGCTTACGTCATTGGGGGAGTCATCTCTTTTACCATGGCTGTGGCCATTGGGATTAAAGTGGCCTTCCATAAACTTTCTCGACGACCGAGGAATAGAGACATCAACATGCCTAGGTGAGTGAAAAGGTCTATTATGTCCACACTCACAAAGTGGAAGGAGACAATGCTGTGCACATCTGAGTCTGCATCAGTGACTGCCACGTGAAGAGATCCGTAGTGATTTTGATGTCAGACCCTTTCAGCTTTTGCCTTTTGATTTCATCATACACTTCTTTCATTTTTACTGTTTGTCTCTCTCTCTCTTCAGAGCGCTGGTGGACATTCTGCGTCACCAGTCTAGTCCGGTCCAGCAAGGAGAGAGGAACAACAGCACGGTCCTAACAACCGCCACCTCCAGCGAGGGCACGCTGGGGCGGCCATTGAAAAACTTCTACCCTCCCGTTCTCCAGAGCAAAGATAACCGGAGTGAGTCTATTTCACTCATACAGATCGAATGACAGCGAAATAGTAAGCAAAGGAAATAATGGATGTAGTCACAACAAGTAGAAACTTGGAGGGGAATGAATGAGTACATTGAGAAATAAGAGCTTGAATTGTGGAATCAACAGCTCAGAAATGAAATCTGGAGGCTTGATTTAGTCGACAGATCGACAGGCCGGAGTGTATGAGGTAATGTAGCATAGAGGATGTGTCAGAAATGAGTCACATTAATTCTGCTTCAGAGACAAAAGATGCTATGTAACCACATGCAGCTAGAGCAGCAAGTACAGGAATTAAAGGATCTACCGAGATCCTTAACAGGGATACTGAAAGGGTTAGTTCACCCAAAAATGAAAGTTCTGTCATTAATTCCTCTCCCTCATGACGTTCCGAACCCGTAAGTTCATCTTCGGAACACAAATGAAGATATTTTTGATCAAATCCGTGACCTATCATTAAAACGGTTCATGTGACTACAGTGGTACAGCGACAAGAATACTTGAACAAACAAAAATAATGACTTTATTCAACAATTTCTTCTCTTCTATGTCAGTCTTCTAGGCAGTTGACGCAGAAAACGCAGTGCAGCGTTTTAAGGTTGTACTTCAGCTCAGTATTGGCCGACGCTGTTCACGTGAGCACCATGCATGTGCTGCTGACGCAGGAGCCAGTCGATAATGAGTCGGAAGTGTGTTGTAGAACCCGGAATCCTGAACTGTCCTATACAGTGTAGGAGAATGACAGGAAAGATAAGAAATAGTTGAATAAAGTCATTATTTTTGTGGGGTTTTTTTGCTCACATAACTTCATAACATTATGGTTGAATCACTGTAATCATGTGTACTATTTTAATGATGTCTTTACTACCTTTCCAGGCCTTGAAAGTGGTAATTATGTTGCAGTCTATCAGAGGCCAGATAGCGCACAGATTTAATCAAAAATATCTTAATTTCTGGTCCGAAGATGAACTAAGGTCTTACGGGTTTGGAGCGACATTAGGTTGAGTAATTAATGAGGGAACTTTCATTTTTGGGTGAACTAACCCTCTAAAGCATGCTGCTCGGGGGCCACTTTTAGAAAGTGAGGTGTTTGGGGCCAGTGAATAAAATGTCTGGAAAAATCTGGTATTTGTTGTGATGCTTGATTTTCAACTGGTTTTAAAGAGTGCAGTGCAGTCCTTTGCAGTTACTTAATATATTTCAGTACACTGTAGTTAAAGTAAATGTAAACTTATTCAAAATAAAATATTATTTACACAACATTTCAATATTTTTTTAAAGAAAAAAAAAATATGCTCACTAAGGCTGCATTCGTTTTATCAGAAATAGTTACATGTGATGTATTATTGACATTTAAAACGACTTTGTTCTATTTTTAATATATTTTAAAATGTAATTTATTCCTGTAATGGCAATGTTGAATTTTCATCCAAAAAACAAACTTCGGTTTCACATGATTTCAATACGGCTTAATAAGTGATTATAAATGCCTTTGCCTTTACCATCACTTTTCATTAATTTAGTGCATCCTTTTTAAATAAATAGTAATAGTATATGTTTTTTTATTATTATTAAAAAACCTTATTGACCTCAAACTTTTGAATAATAGTATGTATATGAATGCATTTATAAAATTCAGATTTCTTTTGTTCTAATTTTTAAACTTGTGCAAGATATAAATCTTTATATTTTATCTCAAAGATGTAACAAAATATTTAAAACTAGGGAGACCAAAGGTAAAATTTAACCAATCTGTCATTGGGGGAAAAAAAATAAAATAAATATATGTATTTATATGTATATGTGTGTATATACAATGGGATGCAACCCCCCATTGTTTGTGCTTGTGGTGGTTAGCCATGATTTAAGAAATGGTGCTCTTTTTAAGATTCAGTCCAATTTGTGTTGAATTGTCTGTTTTCACTCTCAGAATTTCAATGTTTGGCTGCATTTGCTAAATGGAACAACACATGCAATTTGAAAGTGCTGCAGGAGGTCTTTCCAATCAGTGGTGAAAGTATTTTAGTGGCACCAATTAGAATATTTCCATATAATCTTTTTCACCATTATTGGGAAAGAAGTACGACTGCAAGTAAGCGATGTGGTACGGCATGACAAAACTGTTTTAGATGGCTTTATTCATTATAACAGGAGTATTACACATCACATTGTGTTTTTCACTTGCAGTGCTGATAGACAATCAGGAAATTCTCAAAATTGTGGAGGCAGATCAACCAAAAACCATGTTTCTAAGTTGAGATATTAAATGTGCAAAGAGGCCTCACATGTATTTTATGAATTGGGAGTGGGTCAGTATTCACTCTGCTCTCTTGCAGCTGGGAAACACAGTTTTGGCCAGACTGGGTCCAGTCCTAAACACACAACTACTATCGGTAAGCCAAGGAGCTTAGGCAGAGTGTGCAAATGTGTCGCTTGTGTGAGAGCCCCAGTAAGAAAGCTTCAGATTTGTCTGTGTGTATTCGTCACTGCCTTTGCTTTGGCTTGGTCTTGTTGGTTCGAGTGTGTTTGCTCGTGCCCTCCCACTCTGTCGCTACCCTGAGCTATTTTCTTGTTGTTTGTCCTGCACCCAGCGCTGTTTGCACCAGTCGGCAAAGCTTCAGTAACTGTGTTGGCATGTATAGTAGCAGAATGCCAAAAAATCATGAAGAAAAAAGTATCTTTTCTTCATGTGTATGTATAATATTATATTCATATTTATTTGTCTATATGAATATGATATTTAAGCAATAGTTTGGGAGAAAAGTAATCCTGATGCTGTGATTTGCAACTTTTGTGTCCAGGTTCTCACAGTGGAAAACTTAAAATGCATCCATCCATCTATCTATCTATCTATCTATCTATCTATCTATCTATCTATCTATCTATCTATCTATCTATCTATCTATCTATCTATGTATCTATCGATCTATCTATCTATCTATCTATCTATCTATCTATCTATCTATCTATCTATCTATCTATCTATCTACCTATCTATCTATCTATCTATATGTTTATATATCTATCTATCTGTCTATCTATCTATCTATCTATCTATCTATATGTTTATATATCTATCTATCTGTCTATCTATCTATCTATCTATCTATCTATCTGCTTTCTGTTTATCTATCTATCTATCTATCTATCTATCTATCTATCTATCTATATGTTTATATATCTATCTATCTGTCTATCTATCTATCTATCTATCTATCTATCTATCTATCTATCTATATGTTTATCTATCTATCTATCTATCTATCTATCTATCTATCTATCTATCTATCTATATGTTTATCTATCTATCTATCTATCTATCTATCTATCTATCTATCTATCTATCTATCTATCTATCTATCTATCTATCTATCTATCTATCTATATGTTTATATATCTATCTATCTGTCTATCTATCTATCTATCTATCTATCTATCTATCTATCTATCTATCTATCTATCTATCTATCTATCTATCTATCTATCTATCTATCTATCTATCTATATGTTTATCTATCTATCCATCCATCCATCCATCTGTTTATCTATCTGTCTGTCTGTCCATCCATCTATCTATCCATTCATACATCCGTCTCTATCTATCTATCTATCCATCTATCTTCTATCTATCCATCCATCTATTTATCTATCTGTCTGTCTGTCCATCCATCTATCTATCCGTTCATCCATCCGTCTCTATCTATCTATCTATCTATCTATCTATCTATCTATCTATCTATCTATCTATCTATCTATCTATCTATCTATCTATCTATCTATCTATCTATCTATCTATCTATCTATCCATCTATCTTCTATCTATCCATCCATCTGTTTATCTGTCTGTCTGTCCCTCCATCTATCTATCCGTTCATCCATCCGTCTCTATCTATCTATCTATCTATCTATCTATCTATCTATCTATCTATCTATCTATCTATCTATCTATCTATCTATCTATCTATCTATCTATCCATCCATCTGTTTATCTATCTGTCTTTCTGTCCATCCATCTATCTATCCGTTCATACATCCGTCTCTATCTATCTATCTATCTATCTATCTATCTATCTATCTATCTATCTATCTATCTATCTATCTATCTATCTATCTATCTATCTATCTATATGTTTATATGTCCGTCTATCTTCTATCTATCCATCTATCTTTTATCTAAAAATATATATCTATCCATCTATCTTTTATCTATCCGTCTGTCTTTTATCTATCAATCTATCTTCTACCTATCCATCTATCTTCTATCTATCCATCCATCTGTTTATCTATCTGTCTGTCTGTCCATCCATCTATCTATCCGTTCATCCATCCGTCTCTATCTATCTATCTATCCATCTATCTTCTATCTATCCATCCATCTGTTTATCTATCTGTCTGTCTGTCCATCCATCTATCTATCCGTTCATCCATCCGTCTCTATCTATCTATCTATCTATCTATCTATCTATCTATCTATCTATCTATCTATCTATCTATCTATCTATCTATATCTATCTATCCATCCATCCATCCATCTGTTTATCTATCTGTCTGTCTGTCCATCCATCTATCTATCCATTCATACATCCGTCTCTATCTATCTATCTATCCATCTATCTTCTATCTATCCATCCATCTATTTATCTATCTGTCTGTCTGTCCATCCATCTATCTATCCGTTCATCCATCCGTCTCTATCTATCTATCTATCTATCTATCTATCTATCTATCTATCTATCTATCTATCTATCTATCTATCTATCTATCTATCTATCTATCTATCCATCCATCTGTTTATCTATCTGTCTGTCTGTCCATCCATCTATCTATCCGTTCATACATCCGTCTCTATCTATCTATCTATCTATCTATCTATCTATCTATCTATCTATCTATCTATCTATCTATCTATCTATCTATCTATCTATCTATCTATCTATCTATCTATCTATCCATCCATCTGTTTATCTGTCTGTCTGTCCATCCATCTATCTATCCGTTCATCCATCCGTCTCTATCTATCTATCTTGAATATAAAACTAAATAAGGAATTTTGTTTATCAACACTTTTTGTATTTAACTTCAACTTCATGAGTCAAAATAGCACATATTGCATATCCCATGATGAATTGGGGTTAGTGATTAAAGAACTGAACTCTTAACTCCAAGGTACTTAAGTTCAAATCTCAGCAAGAATGATCTATGTACTGGAGAGTTGCTGAGTTCCCATGTGACCACTGTGCCCTTGACTACATTTAATCTTCAGTGCTTAAAACAAGGTTGCTCCAGGGGGATGTTCCCTGTGGTAGGTGTGCGGCAAATTACTTTAAATAAAAAGTGTCGGTGGAACAAATTACTCCATGAATAAAGATATTATCATTACATGATATATTAAATTTAGTGGGAAAGTGAAGCGATGAACAGTCTAGTCACACAAACGTTCCAATTCCATTGCATTTAAGTCATTTTTAGACATCTGCCCTTGTCATTTAGAGAATCGGGACGAAGCTTCAGTGTTCCAGTCACCCACATTTAATTAGACCCATATTCTACTTTCGACTCCGATATGCTTTGAGCACATCAGTGTTGGTACTTGTCTTATTCTCCTTTTGTTCTCCACTCTTAGAGCGAGTTCCACGCATGAACAACACCCAGCTGGCCTCCACAGGAACACTGCTGTCCAGCAAGCACAACAATTCTGGTCTTCACCCCTCCTTCTCTCACTCCTTCCACAACCTTGCCCAGCTACCTCCATCGTACGAGACCGCCATGAAACCAGAGCTCAACCGCTACAGCTCCCTCAAGAGACTAGGTGAGTGTGTCTGAAAAAAAACTGTGTGTAATTTCAGAGCTGCTACTACTCCGAGAGGGAGTGGAGCAAGAGGTCAACTGCTGCTGTTTTAGGAAGGATGCTCTAGGAAGGAACATACATTTTCACACCTGGATATTTTAGTCGGATAACATTTTACACCTTCAGTGCAACTCCAGTGTGATTAGATGGTGTGATCTCACTTCCCAGCACAAAAAGCAAATCACCACTTACAGATTACAGGAGAAGGTTATGTTAAACTGAAATTCTATTAATTAAATCTTAATTAAATTCATTTTATAAACACTGATGGATATTATTTCCATCATTTCTTGCATTAATTTGTCGAAATAATTTGATAAATAATCAGATATGACTAAGGATAATCCTTTCGGTATTATGAACTAAAAATATTTTTACTGCATCTAGGTTCAAATCAATTTGTAAATAAACAATTGTTCATGTCGTTTTTGTTTTGGCACATGAAGAAATTAGCATCAACCGCCATGAATAAAGGCTGTAAATGTATTGTTCATTGTTAGTTCATCGTGTATGAGTTAATGTTAACAAATGTGAAGTGTTATCAAAAACACATTTGAATGTTACACCTTCATTAAATGTGCTCAACATCCATCCCAGACCACAGTGCATTGTTTTAATGCACTTAAACGCACATTAATACCAGGTGTAAATGGTCAAATTTCTGAAAGATATTCATTTTCTATTTTCCTAACTGCAGAAAAAAACCTGGATGAGTATTCCGGATATTACACCTCCAAGCGAAGGTCAAACAACGCCCCACCCAGCTTCCACTCCTCCCAGCACCACCTGCCCTGGGGAGGTGACTTCACACTGGGTGCCAGGGGAACCCTGCCGCTAAACATGTCCCGTACGCGCATCCATGTGTCCAGTTCCACTTCCACCCCCAACCCCTACCCTTTACCCCAGACGCAGTACAACCCAACGTACGACACGATGAGTAAACCGCCTCGCCGGGTGATGTCCCAAGACCAGCTTCTGGCGCTGGGGGAAGGGAACACTCTCTCACGCCTCTCCAAGAACCAGCAGCAGCATCAGTATTACAAACCCATGACCACCAGCAAGAGCTCCAACACCCAGACTTTACGAAAGTCTCATGAACGCCTCCTGGTGTCACCAGACCGTCTGGAGGAGCGAATGATGGCCGATTATGGCGGGATGGTGCCCACCACATCCCGTCTCACCCACCACCAGAAAGCGCAATCCCAGCAGAATGTGTGCGTGACACCCTCGCTTGACCGCCATCACATGATCAAAATGAATTCGCACCCTACCTCCGGCCGCGAACAAGACCACAATGTCGCCGCAATGTCGTCCGGGCACGGGGCTGGGACGTTGGGATGGGGGGAGGTCCACGGCTCCGGAGGAGGACCCGGAGCGATGGCGCACAGCGCTCGCCGGATGGCCTTCGCCACGAAACGCCAGAACACCATCGAACAGCTGCATTTCCTCCCCGGAGGAGGTGGGGGAGGGGGCGTGGGGGGTGGGGGTGGAGGTCAGGCGCTGAGGACGGGGAGCAAGAACGAAGTGACCGTGTGAGCGCAAAAAGAAAGACAAAAGATGGTAAGGAGATGATGGATAAGATGAGGTGTGACTGCGCAAGCCGAAGGGAGGGAAGACGGTGGAGTGTAAAAAAAAGGCAGAAGACAGAAATGAAGAACGGGGTCAGGAATGAGGCCTGTTTGAAGAGAATACACAGTGTATCGCTATTGAGAGAATATACCAAGTGATTCTGTAGATCCCTAAATTGCCAAATTCTCAACCGATAGAAACGTGACGAGTGACTCAGGTTTCCTCTGACCTGTGTGTAGCATACAGTGTTTTGATGGCACCATGGAGATACAAGAGTGAGAAGGTTCATTGTTAGAACAAGCCAAGTTCTCTCTAGTTAGAACATTACAGCTAATGTAAAAGCCAATTGGTTTAGGGGTTAATTTTTGTTTTTCTGAATCCAATTACAGCAGTTGACCTTGCCTGAGAGTTTGCCAATTTTTTTGGTTTCATTCAACGCAAAGTGTCATTCTCAAAGAGGCGTGGGTGTGTGTGGCACCTGCATCAGTAAACATGAGAACAATGAGATACCGGATGAAACTGACAAGTGTCCTGAAATGGTGTCCTGAATTACCTCTCGGAAACAATGATATGACCGTTCTCAAATCAGATTTGACTTGACTCGGGGAGTATTGTGCATTGGGTTTGCCATCAAGTGAAGAAAGCCCTGGTCATTTGTCAGAAAGAAGAACTTGGGATTTGAAAAATATCACTGGTGACCTGACTCTTTAGTCTACACTGTTAATATGAGTCCAAATGCCATCAGCCATATTAGAGCTTATTCATATAGAATAGAATGGAGGAAAACATTTTCATTGGGGAAACGGGTGTTATATTGATGATCAGAGATTTTTAGCATCTTATACTCAAGACTGTGAATCAAAGCTGACATGAATACTTGTCGGTTTGATTTTTTTTTGCATTGTGGATAACATTTTGGCTGTTTTATAATACGATCAAAAGGCTGTCAGATTAATGCGTAAATCAGGTCATACTATCTGAACTAGAAATGTTTGAGTAGACAGACATTTGGAAAGCAAAGTCAGCCATTAGAATCTGATAGAAGTCATGCCTCTTTCTTGCATGTTTGACCAGTCAGAGAATAGCTTCGTGTGACGGCATCAGACGTCCTGGCGTCACGGTCGTTCTGTTATTAAGTGTTAAGAGCTGAGATTTAGTCATGGGCATGCAGTGTGTCAAATAAGACTGCATAGTCTTCACATTTAATTTGCGAATCAAGCTGTTGTATTGCGGGGGACAGGGGAAAGGGTTTACTTATACAATGGACAATTTAATCCAAGGGCTATTCTGAAACTTCTTCATGTGTGTCTGTGCTTCCGTGTTCTTACGGCTTTTTATCTTTTCCCGTGACACGGCTGTACGGAACATAGAGGCTACATGCCAATGTAAAACAGAAAAATACAACAAAATCTGCAAAGCTACTTCAACACTCTGTGTCACACTAGGATGCATTATTATCTAACCGATAAGATAAAATTTAGGAGTAAAAGGTGTCTTGTTTATCTATATTATATTCAAGAAAAATGTCTTTTTTGTTAGCGATTTCTGTGTGTTTTTCAGCTGTCTCCACATCAAACGGACACTGTTGTGGTGGAATGTCTGAGAACAACCTGGCTGAGCAAGATTATTGGGCCATAATATAGTATTTTAGATCACTCTGCAATGTTTAAGCTTTTATTAACTTGTTAATAAAACTGAAGTTAAATATGTTGAAAAATATATATAAAAAAATTGAATTGAATCCCGAATGTTCAAATATGTACACATGCCAATTTATGTGCATATATATAAATATATATAGTCATCAATATTATTCATATTCTTGATTATTATCATTGTTTTATTTTTTTCTGTGACTTTAGAAATTGTTTTTATTCCTGTTTTCTGTTTATATTTGAGTTTATGGTGGATTCTAACCTTTGTAACTCAACAAAAAAAGCAGATGCAATCATAGTGAAAAGACAAAACGCATGAAGATGTCAAAGCCAGTGTTGATGATGTCATATTGCTGACTTCTGATGTCAAGGTGTGTATGTGTCCAGTTTGTGTGTCTGTGTTTGTGTGCTTGTGTGTATTTCAGTGTCTATTTTGGAATGCTTTATCTCGCATTTTATCTGACCTTTGCCTCGCGTGAAGTCAGAGAATGTGCATTTCAGAAAACCCAAAATATTATTATTTTATTTTTTAAGTGTCTCTTTGAATGCAAAAAATAAACAAATCATTTAAAAAAAAAAAAAAAATTCCATTGCTGCATTCACCAAAGTTATGGAAAACAGAATAAACAACCATTTATTTTTAATGTTTTTTTTCTCTCAATATTTTTTTCTTTTCTTTTTTTTTTTTTTTTTTTTTTTAGATATAAATGTTTCTTGCCATGAAATACATAAACCGTGTTGTAAATTTTATTGGGAAAATGCCAAAATGCCATGCATAAAATATTTACAGCAAAAACTTTAATTCTTATTTTTAAATAAAATTCTCAACATTAAGAAAGAAGTTTTCTGGAGATTGACACTTGTGTTCTTTTTCCTCATGAATTATGAAATATTTTGGTTGGGTTTTACATGCTTATATTTTTTTTAAAATATGTTCTAAATCTCAACATATTATGTGCCGAGTATTTTAGATATGCATGCTCTTGTATTTGACTAGTTGTTTGTTTAGATTATTTAAAAGACCACTGGCTGTTTTACCCAGATTCAACTCCATTAGCTCCTTTTGACCGCTATAAGGATTTAAGATTGATCTGGAGTAGAGTGGTTTAGGTGAACAATGAAAAAGAAAGAATTCACAATAATCTAATTGCTGATATATTGTTTAAAGTTGCTTCCCCACATTTACATACCATAAATCTCAACTTTACTTTCTCTTGCATTTTTTTTTTTTCTTCTTGATTTTATATTTGATGGTCAAAAATTTTGTTTGTTTCTGCTACAGTTTTCTAGTTCTGTTGCTCAAATTATAACTGTTCCCTGAAAATAATTAGCCGCATTCATTCATCTAAAATGGGACGTTTCGGGTTCATTAATGGTTCCTAAGGGAGACGGACGAGCCATCACCGGCATTCGCCATTTTGAGGGGCAGGGTGGGCGAGGACCTTATGTTCTGGTAGGGTGGCGAGGGGGGGGGAGACGGCGGCGGCACGTTGGTAAAATGGCTTCAGAGAAGTGCACTGCACTGCAATCGTTTCCAAAATATATGCGCTGTCTAAAATGCTGCGCGTGCTCTCACAAGGTGAAATAATTGTTCTAATGACTTTGGCTCGCATATGTGTGGGACAGCTGTTCTGACCGCCTTTCTTGTATCCGTCAATGCGCAGCGCGAGAGAGGTGATATGCGATGTCTTTTGAGTCTCGCGCGGCAGCTCGCGAAGTGTGTGCTTTGACAATGAGTCACTACGTCACAGAAGAGAATATTCAGAACGCGCCATTTGTTTTGTTTTGTTTTCTTTCATTTTTGGCGCTGTTTTTCTAACCCGTTGCGAGTCTACGAATGCCGATAAATACACAATTCATGGTGTTTTCTTAATTACACGCCCTTACCCTGTCGTGTTACCCCCAACGCATGATAGAACGAAGCACTGAATGACATAAAAAGTAGTTTATTATTTGGCCCCGCTTCATTACATACTGCTTTCAGCGTGCTAAGCAGAATAATGTCGGACGTTTTAACATGCAACACCACCCGGAACTTGTATCACTGCCCGGAAACGACCACTGTGAGGCGAACAGAAGTACCCGAAGGAAGACGGGGGCACTAAAAATTGACACGGGGCGGAAAATATTTGGCCGACCATAATCTGCAAAGATTTACGCAGAAAACGGACTGGAAGGGCAGTTTTGTTCGCAGTTCTACGAAGGGAATGAGACCGCGCGAAGCTGAACGTTAGCGAGCGCCGCCAGCGGAAATTGGGGTTTGTTTAACGGATCGAAAGCGATGGAGAGGCCTGCGAGAGTGTTTTTCCACGGGATGGGGAAAAATGACCTGCTAACCTGAAATCGGATACCGCCTTTGTGCACAACTACGCTTTCGGCGCCCTTTTTAGCATTATTATTTCCTCGCTTTGCTCTTCAGGAGGACTTTCCGCGTTCACGAGCAGGTGTGATACGAAAGCTTTTGAATGCATTCTGTGGCAATGAAAACGGGTACAACGTCTTTATTTAGCTAGCTAAGAGGCTAGCAGAGTGAAGTGGGCTTATAGTCTGAATTCATCTGACGGGCTGTCTGCACTCAGTCACTTTCTTGTTTATGTTTATGTTTTTCTGTCATGTAGTTGGCCCCGACGCAACGACTAGCATATGCATATTTATGCTAAATTCGTGCATGATAGTGCCAAGTTGTTTGTAAATTTAACAAGCCTGATTTTGCTCTAATTTTTCATTTTCAAACTTTTTTGATCTGCCATAGAGGGATGTGATTGAAAAGGGGAATTCGGCTCTCCCCTCTCCCTCATCCCCCTTCAGTCAACACAACCATCCCGGAGAACAATCAGCGCTTTTCTTTCAACCTGCAAAGGATTTGGTAAGTTTAATTTCAATTCTACAATGGAGTTCAGTTTTAATGCATGGATTTTGTGTGTGTGTGTGTGTGTGTGTGTGTGATTTTGACCTTTTCATGTTTCACCCTCAATTTAATTTTTTTTTCATGCATTGTCTCGTGTTGACACTTTTGACAGGTACGAGGACTCGATTTTGACAGATTTAATTTGTGCAGATATCACGTTGATTTTAAAAGATTTAATGACTTGTAAGGACCAGTTTGTATTGGATTGATTGAATATTGAATATCTCAACATTTTTGCCTGGTGTGGTTTTAGCTTAGCATTTATTTATTTATTATTATTTAGCTACCAAGCTTTTAAAAACACTTTCATCCGTGGTCAATCAAAGGTTCACCACTTAAACATTAGTTAATGTATTATTAACTAACTAACTAATGAATTAACCATGAGCAATACATTTGCGCATTTACTAATCTTCGTTAACATTACAATTGTTCACTGTTTGCTCATGTTAGTTCACAGATTAACTAATGTTAACAAGATTAATAATGTATTAGTGAATGTTGAAATTAACATTGAATTGCACTTATACAGCATTTATTAATCTTTGTTATTGTTAGTTCATGTTAACTAATATAGTTAACTAATGAACCTTTTTGTAAAGTGTTAATGAAATTTGGTCAGCTTTTACATCCATTTATTTGTTTAAGTAACAATTAAATTGCAGTACAAGTGTAAATTTGGGCACTTTTTTTGTTTACGTTGAATAAAACAACACGTAGCCTTTAAATAATTTCAGCTCAGTTATATGGATTTGATTATGACTAGTTTGTTTGGGCTGGTGTGGTTATATATTTGGTATTTGTTTATGTAGCTGCCGTCAAAACTATTCAAGATGAATGTAGGTAGATTTTTGTCAGCAATTTATTTGCTTATTGAAAAAAAAAATAACTCTACAATTGTTAATTTGTGGGTGATTTTGTTTACATTAAGTAAAACAACCAGTGGTCAAATAGTTTCAGCTCAGCTTAAAGGGATAGTTCACCCAAAAATGAACATTATCCAATGATTTACTCACTAGGTGTATAAGACTATCTTCTTTCAGATGAACACAATCGGAGATATATTTAAAAACATCCCTAGTCCTCCAAGGTTTATTATGTTTTTGAATAGGGGGCTGTGTTTTGAAGCCAAAAATAATGCATCCATCCATAAAAACAAAAAATGTAATCTATACAACTCCAGGGGGTTAATAAAGGTCTTCTGAAGCAAATTGATGCGTGTTTGTAAGAAACTATGAATTCAAATAACCAGCTTCCATACACAGAATGCACAAGTCGATTTGCGGAGGAAGAGTATCTTTTGACCTGACGCACAGTGTAATGATGAACGCGGAGGATAGAGCAAACAAATCATGGATTATAAGTCTACAATTATAATTTTTAAAGAGAAATGTCAGAGGATTTAGATAGTATAGAGGAGGAGCTTAAATTTGTTGCGCAGTCCTACTTGTTTGAACTGCTAGAGTCGTCCAACATCATGTGTCAAAGTATTACTCATTTTGTGCAAGTCGACTTGCATATTCTGCATACGGTCGTCCGCCGGAAGCTGGTTATTTGAATTTATAAAGTTGTATATATGGATATTTTTCTCACAAAAACACATAGCTTCACTTCAGATGGCCTTCTTTAATCCTCTGGAGTCATATGGATTATCTACACTACATTCAAAAGTTTGTGGTCAGTAAGATTAAAAAAAGTGTTGTTTTTTTTAAAGAAGTATCTTATGCTCACCAAGGCTGCATTAATTTGAGGGAAAATGCAGTATAAATAACATTTCTTACATTATTCCATGATTTTTTGATGAATAGAAAGTTTAAAAAAAATAATAGCATTTATTTTAATTATTAGTAGAAAGTCACTTTTGATCCATTTAATGCACCCTTGCTGAGAAAAAAAAAACTTTTGAATGGTAGAGTATTTAATGTGAATTAATGTACACTTTTTAGAATTGTGTCTCAAGGTTTTCTAGTTTACCTAAAATCATCCTGTCCGACTTCATTTATTCAAATGAATTCAGGTAAATTGGTCAATTTCTTTCATAGCCATTCCGATGTTAAAAGTGTCCAAAGTTAACTGACATGACCCTATTTATTTATTAACTTGCAAAAGTGTGAAATTTGTGCTTCGTTTATGTTGATATACGGATTTGGAAGTAAAAGAAGGATTTGTGAATACCATGGATTGTTATGTGTGAATGTAGACTCTTTATATTATGAAGATGTCTTTTTTACTTGGTTCTTCAGTTATGGTGTGTATGTTATACTTGAATCATTTTCATGCATACATACCATAAAGCTATTTGGCAACATGACTTCCTTTTATCTCAGGCCTAGATAGAATTAATTGTCTCGTATTCATTTTAAAAATTATTTAAAAATAGCATAGTAATGTCAGGTGTTTATGATTTGTTAAACTGTCAGTATTATTTTAAAGTTTTTTTTGTCACAATGTCCCTTAGAAGTTAATATCAATGCCAGTGAAATTGCTTGATAATTTGTAATACTGCTGGAAAATCTACTCCTTTATGTAAGTAATTATTAAACTTAAATATTACTATACCAAAGTAACTTCGGACATTCCCTTAGAATTGCTCATGCTGCTTTTTGATAGAATTCTTTCTATTGTGATTGTTTTATGTCTTTATCTTGTTGTGTATGTGCCTTTTTTGTTTCGGTAGAAAGAGATTATTTGTTTTGTGTATTTATGTTTGAAAGTTATGCTGTGCCATTGCTTCTCATGTCTTGATTGTAACATCTTTTGATATTGTTTTGAAATATTCGAAAACATTCTTACTATTTTTGCTCTCTCTCTCTCTCTTTTTTTCTTTTTTCTTTTTTTTTTTAAGGACTGACAGGGTGCCCACAGCAGAGAGGAGGAGGAAGAACTACTTGGTCATACCACTGTGCTGTGTTTGTGGTCTTCCAGCTTAGGTGTTAAAGACAGAGGTTGAATACACTCTGTGGACTATCTGACCTTTCACCTTTCACTTCGACTTGAACAATTGGGGGAAAAAAAAGTTGCTCACCAGAATTTTCTCTTTAAATGAAGACATTTCTGAGGAAATCACAAAGTGGGACCATTTTATTGAGAACTTGTCAAAGGAATACACCAATATCAAGACATTCCCTCATCGCTTCAGTTTTAAATGGCTTTCAACACTAAAGGATTTGCTTTTTAGTAATAATCACATTTTGGGAAACAGATTTCATATTAGTAGACATGATTTTACTGTTTTAATTGTAGATATAGCCATTTTGAAAGACTAACGCAGACCTGTGTTTATTGCATGATATTGTAATCCACATTTTACTTTTTTTTTTTTTTTTTTCTTTCTTTCTTTCTTCTTATTTATAGATGATTATTTAATCCAAGACTTCCAGAGTTTTCTCACATGTAGTGGCCCACTACTACAGCCAAAACTTTGGGATGGACAGTCACAACACCAGACAAATTATTCCCACACAGACATTACTTACTAAAAACTGGAGCAGCTAATAGATTACTTTAAAGCTTTATTGTGATTATTAGTGGCCCTAGTGCTTTTTTTTTTTTTTCGGCACATCTTTTAGGTTCGATTACATTGTCCACTTTGCTGCAGTACCTAGTGAACAGGGAAAAGAAATCCTAAAAACATCCCTCAACAGTGAGGGAGATGTTTCAGTTTGGAAAGTACCCTATGGACATTTTAGAAATGCTTAGTGGACACCAGGCTCACCAGTTCAAAGGACTGGGGCTGGAAAGACAACTGCAGCACCAACAACAGGTCCAACTTCAGCACCAGCAGCAGCTTCAACAGCAGCAACAACAACAGAGTGAGGCGTCTGGTGGCCTCCTGTCTGGGCTTGGCCTCGGTTCCCTTCAAGGATCTAGAAGTAATGCGTTTGCGGATTCTTCATCCTTATTTGCCAAAATGAGTGCACCCCCCCCACCTCTTCCACAACAAACTCAGTCGTCATCCTCACAAAGCACACGTAAATCAAGCAAGATGAGCAGCAGCAGTGGGAGTGGCAGTTCTGCTTCTGGCTATCCACAGTTCCTCCGCACATTTCACCCAGCTGAGGCTGCGCTAGCCCAGGAGCAGCTTCACTCAGGAATGGGACGTTTTGATTTTGCGGGAAGTAGTACTGGAGGGGGGTCTGGGGTAATTGGAGGAGTTGTAACATCTGCGCCACCGCCACCACCCTTGCACCCTGGCCTCTCTGTTCCTCAGCCATCTCCAGGACCATCCTCGTCATCACCCTCCCCTTCGAGTTCAACCGCCACTTCTAATAATCCCCCCAGCAGTAGCAGCTCAGTGGCTGGATTAGTCGGAGCCCAGTCTGATGCAAGAAGTTTACACCAGCAGTTTAGTTGCATGCTCGCTGCAAACCAATACCTGTTTTCTGGAGTGCCCACAAATGCCAGTTTAGAGCAGTTTCTAGTTCAGCAGGGTCCCCACAATCATCTTGGTCTTGCAGATTCGAATACAGGTCTTGCTCCTCCTCCAGCCCTTCATCCTTCCCACACCCATGGACATCCAACTCCCCAGCCCCAACAACAGCAGCAGCAGCTGCCACCTCATGCTTTGTCCCACCCTCACAGCCATGCCCATCCACACCACCCTCTACACCCTGCCCCCCAACCATCACCACTTGGTGGTTTTGATTTCCAAGGTATTCCTGTTCTTTCGTCTAATCAGCTGGCTTCACTAATGCAACAAGAAGCAGGCCTGCCTTTGCCACTCCCACTCCATCTCTCCGTACCAAAAGATGATGGGAAAGGGGATAGTGGATCTGGGGCTGGAGGAAGTGGAGGTAGTGGCAGCAGGAGAAAGAAAGCCATGGCTGGCTACCTGCCCCAGAGGAAGACAGATGGTAATAGTAGCAGCAGTACAAGCAGTGCTAATTGCCATGGCAGCTCTGGGGCACATGGTCATGATGGGTCCTCTGGTCTTGTGGGAGGAGGTGGAGGGGTTGGTATGAGGGGTCTTGGTGGTGACCCCTCCTCCATCCTCTCCTCATCAACACCATCCTCCTCTTCTTCAACTGTCTCCTCCTCTTCTTCCTCTGCCCCATCTTCAAACTCTGCTTCTGTGCTGGTATCAAATATCTCTCAAAACCCCAAGCCTGAAAACCAGCAATCAATGACTCCCAATATCACACAGCCAGAGCAAGAACCTCTCTTTCATTGTGGAGAGTGCGGCAAGTCTTTTTCCCACCTCCCAAGCCTTCGTCGCCACATACGCTGCCATGAGGAAGATGGTAGTGGTCCAAACAGCAGCACAAACACAAACCCAAGTCATCAGCACCAGTCAGATCTCCCCCACTCAACACAAGATGGAATTTCTCAAAATGCTCACCACCAGCATGAGAATCCAGACCCCATGTCTTCCGCTTGCTCAAGTCCAGATAAGTCATACTGTTGCAATGAATGTGGAAAGGGGTTCAAAAAAAGAGGACACCTGCTACAGCATGGCGTCATCCACTCGGGAGCTCGTCCATATGCCTGCTCTGTCTGCGAGCGTTCGTTCAACCGTCGAGAGTCTCTCACTCGACATGAGAAAATTCACGAAGAGAAGCCCTACCGCTGCCCTGCTTGTGGCCGCTGCTTTAGAGAGAGCACTTCTTTGCTTAACCATGCTGCATCGGGTGACTGTGGCAAGCCAGGGAGGAGATCTAGAAGCAGTGATGGTAGCTCCATAAGTTCAGTAGAGGGCAAAGTTGAAAGTGATTTTTCAGGTGGACAAATGACTGACACAAAGGAATTAGTATTTTGCAAGAATGAGGATAGCACAGCAGGGATGTCTTGCGACAGTCTGTATTCACAGGGAAGAAGTGCTAATCAAAATGCTGTGGGCAAAACTGAAGAGAAGTATAATCCTGAGTATTCAAGAGATCCTTACCAAACGTCATACAGGGTCGACGACTACCGTCGTCAACAGGGCAACCCATCATCCTACTCTGGAGATTCCTGTAGTAACAGCATGTCAAGTCCGGCTCTCAGAAAAGCTCCTTTAGCCCCAACACTTCATCCACACCCTCAAAATCAGCAGCACCATCACCAACAGCAATCTCATCTTCCTCTCTCCTCTCTTTTGGATGACTCTGAAGATGAAGTCACCAGTAGTGCCATGTCTGCCATTGCTGCAGCTGCTGCTGCCTCTGTTTTGCCTGCTGAAATGAACAGTACTGGGGGACGAGAGGAACGGAGAGACATTATCGGAGGTCTGTTAGGAGGGCTTGGCTTTGGGTCTATGGGTGCCTCTTCGTCTACATCTGCGGGAAATGGTGGGAATGAAGAATGCCTGAGTGGTTCAATGATACCTTTATCTCACCCCACCCAACAGCAGCCTAATTCACAGAATGCCAACAATCCTAATGCCAAACCCAAGAGGCCACGGAAGCCCAGACAGAAAAGAGAGCCGAGACCTGGTGGGGCTCCAGGAGAAGGAGTGAAACGTCGGAGAAGTAACCAGAGTGGTGCTGCTGGAGATGGTTCCGAAAGGCCTTATTTATGCACTGTTTGTGGGCGGGGCTTTAGCAGACGCGAGACCTTACGGCGGCACGAACGTGTGCATACAGGGGAGAAGCCATTTCATTGTGACATCTGTGGTAAAGACTTCCGAGAACCGTTTCATCTCACCAAACATCAGACTGTTCACTCAGGGGAGAAGAACTATAAATGTACCCTTTGTGGAAAAGATTTCGGATATGCACAGAGTCTGAAAAGGCATGAAAAACTGCATCTACGGGGAGATTTCAAGCCGAGGCGGAGTAAAACCAAATCTGCTGCAAATCAAGGGGGACCCACTAATCAAGATCAACCTGATCAAACCAATCCAACTAATCAAACCAACCCTGGCGCTTATTACTCCTATTCTCAGGATAAAGTTCAAGGATCTAACGCTAGCACAAGCAACCAACCCCCTCCTAAGTTATATACGTGTGAGATTTGCTGGAAATCTTTCCGCCATCACTTCCACCTAACTGCCCATCACCAAGCCATTCATGAACACGGTGGGGAGAAACTGTTTTCATGTGAAGTGTGTGGTAAGGCGTTTTCTTACTCCAACAGCCTGACCAGACATAGATTATCTCAACATGGTTTGACTCGTACTGGGCCAACAACACAACCAACAGGAAGTGAATCCATTGGAACTGCCCCATCTGTCTCTGAGAGCGAGGCTGCAACCAATGCACTCCTTCATATAACGCCTGAAAGTGGAAGTCATGCAGTACAACAGCCCCATTCAACCATCGCTCACACACAGCATCCTCAGGCTGCTGGTTATTCTCCTCTCTTCTACACTCCAGAGTCAGGACATCACAGTTCAAATGTCACTTCACACCCCCAACATCTGCACTACTCAAACCCCAATATGGGTCCCCTCCAGCTTCAACAGCCAATCAGCGGGAAACAGCTAATTTATTCAGGGGTTCCAGGTAACACCCTTCATTCCACTCCACCTCATATCCACATTTCGCCACCCCAGCACTCTCAACACCACCAGCAACAGCACCCTTTTTCAATGCAGTCTCAACATCTACAGCAAAGCCCTCAGGCCCAGGGAGATGCCACCCAGAGGAAGAAGAAAAAAAAAAAGAAAAAATATAAACTAGCAAGTGGCATGCAGTTGATGACTGGATTCAGTGCTTATGAAATTGCCAGAAGGCGTATGTATTTAAAACGGAAGAAGTGCAGGCTTCAGCAGCAGCTAAAGAAAAAGAAGTGGATAGCCCAACTGAAATGGGCCAAGTTCACTGGAGGGGGGCTTGGTTTAAATGTAGGTGGAGGCACATGGCGTGCAGGGCGGTTAAGGTTTAGAGGCCTTCAGTCTCTCATCGTCCCCTTAAAGTCATATTCTTGCCCCGTCTGTCCCTTTTCCACTTTTTCGAGCCGCATAATTCTTTCAGTACACCGTGTAACCAGGCATCCGCCAAGAAAGCATGGCCGTCAGACCCGCCTGCGCTGCATAGTCTGTGGAAAACGTTCTCGAAGGCTACTGACAGCTCTCCGTCATCGGGCCCACCACCTGTCCGAAGGGACGTTCTCTTGCTCTCGTTGTCCCTCTAGATTCTGGAACAGCACCCTCCTGCAGCGCCACAAATTTGCTTGTCGACGTGTCAGTAGAGGAATCAGAATGTCAATAAAGGGGACTAATGCTCAGAAGACAGAGGACCAGATTGAAAGATCAACAGTTGTGACGGGGTACAGGCACTAAGCAAACTGACATCTAAAAACTGATGTTTTCAAGGCAAGGATCACATGAAAATAGACATAGAGGACTTTGATGGAAATCGTCACACATTAACTCCTTAAACGTGGTCAGACTATATAACCAAGGGAGTGCCTCTTAAAAAAATAAATGAATAAAAGACTCAGTTGATGTGAAAACAAGCCTGTACCTAAAGAACCATCCATTATAGACATGGATCTCTAACACGGTTTCTCCAAAGGGGAAGAATATTCTAGATTATGGAACTGTTTTTGGTAGCACCTTTGTTGTAATGGTAGCATCTCTATCCTCTAAAAATGCATTCATTATGTATTTTCGTAACTTTATTTGTGCTGCAATGATGGATGCATACCAGTGAAAGTGAACTAATTTGAACCGTAACAATCTATTCTCTAGTTTCCCCCCAGTACTCAGAGCTTAACGGTATAGCCTTTGTTTACTCTCAAATATACGTAGCTTTTTTGTTCATTGTGGTGTTGCGTTTTGTTTTCCCCCCTTTTGCTGTCTTCATGTTTAAAAGGCAAATGTTTGATCTGGAACTGAAAGTTACTGGTTTTGGGAAAAGGATCAAGTACATAGTGTGTGCATTCCCTATGAACAACTTCAATTATGACACTCCATGTTGAATTCAACAGTGTCTCAAAGAGGACTCACTGCAGTGAAACTGTCAAAATGTGCAAAATATTCTGCAGAGCCGACGCGAAGGGGACAGAATGGTGTTGCTAATGCCATGTTCCTGTGTTTAATGTCATCTGTTTTTTTAAGAAATATGTAAAGAAACCTTTGCAGGTGTTTCTATGGCAAGTGTTAATGTTTTTGGTTGCGAGATTGGCTAGCGGGTGAGAGGAATAGCCAATCTGTACTGTACAATGCGTATTATATTTTATTATGTAACAGTTGTGTTCTTTCTTTTTTTTATTATTCAAAGTATACGTTTTTTTTTTTTTTTAAATCATTTTTACTATTTTAGGGGTGGGTGGGTATGTGGCAGGGTCTGTCATTGTAAGATGTGGGGAATATATGTGTCGGTGTGATTTATTTTGTTCCCTGCCCCTTTGATCTGTTTAACCCAAACCACAGTTTAGCCCAACTTTCCCAACACTATTGTATTCATTCTCAATACTTTACTTAGCTCTACTGTCCCAATGTTTTCCTCTCAGTAAACTAAAATACAAAATATAAATACTAAACAGCTGTTTTCTTTTTCTGAGTCAACAGAAATGTTGAGTTTCTCAGAATGCAAATAAAAAGATAGAAAATGTCCAGCTTTTGTTCCAGAATGTCGTATGTTCTTTTGAATGTTTGTTTATGAGAAGGGGAGCTCTGCCTCTTCGCGGTGGTGAGCACATTGGATTAATTGGTTTATTTATGGCATGTAGGTTAAATGATTTATAAACATCAAATGAAAGGATATGACCAGGTGTTAGGCACCTGGTGTCATGGTGGTGTGTTCTGCTGGATGGTGCTGTTTACAGCTCACATGTGTTGGCACATGCCCTATGCAGTGCCACACACTATTAGAGGTGGAGGGAAGAATGCCCGTAAGGGTACTTTGGTTTGGTGTGTCAGAGGAACACAACCGTCTGTTCACTTAGTTTTTTTCTCTCTGTCTCCAAGCAAAAGTTTAATGAGTTCAATACAGGACATCTTCACATGGAACTGCAAGTTGCAAACTATGTGCTCTAGGTGGCAGTAACGTTCTCTGTGTAGCTGTGGCCTCAGAAATCAAATCAACTCGACTGTTGAACACAATCATGCACAATACCAGTGATTGTTTTCTTCCTGTCACAACCATACATATTGAGTTCATTTGTTGCAACATCTGTTACTTCGTTTTCTGAACACAATTAGGAATTTTCCGATTTAAAGTCTATATTCTCATGTTTTGTTTTAGAAAGTGAAAAGCCTGGATTTATCTGTGAAATTTCAGGCAAGGCTTGGATTTACTGCTCTGGACAGTTCATAAAAAAATATATAATGAGAGTTATTTTTTCTCATTTTCCTCTCATATTTCATCGTTTAGGCATTGGTCCTTGTATTAAAGCTTCCTTGAAAGCCAGTGTGAAACAAGTCTATCTGCAGCGGTTCTCTTTTGAGCACAAAGTAATAATTTAAAACATTGCTACCTGCCATATTAATAGAAATCCACACCAATCTCTGTGAAATCATTATTAAAAACTCCAATTAATTTCCATAAATTAAATCCCATATGTTTGTGATAACTGGAAAATGACCTATTCAAAAGTAATTTCTAGCCAGTGACATTTTTTAGCTGAGCATAACTAGGAAAAGTTATATGCATTATGTACAGAAATTGCCAAGCTTTTAAAACTTTTTAGGTTGACTTTACAGGATTAAAAGAAAAACAATTTGGATCTTGTTTTCCATGACCATGCAAATCCTGAATGAAGATTTAAAAGGCATGGATTCCCTGCATATTTGTCATTTAAGTTACAAGCTTGTTTACAATGCAGTTGAAAATGAGGTAAAACAATTATGCATGAAGGAAATATTAGTGCAAAATATCCATATATTTTATTAGATTAATAATAAAAGAATATTTGTATTGGTTCAAATGGATTTCATTGATATACACAAAAAGTTCTTTATAGTGCATTGATTGTTGCCCTTCTCTGCATACAGTTTAATGTCAAATGTTTTAATATTACTTCATAATGTCACCCCTTAAATTGTGCATTGTAAACCAATCACTTATGCAGACAAAAATGCAGTCTGTATAAGTATGCATAACAATCCCTGTGGATGGAACCTTCCTCGAATTTGTTTTCATTTTTAAACACGCAAAGGCAGATTCCATTTGATCTCTGCATCTGACAAGAGTTGCCGGCTCTAATCCACAAAGATCTCACCAAGTCGTCTTTGCATGTTGTTGTACTCTCATCTCACGCGGCACTAGCATGGGGAAAACTCTGGGAGGAGCGACTGACCTAGTTTTGTCCAATTAGATCTCGCGAAGGGCAGATACTGACCTACTTTAAGCCAATCGCGTGAAGGAGAGGCCGCCGGTAGGTAGCGATCGCGCGTGCCTGAGCCATGTGCTCGCTACGAGGTCTAGTGCTGGCCTTAAGGTACTGTGGAAATATATTTGTGTCGGCCAAGCCGATATGCTCACGTTTTTGGTTTATTCTGCCCTATGCAACTAGAAACAACCGAGAGAATGAATGAATATGGTGATATCTAGAAAATGCAGCGCCACTAAGAGTCATAGTTTGATTTCGGATGCAAATGTCCCAGCTTGTTTTGATTTTTGTCACATTCTCACAAACTATTTAGTGTCTGTACGGTTCACTGCAGCCATTATCTTGCTAAGATGACTTTTAGCGTGTAGAATTTGGTCAGTTACAAATTCGACTCAAAAACAATTCTCGAATAGAACTTTTCTATGAATAATGTCAATTCAATCTCCGAATCGAGTCATTTTATGGCCATTAAAATCATTATTTTTTTTAATTTTTTGCAATTGACCCGTAGGCTACACGCATTATATCGAGCCTTGTCCTTTGTCCTTCTGCTTGAATGTGTTTAGCCTCCCGTTCAAATAGTTCGATCTATGAAAATGTAACGGCACAGAAGAGGTTAGTGAAAAACAGGGGTGGTCTGACGTTAATATGTAAATTAGGAACCATCCTATTGGCCAAAGCGGCTCGCTTATCATATTGTAGGCGTTAATCGAGGAGGTGTGTGTAATGAATAATGAATAGCCCCGCCCCTCAGTGCCATTCCCCCGTGAGAGGTGATGTCACGAGCGCTGCCCGTGTACGTTCCAGCTGACTCTCGCTACGATACCGAGCGCTCGCTTTACCGAGCGCCCGGAGAAAGAAAGAGAGAGAGAGAGCGCGCAAGAGAGAAAGAAAGAAAGAAAGAGGTTGCGGAGGTTAGCTACAAAAATAACGAGAAAGAGAGAGAGCAACAAAGAGGGCAGAGGAATAATAACAGCCATCAGTCTTAACCGTCACAGCTCACGTTTAATTGTTTATCCTATTCTGACGAGGGGAACCATCTTTTTATTTGCACACGGAGTTTTTCCAGCACTCTCGGTTTGATTTAGTCTAATATTATAGTTCACTCGCAGTTTCCTTTCGACTGTTTGCTCTTGAATTGTATCTCTGGCTCCATGGACGCCCGTTTAATTCAACTCATTCGGTTTTTCGGAGAATATTTCTGTCCTGGGCGCGAGGAGCACCAGTCGAATGCGATGACATACGTCAACAAATGAGCGGCGATCCCACGGAAGGTTCACTGAACGCTATATTATTTAAAAGGAGTCAGTGCGTTTGAAGAGGATGAAGTACATCTCCAGCATCTTCCTCACTTGAGCGGACCGTACAGGACGTCAATTCACTTCAGTTTTCCAATGGGAATGCAGTGGGACGGCGGTGAATGCGAATTTTAAATGCTCGTAAACTTCCACATACACGGCGCGAGGCTCAGTTTTTAGTGCATCTCTACTTTTGATTGAAACATCTGATTCAGTCAACCAGCCCAGCTGTCCAGTCAGTGATCTGAAAAGTTATTAACTGCTTAAACCTGGACAAGGTGTTACACCGAGGAATGTCCAGGCCAATTTCTCAGCTATTGCCACCTGACCTTCCAGCAGGGACCAGTCCACAGCTCGGTCCTGCTAACCCTGCAGGTACCACCACCAATGGCCACCTGAATAATTCCATGGCCAGTCTGAAATCCCTTCTTCAGCTGCCTATTAAAGGGGACCAGAGAGGGAAAGACTGCTGTGAGATGAAAGGTGAATCTCTCACTATCTTATCCACTAATTCACTATTGCTGTTACAGTGCTTGTCTCTTAAATTGCGTCTTTGCTTGATTTTGTGTCAAATCGTTTTTTGAGAGCAGCAATATAACTTTTGTTGCCTCCAAAGCTCTGAACTGATCTACCTCAGTTCTGTGCAACCACGAAACATTCACTCAGACAGGCCGTTTCCTCAGCTGGATGGATAAATCGTTGACAAATGATGCGAATTGACAGGTTCACTACAAATTAAAGAAATTAGGGGCCTCTCCCCTCTCTTAAAGGGATTTCTGAAGCTCCCATGGCTGCCATTAAAGGGATGCCATCCTAAAATGCATTGAGGTGTTGTCTTAATACGGATGTACACATTACTATTTGCTCAATTGCGTCCTCTTGTGGATAATCGATGCCACATCGGCGCTATTCAAAGTAATCAGGAAGAGGAGGATGAATACTGTGACAACACGTTTAGTGAATGGTTTACGTTGTTTTGTCAACATTGATTTGTTCTTTCTATAAATATGAGTTTGTAATTGGTATATTTCCTGCTGTGCTTTGTTTGGCACTGTTGAAAACTCCCACTCCCCACCGATTTTTTTTCTTTTTCCATGTATTACTGTTTCCCTCTTGAACATTCCTCCACTTCTCATTTGTCAGGACAGTGTTGTTGAAGAGTAAAACATGGCTTTTTTCCCCAGCTATCTCTATGCAGCGCATATTCCCCAGCTCCATTTTCAAAAGCCCCAGTGTTAGAGATGACAGCTCAGCTCTCTGCTTCCCTCTGAAGCACTCGTGCAGCATTCTCATTTGCCAGCCAGAACACCCCCCCCCCAAAACTCTCATCTCTCCATCTGAGCGACTGGGAAGAGAGAAAGACTTCCATCTTGGCCTCTGGCATTCCAGCCATGTACATGGCATTGTGTGTTCCCCAACCCATTGCAGCTGTGATGGTGCAGCAGTTCAAGGGTCACATGCTCACGTGACACGAGTTTTGTTTATTCGTTAAGCACACTGTATGGCCTTATGCATGGGTGCCATGTTTATTACTGTAAATTTGACCAGTATTACAATGATTTATATTAAGCTTGATAACTTATAAATGGCAAATTGTGCACAGATGTATCTATATTTGAGATGTGCATCTCCATGACTGAGACCGATGCAACACGCAACGATACATTAAAGATAGGAATGAAGCTGCTACCGATGCGACGCAGTACGATTCACCCCTATTACGATCCGATTCAACACAATGTAATTCAATGCAATTTGGGAAAAAAAAAAAAATGATGCTATGCAATTCAATATGTAGGGCTCTAAACTTTTTATTTTTTCTCAAATTCTGTTTTTATTTTCCAAATTACTGTTAAAATTAAAACATGGGTGAAAAATTGTGATTATTAGTAGAGGATTGTGTATTATTAGTAATAGTGGAATTACATTAAGACATGCATTATACCATACAATAGTAACACAACAGTAATAGGGCTATATTTCTGTTATAGATTAAACCAAACTTTTATTTTGACGGGTTGTCATGAAGATCTTGAAGTTTCCGTGTGTGTATATGATGTGACAATAGTTTTTCTCAGATTAAACGGTAAAATGCTCATGAAGTGACTCTCAGAGCAGCTCTGGAGATGAAGTTTATGTCGTCATATAGTCAGATTAAGACGCTGGAAAAAACACTGCGGTTTGTGGTTTAATACTCACAGACACTAGTCCATATCGCAGTTTGATTTAAGTGTACCCACCTAGTTTTGATTTCATCCAATATTTGACAAATTCCTTGACATACGTCACCGTCCGTGTTTTCTGCATCGCGTAAATCATAGAGCCCTGAATATGATACAGTTCACTTTTGTTTCTTTGGTTCAAACAGACAGCAAATCATAAATTAATGTAAGTGCCTTCTGACTTGTAACGCATGGCCCTTTCACAAACATTGTAGTGCCATGTTCATCTATATTCTATGTGACTCTCAGGATACGCCTCGCTTTCCGTAGTTTTGCGATACGTCATATTCACGTAGAAGCAGTGATGAGAGAACGCGCTTGAAAAACAGCTTAGAGAGGACAAATCAATCTACATATAAAATACTAGTCACAAATTATTGTTCACTATCCAAATAATAAAAGTATAGCATATCTACTAATAAATATATATAAATAAATTGGTTTTTACCAATGCAAATATGTTAGTAACAATGCATTGCAATATAAATGCCAACTTGTATTTGATACACACTTTTTAAATTGATGCATCGCATTTTTAACTTTTATTCCGATGCACTGATGAGAATTGGTCAATATCAATAAAAATAATTCAATTTCTGTCTTTTTAATGCCACCAGTAAATTTAGGCAACATATTTTAATATACAGTACGAAAAGTTAATATTCAGCTTGAGATTTGCTAATGATTGTATTTAATACTGTTAGTACATTTTTAGCATTTTAGCTTTTAGGTGAATTTTAGATGTTGGAAAAGATGATCAAAATTTTCAGATTGGGGAAATAAACATATCGAATTAAATATTCAGTGTTAACCAAGTGTTGGTTTGCTTTTAATCTGGAATAAATTAAAATATAAATATTAGATGAAAAACTTAAAATTAAGAAACCTGTTTAAGTGAAGTTTCTTTTTTTTTTTTAATTAGAAATTGTTGCCGTGGCAATTAAACTTTTTTGAAATTTTGATAAAATGATAAAACTGAAAAAAAAAAAATACAGACTAAAAATATTACTCAAACTAAAATTAAAATGAATACTGAAAATCTAAAAATATTTAAATATTATAATAATGATACTCATATATCAGGCACCCCTAGATATCTGAATAAATTTACATAAATTATGAGCTCTCTGCTATGGTAAACTAGAGGGTGTCAGAATTTCTTTTTATTTAGGGCATAGACATTCACATTGCTGTTGTATTTCCATTAAATATCTGCTAATTTATGTACGATTAAATCAAAAAAGTGAACAGATTTTTGTTCTTTTTGCCACTCTCAGATAAAGACAAACCTCTGGATTCTGATGAGGATTCGTTGGGTCCAGTTGGGGGCATGAACGGTGGGAACGGCACCCAGCGTTCCACTAACCAGTCTGCCTTTCTCGGACCATTGCTATGGGAGCGCACGTTGCCGTGCGACGGCGGCCTGTTCCAGCTACAGTACATGGACCTGGAGGAGTTCTTGACGGAGAACGGTATGGGGTGCATGCCGTCGGGAAACACCTGCAGTACGGCCGCTCAGGTCCCTTCTCAGAGCACACAATCGGCCGTACCCAGCCAGAGCTCCCAGTGCCCGCCTTCTTCGTCTCCGCCCTGTTCTTCCTCCGCCTCCTCAATTTCTTCCCTCTCCTCCTCGTCTTCATCATCTTCTTTACTGGGTCTGGACGTGCCGCAGGGCCCTGGACTGCTGGGAGGTCCGGAGTGTCTGCATGGTAAGAACGTTTTTGTGTGGAATTGTAATGGCTAACATTGCATTTTTTAGTCTGTGTCTGTATGATAACCAGTTATTTTATCTCCTTCACTTTTGTGTTTTTGTGTTCATTGGTGTGAACAAGAGCAGGACAGTCTCAGCGATTCATGTAGACTGCAGTGATGCATGATGGGATGTCTGAAACTGTTGGCCTCTGATACCAAGGGCAGTGCAGGCTTTGAAGCTTTAAGGGCACAGCTGTGTGTGTGTCTACTAGTGCATGTGTAAAGTGGAAAAGATTCTTTACAGCAAAATCATCAGAGCAGATAATATTTGGGGAAGCACCAAATTAGGCTTTACCAAGCAAAATTAATCCTTCCTTACTAGAAATGTAACGCCATTAGTGACTGCACATAGTCCTACCTATAAGTGCAATAATTCCACTGTCTGTAGTTTTTTTGTTTTGTTTTTTTGACCGTGTTAAATTGAAACTGATATATATATTAGTGTGCAATATTTCGCACTGTATTAACTAAAATATCCATTTGAATTTTCAAAATGCTGCACAGAAAGAGAGAGAGGGAGGACCGCTAAAGATGGTGGGTGCATTTCTATTGCATGTTTTTAAATCTCTCTCTCACTTTCTCTCTCACTCCTCCTCCCTCCCGCTCACTCACACGTTGGGGCCATGTGCAGTCGACTTGTCACGTGCCGATGCAGAGAGCAACGGAGAGAGAGACCGAGGGGAAAGAACGGACAGGGAAGGAGAAGGAGGGACGAGAGAAATAGAAAGAGAAAGCTAAAATGATAGATACAATTTTTAAGAGATATGTTTGCATATGCCTGGTATCAGTCTTTTCATCGTCGTAAAACAAATGTTTGATTGCATTTGGATCGAACAGATCAAGCTGTGTGTACTGTGTATGGATATGTGCGGCTCCAATGATGTTTATAATTGTATGTTAAAAGAACATTAAAGGGGTAGTTCACACAAAAATGTCAATTCTGTCATTATTTACTCACCCTCAAGTTCCAAACCTGTATAAATATATTTGTTCTGCTGAACACAAAGGAAGATATTTGGCAGAATGTTTGTAGCCTTCCTACTACAGTAGCCAATGGGGGTCGAGATCTGCTCGGTTACAAACATATCTTCCTTTGTGTTCAGCAGAACAAATATATTTCTACAGGTTTGGAACTTGAGGGTGAGTAAATGATGATAAAATTACAATTTTGGGGTGAATTATCACTGATAGATAGATGGGCTTGCCTTTGTATGGCAATATAAACATTGAATGTCATTGTGTGTTTGTATAGCTTGTTCTATGTGAATTGTGCACACAGCTGTGTCTCTTGTTTATGTCTCCTCCCGCATAGAAAGGAAGAGGCCCAAAGGACAGCTGGTCTCGTGCATGCCCATGGGAAAAAACGCTTTTTTTCCGCTCCTTGCTAGATTTTAGATAGACGAGGATTAGTACCGAACTGGACAATACGTCGGTTTGGTGGGAGGAGAGCTCGCTTTATGTAACATTCTTCCTATATCACTTTGTGTTGTTCTTTGTGTGTTGTCTTAATGAATGAAAAACAAATCTTTGGCAGGCCTCCTGAGTGCTCAGGCTTAGAAGCTCATTATTAAATTACAAAGAATTTGATTATGTTTACATGAGCAAATTGGGCTTTCAAGAGCTGTTTTAAGTCTGAAGCTGGATTGTTCTGTTGTTGCAATAAACAGAATTATCTTATTTCAACATTTACAGAGTATGATTAAAGGTGCATACAACAGTAAATGTTACATGCACGTAATTAGCTCTTAATTATATCTGTGTATCCTAAATACATTATATCTGTGTAAGAAATGACTCTGGAATAATATAAAGCAGCAGCAGCTCAGAACTGCTACAGCAGAAACTGCCATTACAGCTAATGTATCATAATTAACGTCAAGTGCTCGCCTTCCAATCTCAGTGTTATCAGCTGCCCTGAAAGCATATTTCAAACTAAAAAGAGGAAGAATGTATTGGAAGTAAGCAGTGTAAAGTGCTGTCACTGGAAAACGAGGCCGAACGAATTTAAACGACTGAACAAAATGTGAGCATTTTCAGGGTCAGTTTTATGTATCTTTGGATGTTTATAACATGAATTGAAAACGCAGGTTACCTTGTCGACCTTGCCTGCCAGCTGCTGAAATTGGCAAGTGTCCACATTGGCTTTTGGTGCACCCTTGTGGCCAAAACAAGCTGCTGCAGCTAGTCAGGGAACATACACATCTATTGTTCATAATCCTCTTTGCTTTTAGCCCAGACGCGTGGTGTTTTCATCTGTCTGCGACATGTGAGAGACTATTTTTTCCTTACGCTTCCCTCTTTCTCAACAGGAGCTCAAACTGTACCACCTGACCCTTCTCCGAGCCCCTCATGCCCACCTCCGTCGGTGGTGCCACCCACCAATGCGGCTGATGTCATGGTGAACTTTGATCCCGACCCCGCTGACCTCGCCCTGTCCAGTGTGCCAGGTCAAGAGGCATTTGACCCACGCAGGCATCGCTTCACAGAGGAGGAGCTGAAGCCCCAGCCCATGATCAAGAAGGCCCGCAAGATGCTGGTGCCAGATGATCAGAAGGTACTACATAGCAATTTCCAGATTGCTGCTGGAAAGGTGTACATGAATAATCAACGATATAAATGTATATTATACAGTATTAATTAGCACCTTGGGCCACGTTTACACCAAAATTACCCGGAACAATTTGTCCCCGGAACTTTTTTCCCCCCAGACCTGTCTGCATTTTCATAGCAGTCTAAATTACCGTGAAAATTAGTCCGGTGACGTAGGACTGCGCGCGCCTTTGCAGTTCCCACTGGATGTATAAGCTTAATAAAGCCTGAATCTTGTAGGTCCATCGATCATGATGATTTTTAAACTCCATTGTTAGCCGCGTTTCCACCGCAGGAACTTTTGGGTGGCACTCAGGGTGTTTTGACCATGGGAACCAGGGTCTATATGAAGTTCCAGGTAAAGATTTCCCTCTTAGAAAGTACTTGCTCGCGGGAAGGAACTTTCGGGGGTGGGACATGGGTGCTGAACACGCTGTTTCGCTGAGTTCACGCAGCATTTTGATTGGTTGACTCCATACAGCATTTTATTTCAACCACCATTTTTAAAAGTCTGTCGTGTCGTGGTGGGTGCAGCAAGAGTTGTTTGCCATTCGAATCAACAATGGAATTTAAAAAATACGACAGATGGACCGATGACTTTATTAAGCTTATATGCTGGTGGGGGGGGGGGAATCTAACGGGAACTGGAAAGTCACGCGCAGTCCTCCGTCAAATAGCAAACAAATCTTACTGCATGCAGACTTTTAAAAATGGTGGTTGAAATAAAATGCTGTGGGGAGTCAACTAATCATGCATGTTCAGTGCCCAAGTTCCACCCCGACAGTTCCTGAACTTTAAAAAAGTACTACCTTCTGAGGGGTGACTTTTTAACTGGAACTTCATTTAGACCCTGGTCCCTGCGGTCAAAACACACCAAGTACCACCCCAAAGTCCCTAGCTCCAGGGGAAAGTTCTTGCGGTGAAAACACGGCTAACAATGGAGTTTAAAAATCACCATGATCGATGGTCCATCTTATAACAATCTAAACTGTATTGTGATTATGAAATATTATGATCAGTGTAAATGAAAATTCTGGCCAATAATTAAACTAATATGAAGCCAATAGTTTAATGGCAAATGGCAGATAAATGATCAATGTTAAAATTTTGTACTATTTGGTCTGAATAGCTTGAAAATAAAAATGCTAAAAGAGAACAATAAAAAGTATAGTATGAAAAATAAATTCATATTCATTTTGAGGTTTGCTGAAGATAACATTTAACATTTAATATATCATGCATCCCTAATCACGATTTTTCCCTTTTCCCCCTTTTCCCCCTCAAAGGACGACAAGTACTGGAGCCGGCGCTACAAGAACAACGAAGCGGCAAAACGTTCTCGTGATGCACGTCGGCTGAAGGAGAACCAGATTTCAGTTCGGGCGGCATTCCTGGAACGGGAGAACGCTGCTCTTCGACAAGAGGTCGCCGACATGCGAAAAGAGCTGGGCCGCTGTCGCAACATCATTAACAAATACGAGAGCCGCCATGGAGACTTATGAAAAGGAGTAGGGAAGAACGGAAGGAAGAGAAAAGACAATTACTGCTTTTGAAATAGCGTTTCAAGGGCTGTTCAACTCATCCTGGAATGGCATTTTCTCATAGCGACTGCTTCAAATAAGCACTTCGATACTGTTCACAAATTTCTTTCCGTACGTGCAGGGATCGGTTGAGTTTGCTGGGGTGGTGCTTAATTGAATCAAATACTTGAAAATTGTGGTTCAAAGTTGAACAGCCCCAGCACGAGGGATGTGCACAAGGTCTACATGTAAGCACAAACGTATTTCATAAGTATCGGCTCTTCTCCTACGATACCACCCCAAACCTTGACTGTGGATGTGCAATCCAATCTCTCATAAATACTCACGGATCATAAAGGCGGATAATTTATAATGTCATGTAGCCCTTGTGAACATCCTCTTTCTATACAGGATGATTTTCTCAGAGAGAGAATTATACAGGAGGTGGTAGATATGTCATTTTTTCTATGACAAAAACACATTGTATATTTTTGAACTGTTAGGGTCAGCTATAATAGAGTAGATGAAGAGGCGGAGGAGCGAACGTGGATGGCAGCGAGAGCGAGAGAGATTTTGACATAGGAAAACTGTATATTTTTATACTTGCAGAAGCAGGCAGGCAATGAGATTTTGGAAATAATCTTTTTTGTATATTTTATATATGGGTGGGAGGGTTCGGGAAGCTGGACTGAAAGAGGGCTATATGAAGAAAAAGTCAGGATCGTTATCATTAAATGATATATTTCAACATCAGGAACAGCCAGGCAGGTCAGGAAGATCAAGACTTAACGGACGAACGTCATAAGAGGAACGGAAAGAAACAGAAAAATAACTGTATAGTTTCATTTTTTTTCATCATGGGTTTGTTCAAGCACTTGTTTTGGTATCTTTGATTCCTTTTCTTAAAATTCAGTGTGTGTGTTTGTTTTATCCTGAGGTGAGAGAGAGACAGAGAAAGAGAGAGAAAGATGGCATTACATCCTATCACTACGTCTGGGGAGTCTTGAAACGTGTGGATTTTTTCATGTATATATTTAAATGTTAAAGCAAATACGTCCACATACACACACACACACACACACACACACTCTTTTTGACACAAACTGGACGTGGGTTTTCATGGCCAGTACTATATATATATATATATATATATATATATAGTCACAATTAGACTCTTTGAAGGCGAGAACCATAGAACTGTTAAACGCAGCAATATTGTTTCTCTCTCTTTCTCTCTTCCTCGAGCTTTTGACGTTGTGACCGGTGCTGGTTTGGCATTTCTCAACCAGGTCAGCGAGTGAGTTGCATGCTGGCGCATGCATATTTTTCTGGTGCAGGAAAAAAACACTCTTTGTGTTTACGACCGTCATTTTATATGGTGCTCACCCAGTCTCTTGACCCAAACGCACATAACCCAACAGTTATAACCTGTTTGCCTATAACCTTTGCTCTCTTATGATTTCTTATGATTATTGATCATTGTATGAGGAATCGTATATATATATATATATATATATATATATATATATATATATATATAGACCTACAAAAGTATATCTATACTTCTCCTCGAAATTAACCCCACATCCCCCATAAAAGACATGCACCCTAATACTACTGTACCATACAAAGTACAATATTATATTATATATTAAATATTAAACTATTCTCTCACTAGATATATGTGTGTACATGAGTATATGCTTGAATATGTGACTATAGATGTAATTTGCATAACTTGAATATATAAATGTAGTATCTTTCCGATAAAAAAGACAGATCTGATTTCTTATCAGTTTTCTCAGGTGTCTGGGATGACTTTAAAAAAAACGCCATGCTGATCAGCAAAACTGTGGCTTTTTTGCTTGATTGGAGCCAACTAAGGGTGGCTGTATAATTCCACAGAAATGAATAGTGCACTACCAACTCTTTTTGGAGGATGATTCTGTTAAAAAAAAATGGAAAGGAAAAAAAAAAAAAAACGTGCTGGATATATAACTTTATTACATTAATGATAGGAATTAAATGTCTTTTCCTTTTGAACCTTGTTGTTCTATTATTACGATTGCTTGCATTATCATTGCTGTTGTTATGATTACGATTCTCACGTTTCTTTTCATTGTTTTCTTGCAACTACTTACTTTTCGACGGAAACGTATTGCTCTCTTACCTCCCTTGTAACTGCAAGACCATCTTGAATCACTCAGTCGAGCCCGTTCACTGTTGGAACCATCCACCAAGACTGTGCAAGGCCTCAAGTGCAATGGGGGGTCCGTAATCTTGTCCTTGTGTGTATGAATTTGATATAACCTGAAACAAACAAACAGTAGACTGTTCCTTGCTCTTGACAGAACTTCTTCTACCATTTTTGACTCTTTTTGATGCCATGTCAAACGTACAGTTTGTTAAAAAAGAAGCTTAAAGCAAGTGAAGGTTGAAACCTCAAAGAGCTTAAAAACTTTTGACAGTGCTATTTTTCTATGTAACTGTGTGCACATACACTTTCTTGGGCATTGGTAGCCCGTCGTCACTTTTGCGGTGACGGCGCGCTGCTAAATGTTATTGCGGGTATTGTATTCATCATTTTATCCCTTTCCACATGTGGATTATAAACAGCTCCCTGTTTGTGACTGTTATGAACTATGAATCCCATGAGTACACCAGTACCAAACATCACTTGGTAATGTCTACTGTTCCTGCCTATAGGGATGCTGGGAAATGTGGTCTGGCTTTTCTTTTTTTTTTCCTAAAACACCAATAAATAATTAGCCCTATTCACTGACAATGAATCCCTTGTGCTGTAAATACCAGTTATCGCCAGAATTGGTGGTTGAAAGCAAAGCCATTTTGAATGAATGTCTTGGAATCTGATCAGATGCTGATTTTTTTTTTTTATAAACACTGGTAGACCAGACCAGAACAGTTTGCCAAACTCTGACTCAATTTGAATGATCATAGAAATGAAATAGCAGCTCAGCTCTTGCTTATGCATTTTGTTTACTCTGTGCTATTGTCAGTCTCTAAGCTAATTGAATAAAGGTTAACAGCAGCTGTGTCACACACCCTGTCAGCCAACAATCCAAACCAGTTTCGGCCACGCAAAAGGCTCTTTCAGCCTGCTTGCATGCCATCTGTTTGGCGCATTGAAAGCTTACGTCAATGTGCGCCTATTATGCTCCTAAGTCTTCTCATAGACGTATCTTAAGACCGTAGGTGAAGATTTGAAACCGTTCCAATCCAAAAGACTCCAAAAGATCACGTAAAGTATGACCTTTCTCTGTAAAGCGTTCAAATATAGCATCCGTTCACCCAAGTGGCCTTCGACACTGCAGGTTAAAAGCTTGAAACTGCTGAGAGAAATGTCTCTGCTTTACTGCGTAGATTCGGTTAAGTTATGGATACGTGTGAAAAGTTATCTCTGTGCAAAACATTTTCTATGTGTATTGGAAACGGTCTAGTCTTGGCAATGAATGATCGAGTCGAGTCAAGGTTTATTGTTCTGCTGCGATAGAGACTAAACAATATGTGCTTTCTCCAGTGTCCTCATTTAGCACGAGACAGGGGACGTAAATGGAAATAGAAAAATAAAAAGAACATTACCGGGAGTGGCCAACAATAAATAGAACGTTAATATGAAATGTAGAGCATTATTGCAGTGTTGAAGGGAGAATTATTACACTGAGGTCGCTACTGTAATTTCATACAAATATGCATCCCTTTCAGCGGCTAGTAGACTTTACAGGTGGGAGGTTGGGGGGGGGGGGTGAGTCAGTGCTATTGAGCGTCATGATGGTTTGAGGTAAAAGCTTCTGTTGGATCTGGCGTTTAGGCAGGCTAATATTCGACGACTGAAAATAATAGCTCACATTTGTCTGCAAAGCGGCACTAGTGGTCAGCTTCTGCTGGATTCGCCAGGATTCTGGGGGCCGTAGTTGTCAGCTGATTATATATGCTCATCCTATTTTGGCGGTCTCGAGCCTCAGGCCAGAGGGTTTGGAGGACCCTGACAGCCTGAGGCCCTGGGGCTCGAGGTTTATAATCCAGTCCTGGCCAAAAGGCCTTTATGTTTGGTTATAACGATGTCCCAGAACAGGTTGGTCCTGACAAACTTCAGCCTACCTGTAGATGGTGGTGAAGATTAGGCCTTGTTTGATATTTTGAATAATCTTATTGAAAAAAAGATAGGTCTTTTCCATTAATAAGAAGGTGTTTGAGTTCTATTGTATGTGCCTTAATGATGCGAGCTCACAAGAAGTTGAAGCTGTTAACTCTAATTATTGGAGAGAACAAAGGGGGGGGGGGGTATTAAAGGAATAGTTCACCTAAAATTTAACATCCAGGACCGTTTCTAGGCATAGACGAACTACGTGGTTGACTAGGGCGCCACCAACTGGATGGGGTGCTTAAGGTTATAATGTTAAACATAAGAACGCCAACATAACAAAAGCACATTATTGTGTGATATTTTTGATATTTTGATTTTGAATGATTTAATGCGTCAATACTTCTTCCAAAACATGTTTTTTTCTTACCCGATTCATTAAGTCTATTATATGTGTTTATATTTTAGACCGGCGACGGGACGGTTTTCACGGCAAATTGCGTATGTGCGTCACATCTTGTCATATCCTCATAAAAAAAAGTTGCTCCGGCTACTTATGAGTGGCATAGAGTTGTTTACCAAACGAGAGAGAAAGCCTGACCTGGAGCTGCGTGTTAAATATCGAACATCCGGGGAATCATCACCGTAACAAACGCCAAACAGAGCAGAGTCTGTTGGTAAAAGGAGAACCTGATAAGAGTTCGTAAAAAAAGGAGAATAAACATTAGCTTGGCATTTCGTAATGACGAGAACCGAGGGATTTGAAAGGCTGTTGAAGCGATGAAGGCGTTTTTATTAATCAACAACAGATGAGTAAGGTCATTTATTGAACAAATAATTGTCCATTTATTTTTCGTTTAATACAATGTGTGTCTACAGATTAGAGTGAATCAGGAGCGAAGTTTTTTTTTAATTAGTAGTAGTAGTAATCGGGCAGTGAGTGGTTGGGAGAGAGAAAAGTCTGTAGAAAGTAAAGTTTTAGAATTAATTTACATTCAATGAGTTTAGAGCTGGAATACTGCACCTACTGACAGATGGAATTAAATGATTGTTAAATATTAAGAAGATTAAAGGAATGATTAAAAGTAAAAACGGTAAAATAAGTTCTTGAGTGCAGTTGTGAAAACTGAAGCTATTTGCAAATAATATTTTTGTTTTAAAATATGCACACAGTCACACTTACTGATATCTGATTTGTGGAAATCGCAAAACGTTTCTTGTCTTGTCGCATTCAGTAATGATTTACATGAATCAGATATAAAGTGTAAACGTTACCATATTTTACATTCAAAACAGTGAAATTAGGGGGGGAAGGCACCACTACGGTGGCCGGGAAGTGCAAAACAACATTACAAAGTGTGAAACACTTTTACGAAGCTTGAGACAAATTTACATTTTGGAAAACATTTTTACCTATCGTAAAACACAATTACATGGCGAAAACACTTTTACTAAGGACGAAACAAATTAACATTTTAGAAAACAAATTAACAAGACGTAAAACACTTTTACCAGTCCCGAAACAAATTTACAATGACAGATTCTTCACGGAAAGGGAATGTCCCACACACCGGAAGTGTAACTTACTTTGCTTAGCGCTGTCCGGCTGTCGAGACGTCCCCTGTGTTTCCGTCTGGCCCGCGTCCTTTAGAAACCCCAAACTCTGACCACACGTAAAGCAAAACCGCGTTATGTGTTTGCCACAAAACGGGCAAAACGTCCCATGTTCGGTCACCATAAACTTTATTTTCGCCATTTACTCCACAGCAACAACACCTTTCATCGGTTCACTTCTGGTGTGTGGTACATTCCCTTTCCGTGAAGAATCTGTCATTGTAAATTTGTTTCGGGACTGGTAAAAGTGTTTTGGGTCTTGTTAATTTGTTTTCTAAAATGTAAATTTGTTTCGTCCTTAGTAAAAGTGTTTTCCCCATGCAATTGTGTTTTATGATAGGTAAAAATGTTTTCCAAAATGTAAATTTGTCTTAAGTTTCGTAAAAGTGATTCACACTTTGTAATGTTGTTTTGCACTTCCCGGCCACCGTACACCACGCCCAAACTCCACCTATAATAATAGTATAAAAATATGGGTACACATTTTCGATAGCGGGCCTGTGCCCCTGTAGTGATGAAAGGCTAGAAATGCCACTTGGCAACCAGTAGGAGTGTTTGATATGAATTGGCGCTGCGCATACCGACCAGTGTATGCGACCAGTCTCGCGATACATAAACCGCGTTTCCACCGAAATACCAGAACAATTTGTTCCAGGAACTTTTTTTCCCCTCCAGACCGGTTGCTGTCTGCGTTTCCATCGCACTCCAAAGTACTGTGAAGAATTAGGCCAATTTTAGTCCGTTGACGTAGGACTGTGCACTATACTTTGGGCTTTAGACCATGGTCCCTGCCGTCCCAAAGTCCCTAGTTCCTGCGGTGGAATCACGGCTTTTGATGCCATACACCGATTGATCTGCAATCGAATATTGTAAGGAGGTATAGCATGCGAAAAACAGTATGCTAACAGAGTAGTATGTCCCAGTGGCGTGCCCCCTTACACTATGTCCGAATGCATGGTATTCAAAAACAGTTGGCGAAAAGTCCCTGGATGACCTACTACTTCTAGCGAGATTCTCTTTCCCATGAGGCCACGGGAGAGGATTTATGAATGGCAGTGAAGCGACACAACTGATGCTGGTAGGTCACGTGACAGTAGCAACATGGCGGATATACTAAGTCCGAATTTCATTCCATATTCATACTATATAGAACATACTTTTTTTTTTAACAGTTACAAAGTAAGTTCAAATTCAAATGTAGTTCCTACTCAGTATCGGACACAGCACAAGTATTATCCAGTTCATGAGAAAAGGTTCTTGAATCAATTCCTTAACGATTCTTCTGAGCCACTTCTTTTAAATGAACAAATTCATTAAAAAAAGAAAGACTCATGAACCAATTGTTTTTAATGCGTTGACCCTTCGCAAAACCCGCCCCCTGTTGCTACACATCATGTTCTCATGAAGTGAAAAATACATCGTGGAGCAAAGAGGAAACTGTTTCATATTGGAAGTATTGTATTTCTTTTAAATAAGTTTAAACAATAAATACATCTTCAATGTGTCGTGACAGATCGCTATAGCTCCAATCAACTCTTGAACCGACCATCTCTTCATAGTAGTTCATTTATAGCAGGGGTGGCCAACGTCGGTCCTGGAGAGCCACAATCCTGCAAATGTTTGCTCCAACCCTAATCAAACACACCTGAACAAGCTAATCAAGGTCTTAAGGGTTACTAGAAAGCTACAGGAAGGTGAGTTTTTATCAGGGTTGGAGTTAAACTCTGCAGGATTGTGGCTCTCCAGGACCGACGTTGGCCACCCCTGATTTATAGCATCAAATAAACATGAATGAGCATCAGAAGGAATGTTGTTTCAAGCGCGGAAAGACGTGAGTACACACAAGTTTTCAAGTTCACCAACGTTAATTCGTAAACAACGTAAAATGACGGATTCGGGGTTATGATTGGTCAGATCGCCTGTCAATCAAATTGTTTGTGACGGGTCAATTGACTGTGACTAGGATTTCATGCCATGTGTTTAGAGTTACATGCATCAGTGAGGACTATCCAAAAAAAGAAAAAATGTGCAGTGCCAATTGTCTTTTTATTATTTCACTTTCCCTCTCAACATATTACATTCAGACTGCAAGCTCACAACTTATTTCTTTTCTGCTGTATATTCAGTAGCACCACAGTAAACACTGTCAGAGTATTTTACCATCTCACATTGGCAAAAATTCATAGGCTTTCAAGAAATATTAACGTCATAAAAGTCATTTGGTTCCACTAATGTTCTGAGGAAGAACTAACCCTTGCAGTATGTACTGTGCTGGCTTAACAGATAATGCTTTTGACTTGCAAAAAAAAAAAAAAAAGTCTAAAAAACTCTAATGGACGCTAAAGAGAACTTATTTTCACACAAAGGACCAAGTCAAACCAGCAGCATGAATACTGCTCTTATGAATGCAAATGCATACACAGTGGTATGGAACCATAACTGATTATATATGTGTGTATAGGTTCTTAAGAAACCGGAATGAGTGAAAGATCTTATTCATTATGTCTAATGTGCAGTGCCTCAATATAAACCATATGTGAGACCTTCCAATACCCTTCCTGCAATCTATAGCAGTCCACTCATTAATTTTCACCCGGCCTCTCTCTCTTTGTTATTTCATCTCTCTTTCCATCTCACACCTCATCCTGTTTCTCTGCCTCAAATTCCTGTCTCCTTAGCAACTGCTTGGTAACACTGGGCCGCTAGGACCCTACGGTCATTCTAAGAGAGTGGAAACACGGTACTAGACACGGTTGCCTTTAAAGTTGTGTTTCACAGTCTGGCTTTAAGGTCAGTCGACCATGTTTGTGTCATTGTGCCTGCTTGATACCATCTAATTTTCAATATTAAGCTATCAGGTACTCTCTCAAGCGACATGGAAGAAAATAGATTTAGTCCTTTTATTGAATTTGAGTGTTACCTTGAAGCAAAGCTCAGCGGTCTGCATGCATTTAAAGCAAGAGCTCATAATGATGAACTGACTTTTCAAAGTGACTCATACTGGATCATTTAAAATATTTGACTGCATGTACGTAAGGTCTGTCTGTGTTCCTAGTTATGCTGCCTTCACGTGTCGTCGTAACTTTGATGATTCCCACTTCTGAAGTCATGATTACGAACTTGAAATGGGAGGGTAAAATGAGCAATTTTTAACTAGGGAACTCATATTTATGATCATTCTGAGAACATGTGTAGGCAGCATAAATCTCTTCGGTTGTTAATTAGTTCTTCACTTGTTCTGTTCTACCCTGATTACTCTGTGTATTCAAATCCTTAGTTCTGTCCGTTCATGGCTCTGTGTCGTTTGCGGTTAGCATGGTTGTGTATTATATCTCCTGAGATTTCCAGTACCTGTTGGATTTATTGATTTAAAAATCTTTTGTCGTATTTCCTGAGCCGTACAATTATTGCTGCAATTTTTTAACCGATACCCCGAATAAAACTGATAAACGCGATCTTTTGGCGTAATGAAATCATCACTCTCACGTTCACAGCTTCCCTTGGATTTTTTTAGTGGTGTATCAGCTTTCTTAACAATGAAAGTTGAGTTGGAACTTTGTTATTATATTAGCTAGTATTTCAGTAATTGCATTTTGAATAACATTAGAAGTACACTTTCTATACATTCGGAACAGGATGCGTTAGGATAATGCCCGGGCTGGGACTATAAATTGACGCATAGCGATTTGTGGATCGGTTCTGAGATGCGTCACAATTGACCCTTCGCAAACAGTTTGATTGACAGGTGATCTGACCAATCATAACCCCGAATCCGCCATTTTGTCTGACAAAGCAGTCAGGGGAGTTAGTATATTAATATTGGTGAGCTTGAGCTCCAAAAATTGGTTCGTTTGGTCTGGACCAAAAAACAAACATATAGTCCTGGTCCGCTTAGCGTTCACACTGGCATTTTTAACAGCGAACCTTAAGTTTCCGAACCAAAGGCATAGAGATAGGGTCACAACCTGATTGGTCGGCTTTTATGATGTATATTTTCGCTTAAGAACATTCAAAACAATTCTGTGTGCTGGATTAAATGCGATCATATTTTATACATGTGCTTTATTTTTACCAGCTAAGAACTCACGAAGAGCTCATAAAATGTTCAAAACATTCAAAACGGCAGCAGGATTTCCTCCGTTGTATGCAGAAACAAATATTGATGAGGCTCTTCACCTCCTCGTTGCTCCACGTTTGCCCTCAACTCATTTTGGATACACCGATCTTTCCGCGTCGTCAAATCAGCTGACTTGTAGCGTCGCATCTTGAGGCATCACGTCCTCTCTTTGGTTCCGTGTTGCGTTCATATATCAATCGAACCGCACCAGAGTTTGTTTGGAAGCGGACCGAGACCCATCTTTTTAGCGGTCTCGGTGCGCACCAGGGTTCGGATGGCAGCGTTCACATATGTTCAAACGAACCGCACTAACTGAGCAATCGCACCAGGGTTCGTTTTAATCGAACCAAACATGACAAGTGTGAACGCACCCTTAAATACCCTTGCGTACCTTTTTGAACTTTATGAATGATTATTTTATAAGTGTTATGTGTATCCAACATAGAAGCCAACAAAGTACAGCTGTTTCTAAAGCAAAAATAAAAATCTGCCGTAAAAAAAAAATAAGCTCAGAATCGATTTGAGAGAGAATCGGGATGGATTTGGAAAATCTCAGAATGGATCCAGAATCATTTCTTGATTTGAGATGCATCGATTTGTTGCCGCAGCCCTAGCTGATGCAAAGTTTTGTGGATTTCATATTATAAGTATTGATCTTGGACAAGAGTAACACACTAAAATCTATACATTAAAAGCTTTAAAAAATTCGATCCAAATAATGGAGGCATGGCACAAGACTTTACAAAGTTTGATGTAACTGTCATCCAACAAAGAGTAAAAAGTTGAACCGCTTTAAGAAAAATCAACCTTTATGCTACCCTTGCTGAGTCAAATGTATTTTTACTCAATATCATCTTCCTCTAAAATGATGGTTTTCTGCCAAATTCTATTCCCAACACAGGTCCAGCCTCACAGCTGGAGCGGGTGAGGAAGGGCATGACAGTGTCGCAATACCGGCAGCACATGATGGAGCGCACGTGAGGTTTATTATGCTTCGTCACCGCAGTCATAAATCTTGCATTGCAGCTCACTCTCGGGGTAAATGTTCTTCCTCTTGCATGCGCCAGGTGTCCTTGAGGTCCAGATGACCTCCTAGCCTTGTGCGGCTCAGCCTGACTTTCGCATTCCCCATACCCGATGAGATTATCACAGTTTTATATTGTTTCGTGCCCCCACAGACTTCACAACTTTTACCTTGACACTTCTCCTTTTCATCACTTCTCCTTTAATTTTTTTTTATTAAATAAAAGCCTCTCACCACTGATGCCACAGTGTCTGTCTTCACTCATCTGAAGACAGCTCTGGCCAAACAACAAGACCTCTTGCTCACTGCTCTAACACATTGCATGGCAAACAGGAGAACAAGCCAGATGGATCCATTTCCTCTTCATTTATTCAGTAAGGGTCTCTAGAGTGGCAGCATCAGAAAGTAAAAGCACCTTTAGCTCAATGCTGAAGCCTTCAAATAACCTAGAGAAAAAGGCACACCTGAGGTGAACTCTAAGGTTGCCATGCACAGGTCAAGAACAAAGAACCACAACTTTAAGACTCCATAGATGGGACTGCAAATTATAGATGGGACACTATATCGGCTAGGCAGAGCTGAAATCTTTTCTGCAAAATAGACAATTCAACAGAACATACTCGTACATACTTTTCTAAATAGTATGGCTTACGCTTCAGCGGGTGATAAAATGGGTTAAAAAAAAAGCACATAAATTTACATTGAAGGAAGGACATGAGTCATATTAGGGATATCGTGCATCAGAATATCATATTAGGCCGGAGTGCTTTTAATTTTAATTAAATTGGCAAGCGATCCGGTGCGAATGTGGAGTGGGTCAAGGGTTTTTTTGGCTTTTTCTGTCATGCCAAATTTATGAATATTGATGCTTTTACAAATCATTTATCCAGAGCATTTATGCTGCGGCGTGGAGGTTGTGGCAAGGCAAAACGTGACTTGAAACCATTTCATTCTCATGTTGCTGGTGGGAGTGGGAGAAGGTAATGTATATTTGTGCGGGACCGAAAAGTGTGTCCTGCGCATGTCCCTAACATCAAGTAAAAAAAAAAAAAACGACAACAAATTTCTCATAATAAACATTACAGAATCACCTCTTTTCTGAAATTGTTAGATAAAGGATTCAATCTCTCTAACCCCTCCTTTCCTGGAACTTCCTCTGCTCTGATTGGTCAGATTTCCAAGTCTGTTGTGATTCTGCAAGTCTGCTGTTTCTGATCCGGAGGTTTCCACTTGTATACACAGTGATACGAACAGTAATGATTTTACTGTATCAATTCCAGTATTAGTCCTCATCCTTCGGAAGTGCATCCAGAATCCACAGAAAACCATGTCTACAACATGGTGCTTTTCTTCTACAATTACAGAGTTTGAGGGCTTGTCAGAGAAGATGTTGTTTACAGGTGGCCAATGAAGACCATGATGCAAATTTTTAACTAATCTAGATATGTTACGGAAGTGAGACTGGACTCGGTATCGATTCTTTCTTTGAGGACACAATAGCTTTATTTGTCGTGCAATTCGATCTTGAAAACTTTGCAGACCTTTTACATTCACAAACGGCTATATTACACTACATGAAAGTTAATTTTCAAAAAGGGCACTTTAAATTAATTTTATTTTCTAGATATAAACTTGACAACCACATTCTGCAAATGAATCTTTGCCCTTTGACCTCAAGCATTGCCATGTTGCTCCTAAATAATTTCTCTCTCTCTCTATAAGTCTCTTTCCCAAGCATCAAGCCTTTTTTCTTTTTTGTCTCCTGGTATTTTACTGGCAGGCCAGTTCAGAGACATGACTTGATTGGCTGTTGCCATGGAGACCAGAATGGTAGTAGGGAGGGCCTGTTTCCCGCTGCCTAGGTGGATGAGGTGAAGAACCCAGTGTGTAAATGTGCGCTGGTGAGTGTATGTGTGTGTGAAAGAGAGAATAAGGGCAGAAAGGAGTGGGAGAGGGGCGTAATGAGGCTATGTTTGCCAGCTGATCGCTGTTGCTCAACGGTATGAGTGAATACGTGTGTTCCAGTGTGTATGTGTGTGTGTTAGACTGCCTGAAAATGTGGTCAGGTGTGTGATTGTAGAAATCGCGGCATGCATTTTAATTGAGCACTATCTAAATTTTAAAGAGTAGGCATCTGCACCTCATGTGACCTGAATGAGAGGTTTTCCCGAGTGCGAAATGCATAAGTGTATTTGTGTGGGTGGCAGCTGTAGCTGAGCAAGGCTCTGTGCCTGATTGCTCATTTAAAGCACTATGCAGCTCTCCTCTCGCTTTATCTATCTCTCTTTCTCTCACCCAGACACACAAATGCACACACATTTACACAGATACACACTAGTCAACCCAACTCGGCACGGACTGACAAGATAAGTACCAGAGCACATCAGTTCTCTCCCTGTCGTCTCGCAGGAAGATATAGTGCATTTAATTAATAAAGCTATCATGGGCTTGTCAAAATGACTTACGATTAACCTGTGATAATTATGATGTCCTTTAGCTCGGCACTCTGCTGACATGCCAAGGCACAACACACACACCGTCACAGTTTTTTTTTTTTTTTTTTTCCCTCACATGCACATCTTCACTATCTTTGCGCTGCCAGCAACTGGCAAAGCTACAGTGCTGTCAGCATACGGGTTCACTCCACCTGCACACTAATACTAGATGCCGTAGGTGCCAACAGGAAGCACTAGTTGGCGCCGTCGTCTAGTGATTAGCATGTGCTCCAAATGGTTAGAACTGCGGTGCTCATGTGGGAGATACAGTTTTGAATCGTATTTCAATGCCCCCTGGCAAAATCCTATCCGCTTTGGCTCCCAAAATGATTCATTGGCTGTTTATTTACAGTTTAGGAAAATACTTCAATGAATGACTCAACAATGATCAAAATAAACATATTTCTCTTGAAATATATACAATATTGGAACTTAAAACCAGAAAACGGAATTTGAAAATGTTCCACAAACTGATTAGACTGCTAAGTTAACATACCCAAATGAATCATATCCAGTGTACGCGCACAGTCAAACTCGGAGCCTTGGAAAGTATCATTTGACAGCGCTGTTAACCCTAACCCATATAAACATCTTTGTGTTCTTTCACGGTAGAGTTGTACAAATGTGAGTCACCCAAGTACGTGCGGTTACAAAAATCCACATATACTCTTCTGATGACGAAATTCGCGCCACGCGTTGTACGCTGACCCTCGCGTACACGTAAAAAGTGAACTGTACTTTGGGCTTAAGCCCTCGGTTTTCCTCACTTCTTAGTCTTGTTAACATTTAATGAGTGTGTGGTGTTATTCTTATCTTGGTGTTTTATTAAAGTCTATTTCTTCTTTCATTATGCATCACGCATCTCTCTTGTGGATTAAGTACACGCATGAGAGGTAGTAGTGAGTGTTGAGTGGTCGGAGACCAGAGGCCGTATTCACAAAACATCTAAAAGCTAAAAGTAGCTCCTTACTTGCTGATTTAGGAGAAACTCTTAAAAATAATGGGTGTCATTTCTAAATTTAGTATTTTGCGAAGCATTTTAGCGTTAAAACTAGCTCCTCAATCTGTGAAAAGTTAGGAGTAGTCAAGAGGACTCAAGTCACTAAGACCAACTCACAATCGATCGCAAAATGGTTGTTGCCAACAATCAGACACTGTATACCATTGTGGCAGATAGAACATTGGGTGCTGAGCCTTTTCTTCATAAATGAAATAAGTAATTTGATTTATAGATTTTAATCTGGGATGACATGACATAAAGGTTCATTTATGTACAGGCAATATGCATTGAATGATGGAGATTAAAAAATTGCGGTCAGGTTGGAAATAATATCCTATCATTGGCGTGGGTAGTTTGGGTGACCCTCAGGCCCCGGCCACAGCCGCTGACTGACAGTCCTGCATTACCATAATTTCCACCCTCAGCAAGTTGTACGTTGTCAGCTCATGGACCCTTCCCGATCCCATGCTGTCCCATGCTGAATTTAGCCCAAACCCAGAATATTCCCAGTATTCTGGGAATAGGAACCAGCGAGGGGAATCGGCTGTGTATGAGCGGATTAGATAGACCATTTGTACGTGCTCCTCCCGAACTTTGTTTATAAAACACTATTTGTCGCTTGAATTCTGCAATCTCTCGAGACAGAAGCTGACTATTAGCTGAGCATATACTTGTTTATATAGTGACACTTAGTCTGCATTTTAAAATCTTTATTAGAATGTCAACATGATAAAAATCACTGACAGAGACCCCTCCCCTATCAGCCAATCACGGTGGGTATAGTTAGTAAGCATGTTGACATCATTCATCATTCACAAGGTCAACCTCACCCTCTCTCTTAGCTTAAGTCATTTCTCTATTCCTTAGTAAAAGTTTGTCTTAGCAGCTTTGTGAATAGGTTTAAAGAGAAAACTCTTAGCTAAGAACTTTTACTGTTATTCAGGAGATCTCTTGGAAGTAAGATAAAATGTTTTGTGAATACAGCCCTAGATCAGTCTAAATTTACTCTGCACTCACCCGTTTTCTACACCAATTAGACTGATCTGTTGAACATTGTGAGCAGCTGTGCAAAAAGACTATAAAATCTGTGTGAATTGTTGCGCAGTAATAGATTTCGGTGTTGTAGCTGATGCCAAGCTGCAAACCACATATTTTACTTTCATTTCTCCTTTTAAATGCTGTCTTTTCCTCTCTGCGTTACTATACATTTCCCCATTTTTTTTTTTAAATTTATTTTGCAGTCCAGTTAGTGTTAGTGAGTTTGACATTTTTAGTTGAGTGCCATTTAAAAGATGCTCAATTGTCAAACAAATGAGACACAACTTCTTGAAGAGTATGTTTTGTCTGCTGATGGTGAATGTACTGATAGACAGCATGGTAAAAAAAAAAAAAAACATCTCTGAGAAGTTTGGTCTCTTAAATAATTTAAATCTTATTTAAAGTGCCACCATGACTGTGCACTAGTGAACGCAAAATTACAGACATATTTTTAACAAAATACAAAGGAGTGAACTTTGGCAACAGATACACTGCGATACAAACCGTGTATGTTGGCAATGTGTGAACACAACCACGCTATAATGATAAAAATCCACCCACTCTTTTTCCCCTTAACCCAAAGCAGTCTCATTAAACATGCTGTTTTGAATCTGAGCAGTGTGACATCACATTGCTAAGGCTCCGCCCACAGCCGCTGACTGACAGTCCTGCGTTCCCATAATTTCCACCCTCATGAAGTTGTACATTGTTGTCATTTTCTCTGTGCTTGAGCAGCAATGTCTCATAAGCAATCCTGAAGTTCTGTTGTTGGATGCAAGAGTGAATATAAGAAACGCGGAGAGGATTTTTTTTGTTTTTTGTTTTTTTTTGAAGGTAATGCACCCCAAAATATATTTAAATTTGTTTTTGTCTAGAGCAAATCATTTGACTCCAGACTGCTTTGTGAACGAGGGGAAAAACAAGACTGGCTTTGCTGAAAAGGATGGATCTGTACCAACTGTTCGTGATCCAGCTTCAACTCCAGAAGAAGTAAGTGTTACACTGTTCATTTTTTATGATATTTGAGCAAATCGCCATTTCAGTCGACGTGTTTAACCAGTTCCACAACATTTGCAGCTACTGTCGTCTTAGAGACTAGATGTCTGTCTTTTATTTTAAACCTTGTTTATATACTGTATGAACCGATTAAAAGTTGATTGTTTTGAAAAACTGTATGTTTTCTGTAAAGACGAGAATAAAAAACGCTACGTTTATTTGCAAAGGCATTCAGAAACGTCCTGACAATCGGCATTTCGGCTGCGTGAGATTCTCCAGTTTTGTTGTTTTTGAGTAACCGCTGTTAAAGCTCCGCCCTCTTCTGGAAAGCATTTAAAGGGATGCATAAAAACAGAGTGTTTTTGCTCACACACACCCAAATAGCGTCAAATTTTGACGAACTACACATTCACAGACACCAGGTGATGTTGAAAAACCCGCATGTCTCTTGCCCATTCAAAACCGATAATGAGAAAACGGAAAGCTCACACACAGAAATGCAACATTATATTCAATGTATATTCAGTATATGAAATCTATTATCCACACTCACGTCCCGTTTAATTATGAGGCAATTGATGCAATCAGTTACAACAGGATGATTCGGCAGTCATTTTTGATTAGGCATGGCTACCCCCTGGGGTCCAAAAGGAACAGGAGTCTGTATAACCAACCTGCTTCCCTATCATTTTCTAGTGTCTACTTTGACTACCAATAGGATAAATGCAGTGTATGGGAAACCGAAGGCAGTTGTAACAAACCTTTCTTCACAATCAAGCTAGAGTGATTGTAAATGTCAGGACATTGTAAATTTCTAATGAGTGTTATTTCGTTTCAAGTAGTTGGCTGGATACTGTTATTCTCTTTTTTATGACATTACTCTTCCACGGTTTGAATGTATTTGCGAAACAGTGCGTTAATATAATTTATGCATTACAGTAACCGCTGTTAAATTCAATCACAGCTTTGTAAACATTTACTGTTGGCACACATGCATAGGTTACAACCAAAGATATAATTGTCATTCTTCCGAGCAGTAAATTTACTCTTCTTTATAAGTGAGCCAGCTTCATGTTCCAGGCTTTGGCTTCTTATTACTTACTGAGAGCTCCGCTCTAACTGTACCCCGTGGAGAGGAGGACAGGAAATAAAAAAAACAAAACAATAGTTTGCTGCAGGGAAGGTACATTCACTGTACATTCTTTTTGAAAAAAAGGCGAAAGGGGTCATTGAAAAGAAAGGTCAAAGTATCAAGCTTGACAGGGAAATTGGTGTTATGCAGCTGCAAGCAAAGCAAAGAAAGCTGTCTTGTAGTTTTCTGATTCTAATTTGGGCTTAAAAATGGACAGAAAAAGTGAGTTTCTCTTCAAAATCTGTTGTGCCCCAAGAAAAAGAACTATCGACTGTATTTGCAATAGTGGCAGTATTTATTAAGGTTTTGTTTATCATCACCTCACTTTGAAAAATACACCAGACCTTTCTCAGCCACAGGAAAAAAAATGCAGAGAGTGGGATTAGATTCTGTGGCTGCCAGATGGTGAATTAATTTTAAGTTCTGGTTCTTGTAATTCCCATTTGTGAATGCTGCTTATTTGGAGTTCCACCGTATAACAAATCAGGTGGGCAACGCAAAATCACACAAGTCCCCCGTGTGGGAGTTATTTTCAAAGAACAAGGAAAATGTTGTTGCTATTGTAATTCAATTCCCACGCAGAATATAATTCATTACTTTAATGCAATCATGCAATTTGTATTTTTTTTGTTGTTGTTGCACGGTTTAATAAATACTAATACTCGCAATGTTCCAAAAACAAACCGCACTACAAACGTCATGTTCACTTTGTTTGAAATGTGTCGAACCAAATCAACAATTCTACAAGACACAAGGCTTGCAAACAAAAGCACCGAACAAAAACAAGGTGAAAATGCTGACTTCTCTATGAGGAATGTGTAAACACACTGGCGTGCATAAATGAGCTGAAAGTTGTCGGTTATGAGGGTGTTGTACAGAGATAATTTGTGGTTCATTGGTGGCTATATTGAGATGTAACATCTTCCTAATTATCTCCACTGAGAGTCCATGTTTAATTGGAGTCCTGTGGCATGAGGACACGCACACACGCACATCAAAAACACGCATTTACATAAAACACTTGCAAGTTCAACGTACACATTAATAAGAGAGTGTGATTAGGAGTCCCGCATCTGACATTGCACTTCAACATCACAAGGAAACTGCAAATTGGAATCAAAGGAATTGCTCTCTGTTGAGCAGTTTCTTTCTCCTGTTGGTACAGTCTGATCCTACATTGTTGCTCGGGTGCTCCATAAACTAGGGCATAGCTTCCCACCCTCTCTATTTCTCTGGACAAACACAGAAAGCAGTGATTGAGTTCAAAAAGGAGTAGAACTGTGAAGTCATGCGACTGCTCTGCCGCTTCATATTGCACTGTGGTTTCAGTCTGACTCTAGATTTCATAGTGAAGCAATAGTTCGAAATCACAAAAAATGACAAACACTCATGTTGTTCTTCTGTGGAACACACAAGGGGTTATTGTACAGAATGTTCTGAATGTTCTCTTCCATGAAATAAGAATGAATGGACTGAAATTTAGTAATAATCAAGTTTTTTTTTTATCGTGTTTTTTAACATCAAGGATGCGTTAAATTGATCAAAAGCGGTAATGTTATAAAAAAAAGGCTGTTCTTTTGAACTTTCTATTTATCAAAGAATCCTGAAAATTGACGGTTTCCGCAAAAGTATTAATCGGCACAATTGTTTTCAACATTGATAATAATAAGAAACGTTTCTACAGCACCAAATCAGCATTTTAAGCATTTTAAGTCAGCGAACAGTGCACGTGACGCAAATTACGTCATCAGAGTACCTGCATAATGTATGCGTACCGCAGGATTTTTGTAACCACAATTGTACGCGCAATTGAATTTTTTTTTTTTTCAGTAATTCGTTTATCCGCAAGGTAACAACCGGGCCCTGGGGGCGTCGATTCACGAGGTAGTCAAAGGAAAACTGTTTTTACAGAACAAAACAGGGGTTCGTTCTTCGTACCTCGCTTACAGATGCCAGCTCTTCTAATTGTGGTAACTGAACTCTGGCTAATTTTTGGTTCTTCAAACGAATTACCAGAGTGGAATAAAATATCTGGGTTAAATTGTCTGCGATTACGGTACGTGCTTTTGTTTCTTCGAAAAGGGCAGATGTATCGATACTCGAAACCACGAACAGCAATGCAGCGATTGGCTAGCGTCAATCATACTGTATAATTAAAAAAGACACCTGGATACATTTCTGGATTTTCTTTCATAAGAACATGATTCCCAATTTAGGCTATACATTCACAATTTTGTATTTGTACGGGCTTTACATTTGTATTTCAATGTTGTTATTTCCAATTCCTTTAATCTCTAACCTTTGAATCAGATTTGTTACGTAAAAGCATGAAAGTTTCTTAAGGGTCAAGATCAGGTTAGTCTCGTGTGGCCAGACCTTCAGACTGACGGCGGAATGTTGTGCAAGACAATTGCTAATTGTCACAGTTGTAAACATGACGGCGTTCTTCTTCTACAAGGGAGTTTGGCGTCACGGAATATGTTTCCAGGTGGACCGTTGAAGAACGCAGCATGCAAGTCTCCCGGACATCCTGTAGAATTCAACCAATCAGATGACGACTTTGAAACTCCTTAAGTGTTTCCAGATTTGTGTGCCATATGCATCAGATGTTGAGCCAAGAGCCACTCTGAATTGTTTCGTTTCAAATTAATGCATGCAAGGCATAGAGTTTGTCTATCATGTAAGACACCAATAAAATGATTTGGTAAATCCTCACGAATAAATCTCTTAACGAGTAAAACTGTCTATATTATGATGCACTGCACAACATAATATTATTTGCAATTTTATTTTTAAATCCTCATTATTGTCCCTAGTTCACATTAGCGTACTCTTGTAAGAAAGTAGCAGTGACTAGGAAAGACTTTAAACATATTCCGCTTAAAAAGATGCCATCTAATCCTGTTTACATGAAATAAGCCTGCTCCTGGGCAGGTTCAATGTCGCCTTCTCGTGCTCTCGAAATGATCGTAAATATAAGTTTCCTACGTAAAAATTGCCCATGAACGTTTTCGAAATGGGAGGGCCATTTGAAAACGAGTTGATCAGTATATCGTCTAAAATTATACACTCAAAATCAGGTCTGGTTGATGAAAGCCAGATATAAATGTGCATACTAAAACTGAGCTACGTGTATTTGTGCAGGTGTGCACGTATACAAATAGTTTCGCTCTGGCTCAGCAACTGAGCCCATAGAGATTATGATGTATGCTCAGGTGTGTACAGGTGTATTTGTCTATATAGCCAAGTGAGCATGCATTATTTGTCTATGTTCGATAGTATGTTTTCATCCCTCCAAATCTTCAGAGACTGATGCAATCGTGATGAGAGGCAGCTCTCGTAGAGTACATGAGGGGTGCTGTGGGCAGATCCCTGGTGCTAAGGAACTACATCAATAACCACACAACATAAACCACAAATGTGTTCTCAACCAGTGACAGCCAGTCCCTGCAGCCTCCCACAATCCCTTTCTATTTTCTCACTTCAGCTCTCTCACTCTTTCTTTGCAATCTAGGCCAGTGAAATGTGCTTATAATGCAGCTGACATATTATGAATTGGATGAAATATTATGCACATTCAATGCATGTCACTATGTAAGCCGCAAACACACACACACACGTTTTGTACTGTAGTAAAGTAGAAATATTTAGCCAATATGTGTCATTAAATGGACATTTCTTTAATTATTATTTTAATACATTCCTTGAGGTTCATTATGAAGCTCCTTTACACACAAAAATATAACAAAAAACTGATCGATCCGTTTTTAAGGGGTGGCTCCTATAAATGACAATTCTGTCATTAATTCCACACCCTCATGTCGTTCCAAACCCACAAGACCATCTTCGGAACACAAATAAAGATCTTTTTGATGAAATCTGACAGCATTCTGTTTCTCCGTAGACTTTCTTCATAGCTGAAACTTCCAAATAGTTCAGGTTCAGTTTCAGTTGAGCTTCTGTGTATGTTTGCTGATCAATGTTTATATGTGAGTAAAAGCCGAAATTAAATCTGTTCATCATATAGAGCAATAATGTCTCTTCAGAAAATTGCTCAATTTAAACGATCTCTTTATGAACTTTTTGAAGCGTCAAAGTTCCTGTTGTGAAGGCAAATTTCAGCAAAAAGATCTTCATTCAACGATATGAGGATGAATAATTAATGACAAAAATGTTCATGTTTGGGTGAACTAACCCTTTAAGGATTGACAGTAAAGGGCCAGTTATGACTAGTTAACATCACTGAATAGGAAACAGAATCAACGGCCACTTTTCTATTGCATGTTAGTAACATTATTCATATAAAACCATTATTTACAGACAAAGCACTAAAATCGTCTACTTGAGATTTACGGTGTAGTTGCTGTCAGGTACAATACAGCTGATGGATTCATCTGTCAACAAAAGTTTCTTTGGGGACCTTGCCTCATTTAAAAAAAATCCGCAGTCAAATTCTCTGAACAAACATATAATTAATCGAGCTTACGTTGCAATGTCTTACTCTGGATGCAGTCATATGCAATTTTATGCAATTTTGCCAGTGTGATATCGCAAGTCCCCCAATATCCAAATAAGCCATTTTTGGAGCTTGCTTAAATAAATGCTTTGTTCATAACGAGTACAACGTTTTTAAGCTCTGAAACATGTAGGATAATTTAACGGTACAAAGATCTCCATATGTCTAAAGATCAGACAAATGTGATTTCTCATGTCATGACCCCTTTAAAGAGCAGCTTCAGTGACTTTTCCAAAAGATTCATATGTATTCACATTCACATTTTTGTTGGCACGCTCAGTGTGATGAAAAAGATTCCCTTCAGCCCTTTATTTAGTTTAAGAAAGATCTTTATGAATTTGTGTAAAAGACTGCTGACCTGTGCTACAGGTCGCTGAGTCCTTCAACAAAGTCACTGGCAGAGACCGAGCTCTCTTGGTGTTAAACACGTGTTTTAGGCATTCATTACCCATGCCGTGGTGATTCACCTTTTCTTACACGGCTTTATTGAGCACACACTTCCTACACATCCACACACATATAGAGGTTCATTATCTTGTCTTTGTACAAGGAGATTTTCTGTGGATTGTCTTGACATAACAAGGGATTGCAGCGAAACCTTCACTAATATAGGTTTGAGAGCTTTCAAGTTCATTGAGTGTGTCTGTGTGTGCGTATGTTGCACTTCTTCAACAAAAACAATGTTTTTTTCTATATTGTATACTATAATACTATATTTCTAATTAAAATACATTTCTTTTAATTACAGCAAATATATTAAACTATGATACTGATACTGAACAGCTGTTTTTATATTATGTTCGGTACTAAAATTCAATGCGTATTTGTCTAAATAAATGGTAAAATAAATAAAAACATTTGTACATGCAGCATATAAAACATTAAAAACTGAAATCAATCATTCAAATTCACATCGCATCGCATGTATATATAAAAATTGAGATTGTGTTATAGGATTAGTTCAATTTAAAATGAAAATCACCCCAGTCTTTACTCACCCTCAAGCCATCCTAGGTATATATGACTTTATTATTTATCATGTATTCACTTTCTGATCAACACAACCAGAGTTATATTAATAAATATCCTGATGCATCCAAGCTTTATAATGGCCGTGAATGCGACCAATGAGTATGAAGCTCAAGAAAGCTTGTATGCATCAGAAAATGTATTAATATACCTCCGTTTGTGTTCATCAGAAAGAAGAAAGTCATATACACCAGGATGGCATGAGGGTAAGTAAAGATTGGGGTAATTTTCATTGTAAATTGAACTAATCCTTTGACAGTTGGTTTGAAGTGTTTGTGCTGGTATGCTGTATTTGGTTTTTGCCAAACATCCCCACTTTGGTATCTTCTGTTCCAGAAGTCTTGTGGTTCGTTCAGATACAACAACTGCAGACATAAGCTGTGCTAACATGTTCTATTTAGAGAGAAGAGGCTTTCTACTGGCAAACCTTCCAAACAAGCCATTCTTGTTCAGTCTTTTTCTAATTGTACTATCATGAAGTTTAAAATTTAACATGCTAACTGAGGCCTGTAGAGTCTGAGATGTCGTCCTTGGGTTTTTTGCAGTTTCTCTGAGCAGTGCACAGTCTGACCTTCGTGCGAATTTGCTGACGTCCACTTCTGGGAAGATTGGCAACTGTCTTAAATGTTTTCTATTTGTGAATTATCTTCCTCACTGTGGAATGATGGACTTGTAATTGTTTTGAAATGACCTTGTAAGCTTTCTCAGATTGATAGGCATCAACAATTGCTTCTCTAAGATCATTGCTTATGTCTTCCGTCCTCAGCATTGTTTTGAGAGTTGGTCAAGCTTGATGCTGATCAATTAATCAAAGGTATTTGATTAGCTGCAACTCTTAATTCCTATGGAAGCAGTCAGGGTCACACATGGCTTCTCCATTTTGGCATGGTTTTTGCTAAAAAAAAATCTGAGGTTGCATTTACCTAATTTTAAGACCTGCCAAGGGCCAGAAGATGTATTCTGTCCAGATACTTAAAACCATAGAATCCAAAAGGGCGCACTTTTTTAACATGACTTTGTCTCTCTCTGTGTGTGTGTGTGTGTGTGTGTGTATATATATATATAAATATATAATGCATGCATATATGCTGTGTGTTAAACGATCATTAAATCAATACAAATAACAGGTGTGTGAGAACTGACATTGTTTCTGGGCCAGTGTGCATCAGATTAGATTCGGAATAATTTATTTACCGGTTCTCATTATGATAATCCTATAAATGCTGTCATGCAATTTGAAAATCCCATCTGCACAAATGCAGCATTCTGCAGCTTAATGTCAAATTCGTATATCCTGTCTCATTATAATAAGATCCAAAGCAGCTCTGCAACAATACCACATCAGAAGATCATCCCTGCATTTCCTCAAAGATTTCTGAGAATGTCATAATTTATTATTTTATCACATTTTTGTACAGTAGTACATTTTGCTACATATTTAATGTGCAACAAAGATACCGCTATTGATTTGCTGGCTTTGTGAAGACTGACCGATCAGCTATCATGTGTATTGACAGAAAAACCCTGTATTTCACCAAAGCTTTACTTTTGCTCTGTCTCTCTCCATTACAGACAGCATGTCATCATGATATCCTTCAGTCACACCACTCTCTCTTCCTGTTCTCCCTCTCTCTTGCTCTCTCATATCAGATAGTGTTAGCCATTCTCAGGGGAATGCAAGCTGGCAGTGTCCTGTCCCATCTGTCAGACAGAGGATGAGGAGGAGTGAGTGTGTGTATGCATGTGCATGCTGGCGTCTGAATGAAGTGTGTGCAAGGAATGTCTTCGGGAATGTATGGAGTTTGCATTGATTTTTTTGGGGGGTGATAGTGTGCTTTGCAAATGTTAATTCAAGAAGTTCTGAATTTTGTCTGTGCTTACGTTGTGGATTGGAAGACAGATAGAAAAGCTGATGAATGCATTCAATGGAAGAGTGAGGGGGAAAAAGAGAATGAGTTATAAATCATCACCATTCTCTGCATAATTAAACTCTATTATGGCATGCCTGAGCTCTGAGCGACACAAGTGTGTATGTTGTTCAGTGCTGCCCCCTGCTGTAAGTAATGTGCCAATGACAGCATTCAGTCAGCGGAAGGTGTGCTTTTGTACATAAAGAGGACATGCTGTTCTGCAGAGCCTTCTCTCCTTCTCTGTAGTCTCTCTTTTGAACACTGGAAGCAGAATCAATGTCCTTTCGCTATGAATGCTCTTCGCACATTTCCAGTTCAAAGAGAATACAACCTACTCAACAAGCTGGGGACATGCCTGTAAACATGCAGTTGTATAGAGAGTGGTACGACTGAAGCCTAAGGATACTGCATGAGAGACGGCTGTGACATAACCGACCAACTTTTAAAATTAATAAACGGTTGCATGATGAAGTGCTGCCTTGTTTAAAGTGTGACTCAGCACTTCATGTTCCAGAGCGACGGCAATAGTAATATCAAAGAATCTTAGAAGTATTTAATCTAAGATTCATGCCGGTTTTGAAGGGCTGTTTTTATTGTGATCATTTTGAATGGTAAGATGTCAGAACACCCAATAAACTACCATTAGTCCCACCCCACGCATTGTTCAGAACATCTCTGCACGTCATTCCTATCCATTTATAATCTTCACAGAGGAAGAATAAATGATTGCATTGCTTGCTGCCGCCAGCAAGACAGCAGGCTTTCTCTATTAATGCTTTTTAATCTAGTCCACTTTTTATTTAGGTCCGTTAGAATCACACCTGAGTAATCTACAAGAAAGACCATAAAAGAGGAAAGCCACTCTCCCATGATGCCCATGTCTATTGATTTTCAGATAATGCAATTCATTCAACATGTTTACAGTGTATTTGCTGCATTGCAGCTGTCTGGCTCTATATAGTGCAAACAGAAAGTCAACAATATAGACTTAATCTTATACTTGGCAATTTGGGAAGGCGCTGCAGGAACTTCAAAGCAATAATATTTTATGATCGATGGGAGAAATAATTAGAATCACACTATGGAGGAAGGATCTACTAAGCCTTTATGAGAACACTTGATTTGAATAACTCAAAATCTACTAGTATGGAATCAGTGCTTGCCTGACAAGGAAAATGGCTAGAGATGCAGTGGACTCTGAAAGTGGTATTTAAAAAGTGATCAATGGCTAGGATAGTTTGGGACAGTAAATATTCAAAACACTGCAGCACTGTCTCTGTCTGCTGTACAAGTCACTTCACAGATGATACAGATAGTACTGAGCTATATGGATTGAAATGAATCCACAGAGGTGAAATTCCCTCTAGCAATACATAAGCAACTGTATGAGGTTGATGCACATCCGAGCAGGTCAGTTCCCCAGTGCCACCAGACAGAATTTCAGAGCAGCTTGTGAAGCAGCACACAGATTTGCTTATTAAGAAGTGAGTCATGATATTTTAGAATAGCTGCATTGTTTGACAGTTAATTTACGACCACAGTATGTGAAGTCTATGACTGTCTAATCGCTCTCATGTGTTTCTTAGCTGTGTTTCAAACGCTCTACCCACTGACCCACTTTAAGGATCCAATTTTAATAGAGTGATGATAAGATATTGATCACAGATACACCCTGCAATTCATGGCAGGCGTTGACAAAACGCGTCATTCTAACGAACTAGAATGGAGGGAAAATGTTAAAACATTGTCAATGCGCCAGTGGAAAAGCTCAGAGACATTTGCGAGTATGTCGATAGCTCCCATCAAACCATCACTGTACTTTTCACATGATATCTGTGCTGTTATCTGATAATGACAAAGGATATCGGCCCATCAATCACAGCTAGGATGCCTCCAGCAACTGTCGGAGAGAAAGACTCCGTGAGAGAGAGAGGGAGGGGGGAAAAACATTCTTGGGGACTGTGAGATGAGAGATGGAGGTGACACATGCATGATTACGCTCTGCTCTGTTCCAGTCCCCTCACGCAGCTACGGCCAGTCGGCCCTGCGAGGAGATGGAGACGTACTCGAATCGCAGGTGCACGGAGGTAGATGCTAATGAATCCGTTCCAGCATGATGTTAATTTAGATTAATGAGGGGAAAAGGCCTGGGAGCGAACAGTGTCCAACAATAGAATAATCCTGTGAATCATGTGAACAACCATGTGTATAAAAAAGGAAGATGTGGCAGATAGTTTACACTTACTCTAAATAAGCTTAAAAATGGCAATGAAACATGTTGGAACAGGCTTTAAAGCAATGTCAAAAATAACAGTTCTGTCGTTATCTGTTCACCCTCACGTTCTTCCAAACCTGTATGCTGTACAATTTTTCTGCTACAGCTCTAGAGCAGGTCTTAATTCAAATATGAGGCCAACCTGAATGTGAGTAAATGACAGAATTAAAATTTTTGGAGGAAGATGGCCATTTAGAGATTGTGTAGTTGTCACAACAGAAAAAGGCAAACATGAGGATGGACCAGTATGCACTGGACGGTTGTGAGAACAGTGGTGGTTCTGTGTGTACTGCGTACTGCATGCATGATGTTCCAGCTCCAGCTGTGTTGGTGACTGTGGCAGTATGACTTCAGGAAGAGGCCGATCTCTTGTATTTTCTGTGTTGTTTGCCCGTTTGACTGGGGATGGTAACCAGATGATAGACTCACTGACACACCTATGAGCTGGAAAAAGGCCTCCCAATTGAGACCTCGGTCAGACACGGTATCTTCAGGCAGGCTGAACTTTCGGAAGATATGGTGAAACCAGGATTCTGTGGTTTCCATGGTGGTAGGGAGGCCCTCATCGGGATCAGACAGCATGCTTTGGAGAACTGGTCGACAGCTAGAACACAGGTGAGAGAATCTGACTCTGGAGTAATGAAATCAACATCTATGTGTGACTAGAATTGTATGGGCAGAGGGTGAAGTTTACCTTCAGGTAGGTGGTGTGGTGACTTTGAGATGGCGTAGGTGGGACAACCTTGTTCGTAACATTGCACTTCCTGGGTCATATGAGGCCACCAGCAGCGGTTGTGGAAGAGTAAGAGGGTTTGCTGACTGCCTGGGTGCCCTGAACCTAAGGAAGAATGAGCAGAGATGTAGGGCAGATGGAACATAAATCTTTCCCTCAGGAACTCGCAGTGGAGTGGGCTCTGAGCAAGTGGTTTCAGCAATCCATTCTTCCATGGACCACTGGATAGGGCTCATGATGACAGCTGGAGGGTATGGGCTCAGGTGCTCCCATAGGAGCATCAGGAGCATGCATGCCGGACAGAGCATCTGCCTTATTTCCAGGTTGGTAGGTAGCGAGTTGAAATGGGTGAAGAATAATGCCCAACAGGCTTTTTGTAGGTTGAGGCAGTGTGCTTCTCGGAGGTACTCTCACTTTGTCTGTGATGACTACAAATGGGTTTTTAGGTCCCTTTGGCCAGTGTTACCACTCATCTTGTTCCACCGGGGACAGCTTCCTTGAAAAGTAGGCGCATGGATGGAGCTTTGGGGGGGGAAGGGGTTGTCCCCTGTTGCTGGGACAACACTTTCACAACGAAGGGCAGTGCTAGAGTACAACATGTAGATGATGGCCGGTCTTGTTCCAGGGAATAGATCAACATATCATTGATGTACATGATCACAAAGCAATGGAGATAGTCCTGGAACACCTCATTCATGAATCTTTGGAAGATGGAGGGCAAGTTGGAAAGTCCATACGGTATAACCTGATTTTCATAGTGGCCCGTGGGTGTAATAAAGGCTGTCTTTCACTCATCTCCCCTCTGTATCTGAATGAGGTTGTATGCACTGCACTGGTACTTGACTGTTTAATGAGGACTTGATAATCAATTCAAGGCCCCAAGCCTCCATCCTTTTTTGCCACAAAAAATTAAGAATCTTGAAGTGGCAGGGGAAGTAGAAAGGCAGATCTAACCCTGACGAAATGCCTCTTCTACGTACTCCTCCATGGCCTATTGCTCAGGGATGGAAAGTGGGTAGATCTTACCCTTTGGCAATGGAGCCCCTGGCAGAAACTCAATGGCCGTTGAGGTGGTAGCTTCGAGGCAAGCTGCTTGCTGAACATATCCTGGTTGGAGTTTTTACTATTCAACCATGATTAGGACTTTTGATAGTGGCAGCTTGGATTGGGATGGAAGGCTGAACATTCTGGGTAGGTGGGTGGGTGGGTTTCCGTGGAAGAGGAAGACACTTGTCAAAACATCTCTTGCACCAGGAAAGGATTTCCACCATACTCCATGAGATGTGTGGGGAATGAACTTGAAGCCACGGGATGTGGGGTAGTCGGATGGGACACTTGTGAAAAGATGACTCTCAGCTTCACAATAAAGGCACAGATGATTTCAGATGCTCCACTGGCGTTCTGTGGAGGAGATGTGTAATGAGTCCACTTGCATCTGTGCGGGTGCTGGTGCTGGAGGTGAAGCAGTGGCAACAGCAGGCAGGGATTGCAGGGTGAGTAATTCCTGATGACCTGTGGTCATGCGCTGAGAAATGCGGATGGAGCATTGGATGAGGTTTTTCGAGGCCGATGGTAATATCATAAATGGAGAGTTACAGCCACAGCAGAGGTGAGAGGTAATCAGCATTGCTTAATTGACCCTTCGCAAAACCCGCCCCCTGCTGCTATACCTGACAACCCATGCTCTCTCACGCCACACATCATGTTCTCCCGCAGTGAAAAATACATCGCGGAGCAAAGAGGACACTGACAACGTATGAAACAGTTTCATATTTAAAATATAGAATTTTTTTTAAAGCAGTTTAAACACTAAATACCGTACAGTGGCTCCTTAATGTGTCGAAAAAGATCTTTCAAACGGCCCGTGGACCTATATTCTCTTCATACTAGTTCATTTATAGCATCAAATAAACATGAATAGACATCAGAAGGAATCTTGTTTCAATCGCGGTAAGACGTGAGTACACACAATATGTTAAACATATAACATATAACATATAATATAAGTTAAACAAAGTTAATCTACTATAGGCTACTCCCTGACTGCTTTGTCGGATAAGATGGCCGATTCTGCGTTATGATTGGTTAGATCGCCTGTCAATCAAACTGTTTGTGAAGAGTCAATTCCAACCGCTAAGCACCGCCAATGTGAGGAATACTCTGCGACTGATTTTCCTTGACGCAACTTATACAGTGGATCATGGATTGATATTTCATTAGCAGATTGACCAATTACCTTAAAATGGTTGGTGATCACTTCAAGGGATCGTGTGATAGAGCTGGCTTTGTCTCTGCCCATTGTAAAGTGCGGACTGTGAGTATTTAAATAGTACATGCCATTTTGTTCTATCTGTTGGGAACCACTGCAGCTGCATTTCGAAGAGGAATTAGCACTGAAGTAAAAAGCAGCTGCAATTGATTGAGGAAGTAGCACTTGACGCAACTGCTGAGCTAAGTCAGTGAAGGCATTGGTGGAATCAGAAGTGGCAGCCCTGGAATCCATCTACACTTCTTCAGGCTGGTCTTCCATCACAACAGACATGAGGATGGAATCGACAGGACTTTAATTAAGATACTTCAGAGGACAACAACTCAGGATCGTAAGGCAACGTAAAGAATCCACACAGGTATCTTAGCTTAAAACTGTTAAAATAGTTTTTGGTAATTGAAAACTGAAATAAAATATAAATATTTGATGAAAAACTCAAAAATGTAAATGAAAATAAGTAATATTTACTGAAAAAAATGTAATAAAGCTGTATAAATGTTAAAAACTAACTAATAAAAGTGTCAGAAGCACAACAAAATGACTAAAAACTCAAACTAAAATTAACTTAATGAAAATATAAAAATAAAACCTAATTCAAAATATGAATAAATACTATAATACTAAACACTGAACGTTTATTGTTGTTCACACTGAAACACAGAGGAAAGTTGAGTTGAATTTGGCTGAAACAGTGAATGACAGATGCCTGAAAAGACCTGATTAGATTTGAAAATCCAATTTTAGATTGGCCTCAGAAATTGTATACGTGTATTTTATTATTATTATTTTTTTATCACTGGCAGATGCTAAAATGGACTCTGAGGAAAATGACTTCTCACTGAAGGGGTGAGCTGAGGGAAGAGCTGTTGCTTTGAATATGAATTATTTCATTTAGGTATTCTGGCACTAACTGGCACTCCCCTAAGTACTGTAATCAATATAATGAATTGAATATGGTTTGACAAAACACACACTGGAGTGGCGACTAGACATTTGATAGCAAAGCATTCTTGTAATGGCACCATTTCAAGGAATTTACTTTCATATAGTGCAACAGTTCTCTTCTGCTGTGTGTAGTCAGCAGTTCGGTACACAAAATAAACGTTGAGTGGTTTATTTAAAGGGGTTCTTGATTATGATTTCACTTTTTTAACTTTAGTTAGTGTGTAATGTTGCCGTTTGAGCATAAACAAAAGTTCAATGCAAAGGGAGGTATTTTCGTTTACAGAAACCACTTTTTAAGGACTACAACAAATAGCTGGTAGGGACTACAACGAGCTTCTTCCTGGGTTGGTGACATCACAAAGCACAGAATTTACATAAACCCTCCCCCAGGTAACGCGCAACAAAAGAGGTGATGCCGCTTTAGAGAAGAGGAAGAGTTGTTGTAGTTGTTACCATGCCGTCATTTCACGCCAGACTGCTTCACAACGAGGGTCAATTCAACACTGGATTTGCTCAAAAGATTAACATTAACATAGATTGCACATGCTAGTTGATGAGTTGAATCGACTCAGCAACTAGTTATATAAATTTATCCACTAACCAAAGTTTAAAAACCTTTTTCCCGAGTGTCTCCATCAGTGTCCAACTCCGGTTTGAACAATGTAAGGCTGAACACCGTTACTTACAATCATCCTTATGGTTGCGTGAGATTCTCCAGTTTTGTTTTTGTTGAGCAACCAAAGCATAAGCTGTTAAAGCTCCGCCCTCATTTGGAAAGCGGGCCGGGAGCTGCAGCTCATTTACAGCTCACAAAAACGTTGTTTTGCTCGCACCCAAATAGATGAAAATTTGACAAGCTACGATAATCTGTGGGGTATTTTGAGCTGAAACTTAACAGACACATTCTGGGGACACCAGAAACATCTTGTGAAAAGGGGCATAATAGGTTAATAATAACAATAATAAGGAGGTCCTCTGGCCCTCTCTCATGAGTGCAGTTTTCATATACAAAGAGATTATAGCCAATCATAACAATGGATGGATACATGGATACATACATAGGCAGGCAGGCTGACAGGCAGACGAAAAGACAGACAAAATGTTGACCTTTTTGGTGCAAGTGTGCTTCAGGCAAAAATATTCACGAAAGAATATGGCCCTTTTAAGGAAATGCTAATTCTCAAACTCACCTGTCAGGGTTTTCAGTTTAATTCTCCTTTGACAAACTTCTCTCCAGAATATACTTATCTGAAGACTTTCCTCATGAACTTAAATGAGCTCTCTCCTAATAGAAACCACTGCAAACGGTATTAGAAAGATGAGCTCTGCTCTAAGTAAAGGAAGAGAGATAGAGAAAACAGAGGGAAAGGGGCAGATTAAGCTACATTCCCTGAGGGAACAGGCCTTGGTCTTCAGCTCGATGGGCTAATCATGAAGCCCATCAGGCTATTACAGCATACAGTTACAGGTTCAAGACCTTCGAGACTAGCTATGATGCATAAAGCTGTGAGCGCCTTTGACAAATATGGCTGCCTAGCTCCGTGTTGATTTTCTAAGACAAATTATCAGGGCAAATCACTCTCTGCGGTGGTGAATTTCATTACACCAGAGCACTTGATTGCTCTTTTTCCATGCTCATTGAATGTGATCATTGGTAATTAGCACTGGGGTGGTGACAAGTCAGAGCATTTCTGGGGGATATGTTTGGACGTGCAAAAGACACAGAAAAAATGTGCCTTTGCTCAATTGAAACTCTAATTAGAAACAATTTTTGTTCCTTGTTTGTAATATCCATCACACATGAAAAGAGGTTGGAAAAAGTATCTAAGTAGTGTTCTGATTTTTAAACTCCATTAAAGATGCATCCACGTCACTATTACTTAAAAAAACATTTCACAATGTGTCCCAGGTAAAAAAAAAAAGTGCACTAAAATACACTTTATTTTAGTACACTTAGTACACTTCCATAATGTACTTAAAGAGCTCTATTTTCATGCACTAATTTTGTACTTAACATACTAAAAATTGTTCTTTAGTAAGAAAATCTTAAGAACATCTAAGTGTACTCAACTGTGCTATTTTGAGAACAAGAATTAAAATGTGCTTTAACTTATAGGCCATCTCTGTATTACAAAATGTAAACTTCTATTATGAGCACTTCCTGTATCTATTTGCCTCTTCAAGAAGAATCGCTTGTTTGTTTTCCTCACTTGTAAGTTGCTTTGGATAATAGCGTCTGCCAAATGCTTAAATGTAAATGTAAATTTAGTTACCATTTGTAGTACATCTGAACCCATCTTTCATACACTTTCAAATATACTTCAGACACAGAAAATACAATTATTAAATGAACATACATTTAATACATTAAATGAATTATTTAATATATATGAATATATATATATATATATAAAAAATGTATTTATAATGTATTGCCCACATATTACTTTCAAATGTATTGTAACTATGCGAATATTCACTTTATATGATATACTTAACTGCATGTTAATGTTGTCTTTAAATAGCACTGTCACATGAAATAAGGATTCAATAGTGAATGCAGCAAATATCAGTTTATTAAGAACAAATAGCAGTAAGAAAGATAGCAAGAAGTCCTGAGTGCAGATGGCAAAGTATTCCTTGGTAGCGCAGAGACTGCAATGGGCAGTCTTCCCTACAACAGGTAATCCAAAGCTGTTTCGTAGGGAATATCCAGATCAGGAACGAGAGACTCAAACATCCAAAACTAACACTGCACGAACACATCAACGATCTGACAACACATGCTGGGGCAAAATGCACAGGCATTAAATAGCGGCACTGATGAGCCCCAGTTGATGCTGATCAGCTCATCGGCAGCAACACACACTAAACCAGTGAACCTGTGAACCGTGACAAGTACAATCAAGTACACTAATATATTAGCATCTCCCCCCCCCCCACATTAAATATAGATTATAAAATATAGCACTTTAAGTACTTTATGCTAAAAGTATACTTACTGTTAAATTGTGAATTTTAGTACACATTTAACCTGCATGTTTTATTTTTCATGAAAATTCATTAAAATAGAACTTGTGACAGTATATATAAAAATCCACTAAAATTTTATGTAAAGCAGTCATAGCATTTACTGCACAAGAGACAGTTATGGAGTTTGGAAAAGGAGAGCTAGTTTTGGTTGACTGTCCATAATAGAGGTGCTTGAGCATAAAACTGACTCTCAGGAGATGCTATCAGAAATAAGATACAGATAATAAGAAGAGCTGTGCCAGAGGCCTGTTGTGTGAAGGTAGCTGAAAAAACTCTCTCTGAGTTTCAGAGTAGGTTTAGAGCTGACAAATCCATATAAACCCAAGGTGGTTTTGATCAGGTTCAACGGGCTCACAACGTTCTGTCAACTCAGGTTTAATCCAGAGTTTGTGATTAACTCTGATGCATGTGATACTATTACTACTACTACCACGTTTAAGTTTAATTTATATAGCTCTTTTCCCAAGCACAAAGCGCTCAATAAACACAAATACATGAAAAACAGGACAAATACAAGAAACGGTAAACAGCCAATCACAGGGAAGATGGAGAGGGACAGTTTGATTTACTACTTGCAAGAGCTGACACAATTCATTTCTCTACTGAAGATTAAAAAATCATTTTGAAAAAATATTATGAAATTAAATCCACTTACAAGTCAGGAATAAACTGCTGCAGCAGCGAAAGTTTGAGAAGGCAGCTGAAAGAAAATATGACTATATCAATGCAGGTGAATAAAACAAATAGACCTTATAATGTATATAGATTCACAAAGCTCAAAAGACTACGTAAGCCTAATCTGTTTAAAAGCTTATATATTAAAGCTTGCATTCATACATATTAGTGTATATATATATATATATATATATATATATATATATATATATATATATATATATATATATATATATATATATATATATATATATATATACATACATACACACATATATACACACAAAAGCAATATTTATTATTAATTGTAAATTAATAATTATATGTATATATTTTATAATTCTAATTATTTATTATATTTATATTATAAGCAAAAGATGGGCAAATTTGTCTCTAAAATTCTTTCACTCTAAACTGCTTTAATTTGGAGTGAGAGATACAGAGAGAGGAGCTTTATTGCTTCAGATATACACTCACCTAAAGAATGATTAGGAACACCTGTTCAATTTCTCATTAATGCAATTATCTAATCAACCAATCACATGGCAGTTGCTTCAATGCATTTAGGGATGTGGTCCTGGTCAAGACAATCTCCTGAACTCCAAACTGAATGTCAGAATGGGAAAGAAAGGTGATTAAAACAATTTTGAGCGCGGCATGGCTGTTGGTGCCAGACGGGCCGGTCTGAGTATTTCACAATCTGCTCAGTTACTGGGATTTTCACGCACAACCATTTCAAGGGTTTACAAAGAATGGTGTGAAAAGGGAAAAACATCCAGTATGCGTCAGTCCTGTGGGAGAAAATGCCTTGTTGATGCTAGAGGTCAGAGGAGAATGGGCTGACTGATTCAAGCTGATAGAAGAGCAACTTTGACTGAAATAACCACTCGTTACAACCGAGGTATGCAGCAAAGCATTTGTGAAGCCACAACACGCACAACCTTGAGGCGGATGCAGAAGACCCCACCGGGTACCACTCATCTCCACTACAAATAGAAAAAAGAGGCTACAATTTGCACAAGCTCACCAAAATTGGACAGTTGAAGATGGTCTGATGAGTCTCGATTTCTGTTGAGACATTCAGATGGTAGAGTCAGAATTTGGCGTAAACAGAATGAGAACATGGATCCATCATGCCTTGTTACCACTGTGCAGGCTGGTGGTGGTGGTGTAATGGTGTGGGACATGTTTTCTTGGCACACTTTAGGCCCCTTAGTGCCAATTTGGCATCGTTTAAATGCCACGGCCTACCTGAGCATTGTTTCTGACCATGTTCCATCCCTCTATGACCACTATGTACCCATCCTCTGATGGCTACTTCCAGCAGGATAATGCACCATGTCACAAAGCTCAAATCATTTCAAACTGGTTTCTTGAACATGACAATGAGTTCACTGTACTAAAATGGCCCCACAGTCAGCAGATCTCAACCCAATAGAGCATCTTTGGGATGTGGTGGAACGGGAGCTTCGTGCCCTGGATGTGCATCCCACAAATCTCCATCAACTGCAAGATGCTATCCTATCAATATGGACCAACATTTCTAAAGAATGCTTTCAGCACCTCGTTGAATCAATGCCACGTAGAATTAAGGCAGTTCTGAAGGTGAAAGGGGGTCAAACACAGTATTAGTATGGTGTTCCTCATAATCCTTTAGGTGAGTGTATGTCACTTCACTCACAGCTGATTGGGCCAGTTTCAGCAATGTAGCCTAAGTTCCAATCCACTTCCTTGAGCCTGAAAATCCAGCGTTTGCTCAAACTAATCTCAAACTTAATTGCAACTGAAACTGGCTTCATTCAAAAGGCCACAGAGAATGGGTCAGAAAGATTAAAGTAACTTGACGTTTAAAAAACTTCCTCTATGGGAATGACATTATTGTACAAAGATATTAAGATATTCAGAGAAGTTCAAGAATGTGAATATACAACGCTGTAAAAATCTGTAGTGTTTTCTTCTGATTTCTAAAAACTGATTAGTACTGATGGAAGCCAAAGTGCATCCCAAGCGGAGCACCTGTTTATTAGCAAATGATGCAAAAAGACCCTCTTTATGAGTGATTATGTATAAATCAAAAACTTGACAAAAGTAAAAGTCATTTGCAGTCTTTGTATGGTGAAATTTAATTATCAAAGCACAAGTGAAATACCCAAGAGGGAAATGCTGTCCTTCATAGAAATGCAAACACCAGTAGAGGATTGCAGATCAGTGCCATTTTACTCAGTGGAAGATGTGGGATGTGTTTGAAACAGAAGAAGAATCCTGTTTGAAAACTGAGTACACTTAAAAGTTCTATCTCTGATATGAACAAGACATACTTGCCAACTGCTTCCTCAATATCCAAATCAAATCCACTGCTGGGATTCTGTCTGTAACTGCTGTCCCAAGGTTCATAAATAATATACTCACTGTAAACAAAATAATATGCACAAGATTCGTGCAAAGCCCCAAAGCCCCCTAGCTGTTTGTATTTGTGTAAATCAATAACCTTAAAAGATATTTCTGCGGTTTCTAATAAAATTTGACAAAACTAATAAATCGGTTGGGAGGTAACTCAAATCACATAATTCCTGCCTGAGCATGTAAAATAATAAAGCTAAATTGCAAGGTACAAGTAATCCGAAAGGATGTCAATACATATTTGAGAATGTCACACTTTTCTATGAAGTATTAACACACACCATTTAGGCATCAGCATATTACTTTTCAGTAGTTCTTCTGCTTCTTTGACTTAAAGGAATATTTGGGACGCAATATTTTTCCCATCTATACATATATAGTGACAAAACTCATACAGAAACAGCACTCTCATTCTTTGCTTTAATGTAAGACTGCTGATAAGATGGTTGTAAGTCGCTTTGGATAAAAGTGTCTGCTAAATGATGAAAATGGTTCTCCACTATAATCCTGGAAAGGTGCAGATTTTGCTTTTGGCTTGAAGTACTGACTTAAACATTCAGAGATGAACAAGTTATAGATTCATATAGATGGATTCTATAGCCAATGGAGCAAAAAATAAGAGTAGAGCATTTGTGCCACTGATGTTTCAGTGAGTAAGATTGACACGATGAGATAAATGATTCATAATGACCTGCTTATGAATGCCTGGATTGTATAGCTAAAATATCCACTTGTCTCTGGTATGAGCCAAAAGAATATAGCAGAGAAAATGGTAGCGAAATTTTCATAATATTCACACTAGTTCTACACATTTCTTCTAGCATAATCCCTTTTCCTGGTGCTGCACTGGGGACTTTATCTCAGAATAGTATATTGACTGTACCAGCATTAGCTGATTTATGTTTCCCGCTGGTGACAAGGATTGGGCTCGGTCTCTACTGTAAAAAAAATATATATTTTCAATGTTCATCTTGCCACTACTGCCAACAGAGGTCACTGCCCTGTCCTGCAATTACTGGCTAGCCCATACAAAATGGAATGTGAATCCCGTGCTTTTAAATTAATTAGAGCTATTTTTTAATATTTGAAGGAAACTGAGGGCTGCTGAGTATTTAAGGACAAATACAGGCAGGTGGCAATATAATCGTGTGCAGTTTTTCAGAGTATACATCAACACCTGCGATTCTCCTCTCAATCACACTTGCGCTCACAAACTCGCACTGTCAATCTGTCACAAGAATATTCCACATAGATACACACCTCTTGTGTCTCTCTCACTCACACACAACAGGGTTGTTTGCCAATCAGAAGTCAACTGGCTCTTAAATTTTATGCAACACACCCGATCTTTTACACCACGAAAACAAACACTTGCGACCCATGAATGGCTCTCTCGAAACAGTTTGACATGTCTGTCATTCAAAAGAACCACGTGGTGTCCTGAATAATTAAAAGAGTGTCTTCTCATAGGATAAGAAAACTCAGTCTCATTAATAATTATGAGACACCGATGCATCAAATTATTGTCACAACGTGTGAAGTACACTGTGTAGAATTTAAACCTGGAAGATGAAAACAGAGGAAAAAAATCTCAAAATTTTCCACTTTCCCCTAGTTAAATCCAACAGATGCTAACATTGTATTCTGTGATGTTCAACACACATACATAACATTTAGTTTAAGGTTTCATGACTCTGATAGGAAATAGAATTAAAATGAAAGAAAATGATGTAATTTGAGTAATATATATATAAAAAAAATAACTAGAAAATGAAAATTCATAACAATAAACTTTGTCTTTAAAAAATCAGGCAGTTTTATTCTGTACGTCTTACAGATAGACCAACAGATACTGAAATGTTTCTAGACCTATAGATAGGTAGAGATTATAAAATACTAAAAAAAAACAAAAAAAAAAACACATTTTACAGTAAAATTACATATAAATAAAAACATAAATTATAATGTTAAACAATTACGAAGTATATGGCAAGTTAACCATAATCTGACTGATAAACAAACTCAATCATTTTTAGACCTAGACTGATGGATTAATATATACAGACATTTTTTAATGTACACATTTTAAAGTAAAATTAGGCCTACATATAAATTAAATTTGAATGTAGGCTAATGTCAAACCCTTTATAATTTTTCCATATAGTAAAGGTGTTTATATGGCCAGGTTGACTTACAGATATTTATATTTCATTCTTTTAAAATTAACATTTATCTACAGAGTCGAAATATCTGTAATAACTGAAACTTGATTTAATGTCGATGGTACATTAGTGTATTTCATCACATAAATGAACCAATTCCAATTCAATAAATTTCTCTTCCTGTCATTTCTATTCAACTTCCTGTGGGGTGTGGCCAAATTCAATTTTGCTAACGCACACTTTTCTACTCAATCACCCACTACATCTCCATCCCCTCAAACACGGTCCGTCCACATATACAGCAGAAAGTGATTACCTTCGGATAGGACAGCAGAGTGCTGAGCACTCACGTTCTCTGCAGCACTCAACACCCTGATGTCCAGCAGAGGACAACAAAATGACCGGCTCGGGGGGAGGAGTACGATAAAACAGACAAAAATCCTCAAGAGTTTGAAACGCTCACCTTTTCTCCTTGAGCCAGACAACCCCATTTGGATTGATAAAAATGAGCTATTTGTAAAAATGACTTTGTTAATCTTCTGTGGAACACAATGACAGCAGAGAACGGATAGTACGAGGTTAGAGAATAATTTGGTCGAACGTTTTATATCTCTCCTTTTTAGGCAGCCAGACGCTAAGTTGCGTCTGGGGTCTTTGCGTGGGGAAAAGCGGAACGTTCCAGGTTGGGGTTAAAGGACTGGAAGAGGCGTGTGAGAACGCGTAGTATAATAACTGTGATGATTGCATAGTGATACGGCACCGGCGCTTTTAAAATATTCCTGCAACCTTCCACAACGGCAAGTTTAGCATTCAACACGTGTCGCGTGAGTGATGAAGAGAGAGAGAGAGGTTGCTAGGTGACGGGGCGTATATACTGAATTTTAACAAAATAACTGGAGAGAGAGACCGAGTGAGTGAGAAAGATACGGGAGGGGGGGGGGGGTAAGGAGGGTGGGAGAGAGCTAGTCAGCAACATGTAGGCAGGCTGAGTAAAGAGAGGTCGAGACTGTGTACGAACAATTTCTTTTTTTTTTTTTCGTTTTACCTCAGAGAAACATACCAGGTGGAAACGTCGTGAAAATGGGCAGCTGTGGTATGGATATACAAGTGACGAAGTGCCGCAGGGAGAACAGAGTGTCTGGATCCTGAAAAACAGTGAGTATGCTGTTTTTTTTTTTTTCTTCTTGTGGGGTGTTTGGTGAAGTCCTCAACGGATTTTTGTCCTTCAAATCGGCAAAAGACGGCAAGCGCGAGACACGCTTATGCGTCAGCGCCTGAACGCTCCTGCGTCTCGCGCGCATATATCCACTTTGATGGATAGGAGACAACCGGCCGGTGCGCGAGGTGTTTGACCCCTCTGTCATTGATGCGCGTGCACATAACGCAATGTCTCTCTCTCTCTCTCTCTCTCTCTCCCCTCTCTCTCTTTCTAACCCGGCTATCACCTAGACATCCTAAGCACATATAGGATAGTAGTGACTTTTACCCTACGGGCTCGTGAATATGGTCTCAACTTTACCTCGCTGACAGAGCCTAGTATGCTTCCTCAGGGAGAGCAGCAGGAGAGCACGTATGTAAAGCCATTCCGTATTCCAGTGTTATATGTGACAAGTGGTCGCGCGAATTTCATTGACAGACTGATATCAATAGTGATATATTTTTCCAGTTATTTTTTTTTTGTTTACCGTTCATGTGGAACCACTGCAGTTTTAATGCAGCCGTTCGTTTCTGCTTGCTTTTTTTTTTTTTTTATAGTTGCTATCAAATGATAAATCAGTTTTCGTCATGTTGTGTGTAGCCGCAATTGCAAAAAATATGCCGACATTTCAAGGCTTTAAAATGCCTTTTCTCACATAATACACATAAATGATATAATTGCTGAACCTCAGAGTATTGTAGATTGTTAGAGTGTGATATATGAATATAGATTATAGAGTGTAATATTTTAAAACGGTATAGTGTTCAATAAATATAATGCTTTTAAAATGCGAGAGTCAAATACATTTCATTAGGTCTGTAATATCAGATCCGGTGTACTGAGTTTAGTAATTTGAGGTGCTTCTTTCTTGGCTCAGATTGCCTCCTTTTGTGTGCCACTTGTTACTGGGCAATCAAGATCCACAGAATCTGCATGTCTCCAGCTTATTAGAAGGCATAAGCTGACTTTTTTTTTTTATTCAGTGGGCTTCAATGTTGCTGCAAATATCAGAATGTTTTGAATGCTATGAATGCCATATTTGAATCATAGATTCAATTACTTTTGCTGTGGCTGCCGTACTCGTTTCTCTTATCGTGTTCGGCCAGCTCTCAATGTCCTAGTTTTATATAGGGTACTGTGTTTTTGACAGCGCTTCACTAAGCCTTCAGCCACCTCCTACCTAAATGTTGAAGTTGTGCAGATGACCTGCCTGAGACATTAGAGTTGGCTTGACAGTCTTAGATGATTTCCCTTAGGAAAGCCAGGTTTTTGCTGGAGCCACCTAAAGGCTCATCTGACAGGTCTGAAGGTGGCAGAAAGGAGCTGGTGATGCTGGAGGAGGGGAGGGGGGGGGGCACCGTTTGGGCTGTCTCAGAGATTGCTTCTGGTTCAAAGTCCTCCCCAGGTTACAGTTGTTGACTCCAAGAACCACACACATAAACAAAAATCCCCTCACTTGCTTCAGTTGAAGCAGCACAGCTTGAGGGCATTTTGGGATGACTGCCCAACAGGAAGCTGGCCTAGAGGTCTTGAAAAGGCACATCCCAGGGAGAAAGCGCGAGAGAAGCCAAATTGCGTCCTGTTTTCCCCTCGCCTTTTCAAGCCCCCTCCCTACGGGATTCGGTGCTTGCCAGACCCCAGCTGTTCTGAGGAGCCACCTCCTACGTCCAGCACTGTCATGTCTATGCATCAGAGCGGTGTTACATCACCCTATGTACAAGACTGGTATTTTTCTCAAGACTTCAGAGAAGTTAAAAATTAACCACATTATTAAACGTATAGCCATGAGGCTAACATGGCGTAAAAAACGTAATAAAGAAACAAACATTGTCTAATGTCAAATAGCGATTGCTTTTTTATTCGCGGTTGGGCAATATCTACATCTGAAGTACAGTCTGCACCGAATGAGGATAAAATATTTTTACATACAAAAAAAAATATTCAAATGAATTCATTTGTGTGATGATTCCATTGTGTGATGAAGTGTTGTCTGGATTAGGGTGTGGATACTCTTTTCATGGACCCTTAAACAGAATGCACCTGTATTTGCCTCTAGCCGATAGTATGTTAATATCGGTCACACAATAGATTTTAATACCCAAAGAACCTCCAGAAGGACTTGCCTTGCCCTTTAAACTTAATTAAATGTCAAAAAAGAGATATAGAAGCAATTAGCCTCTCTATATTCCAAAAACATGTCTCAACAGGTGTCCAAAAATGGGCTCCTAAAATCCACAGAGACGCAGAATATTTCTATATCTATTATTTAACCAGTGGGATGAGACGGGCAAATGACTGTTATAACAAGGGCCATTAAAGGCTCGTCAATTCCTTTTACCATGGTACGGTTTAAATAACCCCTATAGACTTCTGATCCTGCTGTGTGAACCTCGTAGGCATATACAGCTGGAATTGATTCTAAATGAAGAGTGTGGTAGCAGCCGACATTACTTTCCCATGGTACCGTAGGATTTGTCAACATCACTATGCAAAGTGAGACTTAGAATCTTGACAGTGTAGCTTCTCTGAGAACTAGAGTGCTAATGATTTTCAGCAGCTCTGCATCCTGCTTCTTTCTGTTCTTCTCCTCGACGGTTCGTATTTGTTGATGTTGTCTTCTCACTGCTCAGCAGTGAGATCACTGGGAGGAACAACTGAGACGCTGGCTGCATCTAGAAATAGAAGGCATTTTACTTTTAAAAAAACTCTATGTATGCTACCGGGGAAGACGCTGAAGCAGCAAAACTGCTATCTTTGAAGCACATAAAGGCATATGCTTCTGTGCAAGACATTTATTTATGTCTGTGATATATTTTTACCTAGATATTGATGCCTAGGGCCGGCCCATTGCGAAATTGCGGAGGTTTGTCTTTCTTTCATACGATTTCAGCATCATGAGGCACCGAGGAGAGCAGACATTGTCCATTTGTGGCTAATGAGAATAAATGTAGTTAAGTCAGTGACATTATGTTCAGTGCGATGAACCAAACTCTTTCGGAAGCCCTCATTGTGCTTGTGTAGCGTTTAAATGATGGAAGGCACTGTCGCAATGACAATTCTAGACACGGTTTCACCTTATCTTTTACTTTTACCTTTGTTTATAAACTCCTGTCCTCAGACAATTGTGGTGGCGCTCTCACTCCCAGGACACTCTCAGAAAACAATGGATTTGCCTTTCGATCCAACTTCATGTCAAAACAGGATTTCAGCTTTTCTGCAAAGTCGACCTCAAAGGCATGTGACAGGAAGTCAATGATGCAATGAAGCCACAATTCCGAATAGTTTAAGCCTTGCATCATTTATAGGTTACACTCTCAGTGACAGTCTTCTGATTTCCACACAGAAAGCGCATCACCATATTGAATAACATTTACCCATCAAACCCTTGATTATTGAACTGCAATGGGAAATTAAACATTTTATGAGGAAATGAACATTTAATCTAACCTCTTTGTTAAATTTTTCATCCTGCTGGCTATTCAATCTCCTCCTTTTGCTTTATTTGGCTGTGAAAACACTCGGACCCCCTGCTGTATACCGTGACTGAGTGACATGATATTTAAACACAATCTCTCCCAATGCGCAACAGACATTTTCTGTCTAATGGTCCTGCACTAGGCTGCCTGGCAGCCAGCATCGTTCCACATGCTCTCTCCCGCCGGTCTTTTCTCCACCCCCTGAAGAATCTCACCCAAACCCAGATGCGCTCTGATCACTGTGAATTAATAGCCCCACACTTTCTTTGCTATACCAACAGACACCCCAGATGTATTTATTCATCTGATTTTTAGTTCGATTCTAGTAAGCGCACTACCCTCATGTGCTGGCTTAGTATGAACTTGATGCCCATTGAGTTTTGTGCTTAATTTGTAGCCTTTTGGACAAGTTGTATTTTTCCTCCCATCTCAAGTGATATGTGGTGGAATGATGTCTTTGTCTTTCGACCGCTGGGCTTGATTGCTCATCTAAATAAGTACTTTAGTGAAAAGGGAACAAGGGCGAACCGCTGTTTCGCACTCGGTTAACATCGGGGCTTGAAATCAGCCACAAATTACCCTTGCTTATCGGACAGGCGTGAATGTTTTTTCTTTCTTTCTTTCTCTCTCTCTCTCAGGCCATTGATTGTAAATCCCTCTTTGTTCCAATGTAAACCGACGTTTTATCTGTGCACTTCATTTGTTCTTGATGAAGTCTGAGCTTTAGAGTCCAGAGCCTCTGAAACGAAAGCTAGCCAAGCTCATCCTGGGTACGAATGAATCTGACACGATGTCTTGTGGGGGCGGGCGGATGGTAGGGTGGAGTATGCAGGGATTCCCTCCTTCTCTTTCCCCTGAGTGAGACAGACAGAAACCGGCTCCCTGCGAGCATCCGAAATTAAATCTCAGGGGCCTCCACAGATGTGATTGCCAACGCTGGGCAATATGGCTTGCTGCTGCCACTGTCACTTTTACTCTTTGGTGCTCCACTCTCTCCTCCCTCCCACTGGGCTTTGGGATATGATTCAAATTAAGCTCCTCACCTTTGCAAGTTTTTTTTGGTCTCCTGAGTGGGATGCGGCTCTGTGTTTGATGAGATGAACGACTTTTTTCAGCTTTTTTCATTTTGTACCTCAAGGAGGAGGCATTAATTTATCATGGATTCATGGCAAGAGGCTTCTTTGTTTTGGACAGTGCCGTTTTCTGATGTTTCACCGATTGATAAAAATATGTTGTTTGATGTACATCCAAAAAAAGACTTCCATAGGAAATGTTTATTGCTTTGAGGTTGCTCTGTCACAGCTTAGGGGACTTGGGGGAAGTCTCGGATACTGTTAAAGGAATATCCGGTGTTCAGTACAAACGAAAGTGTTTGTTGTATAATGTTGATTAACAAAAATTATTTTTTCTTTTTAATAAAAAAAAGCTCAAGGTTGCAGTGAGGCATTTACAGTGGAAGTGAATGAGGCCAATTTTTCAGAAATGTGACGCTTATAATTTTGTAAACAAACTTGCATTAACTCTCTTTTTATCTGTTTGTATGTTATTAAAATCGCAAAGCTATTTAAATGGTTTTTATATCATATTAGGTAGGGTTGTCAAAAGGTACTTCGGTACCAAGTCGGTACTGAAGTTTACAAAATGTGAAGATACCAGCCGTTCCATCTTGCCGTTTGAGCATTGCTGAGCAAATTCTTAAACACCTCTGATTGGCCATTGTGTTCACATGCTCAACAGATATGTCTGTGATTGGCTACGATGATCAACACTTCAAAGTGGTTGTAAATGGACATCTTTGATGCTCCTGACCAAGCTTTACACACGGGAGAGTTTAAAAGCAGGCATCTCCCAGAATGCACTCAACAGTGCTCAAAATGCTAGGGGTAAATGCTTGTATCATCACACTTTTTTTTTTTAGATTTCAGTACCGACTATAGTGACGAAGTTGTAAAAGTTAACTTTACAAAGAAAAGATTAAGTCATTTTTCTTTTCTCGTACTCAAAATGATGTTAATACACATGGTTTATTTCTTGTGGCTATTCTATTAAAACATATATTTTAACATTTGTGGATTGCCCCCATTCACCATTGTGTTGTGCCTCACTTTAACCCAGATTTTTCCCTTTTTTCCCCTCAGATATTTCAGTTAAAGTTCCTTGGAAATGAAATAAAGTGACACAATTGCTGGCAAACAGAAAGCTTGTAGGCTATATCTATAACATTAATGTGGATGGCAAAGCTCAGATCGTTTGGTCTTTAATTGGGTAAATCTCAGAGCTTTCTGTGTCATTGAGATTTTTGTAAAGAAAATTCTGCAAAATTGTAGAGGAGACACTTTGATTGCTTCAGGCTTTTCTTTATAAGAAAAGGACAAGAACAAAACAACTAACATTGTTGGAGAAACAATTGAGTGGTCGCTTTTTTTTTCTTTTTCTTTCTTTCTTACTGGCTATTTCTCTAAACTGGTTATAGCTTGAAACATATGTTAGGTTGAGGCTATCACACGCTTTACTCATCAGACCCACACTTTAAGTGATTGTATTGAAGATGAAGAAGCCCATTTGACAGATAAATCCAATGACATCGGTATCAAAGGATGAGAGGAGTGACTACGAAGCATTCAACTGTAACACTCACCCTGGGATTGTTTCTCATTAGCTCTAATAAAGTGCAGGGTCCTTGTGTAATGAAATAAGCCTTCAGGTGTGTTGTCAATGTTTTTCTGTTTATTATTTATCATCCCCCATTTTATTACTTTAGTCCTCTTCACACCAACAATGCCCCTAGCCGTAACAATGCTTTTGGAGTAGAGCATCTCAGCCAGATGTTTCTGCCCACTCCATTACTCACCATCTTCATTTAAGTGCATTGGCAAGAAGGGCAACTGCGCTGTCATTCTGGGCATAGTTGGAATCTGTCCTTTGTGTGCAATTTTTTTTTTGTTCATGCCTCAATGTTATCTCAGAGTCTGGGAATGCTATCTGCTCAGGGACGGATACCATGCCAAACGGCAAGTGCCTGGACTATGTTGTTTTTAATAGAATATTGACCATATGCATTTTTAGAGGCAAACAACATAAGAGAACAGTAAGTCATCTTTATTTCTATAGCAATACATAAAAATTATTCAATGATGCAAAGAGTTCAATTAAAAAGAAAAATAATGTCACTGCTTAACTGAAGTCTATTCAGTTCCATTGTAAAGATCATCAAATATTAAATTTGGCTATAAAATGATCATGCAGAAAACGGTGATATCATCATCCAGCTCAGTTAAGGTTCTCATTTGATAATGTCAGTGAAATCAAATCAATAATATTGTTGAATATTGAGTGTCCCCAACAAAGCAAGCCAATACTGTCGCAGTGGCAAGGAATCCAAACTCCATCAGGTGACTGAAATAAATAAAAAAATCATGGGAGAAACCAGGCCAGCTCTCCTCTGGTCAATGAACAAACATGGTGTAAATATGATTCCAGGCTACGTCATGAGTCGGATTTTGGATAGGTATCATTTAGAATATTTCATCCAGTTCCTTCTGCTTGAAGATCTAAGGAAACTGGCATAAAGGGTCTGTCCAGAGGACTTGTCTGCTTTTTGTGATCTTTGCTCAGGATCTGTGCCGACGGCTGTTGTCGACTCATCATCTAGTTGACATGGTCTCTACTGACATTCAAGGCTGCATTTTGGTCGTGTCTAGGTGCAGGTCCACCATCTGATCTGGACACTGACCGGATCCGGCTAACTGTTAACCTCGGGATAAGGATGAGACAGGCAGACGGACTAATATCAGCGGACATGCCATTCCTCTTACGATGTAACGTGTACATCGGATGTTGTGGGAAGTGCCCCCAATTTTATGCAGCCTAACAATCCTTTTAACAGATTTGAATTTATAGAAATGTGATTAGAAGTGTGTTAGTTGTATGCCACATTAAAGAGATGGGTCTTTAAGCTAGATTAGGGCTGTCGATTATTTTGACGTTTAATCGAGTAATCTGACATTTTTCTGTGGTAATTAATAGAACTAAGCAAATACCTAAGCCTTTAAAATGACCTAAAATGCATTTATAATAGCAATGAGGCAATAATAATTGGTTCAAAAAAGTATTAAAAGCTAGTCTATGGTTTTATAGAACAACACTGTTAAAATACGTAATTTTACATAAAATAAGCAACCCAAACTCTCAATATTTGTGACACACTCCATGCATGCAGTTCATGAGGAGCAGCATTTACTGTGAACGGAGCCACTCTCTGAGACACACGTAACCTACGCATGCAACTGATTAAAGCACATATATAATAAACCCGTATACCTTAATTATTTATCACAGCCTTTGTGAATTCACAATAGCACTCTATGCTAGATAGTATGGTTTTTAAATGTTTTATGTTAATACATCGTGCAGGCTTAGAAAAAGGTCTAATAATGTGGTTCATGGATTCTCCACTTCCGTTTTTTTGCCGGTTACTCGACATGGGTAAATTGCAATCGAGCAATTTTTAAAATGGAGTATTCCAGTTTAATCGATGAAACCCTAACCTAGTTTTAAACCGAGTGTGTCTGCCTCCCGAAAAACTCTAGGAAGATTGTTCCAGAGTGTGGGCGCTAAATAGGAAAAGAATCTTTTCTTTTTTTATTTAGCCCATGGTTGATTTTGGGCTTGACAGTGCATGCTTTCACTCGCATTTGCGAATAAAAATATGTGTAAAACTGTAAAATGTTGGGGAGCTCTAGTGCGAATAAAATGTCTTATATTTTAATTGATATATCGTCTTCATTATCATTTTAAGAGGTCTTCAATTTGTGAATGGAAAATAGCAATACATCCTAATGTGATTATTAAACTTAAAATATAAACTTCAAATAAGCTTTGTTTTTGAACGGTATTTAAATGTTTCAAACAGATAGTCAGACTTATGTGTTCGCTATGGTGTTCACCTCAGCACCAAATACTTAAATACTTAATAGGTATTTATTTAAATTTTTTTTTCATTTTTCATCATTTAGCAGACGCTTTTATCCAAAGCGACTTACAAGGGGAGCAATTAGGGGTTAGGTGTCTTGCTCAAGGGCACTTTAGTCATGTAATCGAAGGTGGAGAGAGTGCTGTTTATTCACAATCCCCACTTTCAATTCCTGCCGGCATGGGAATCGAACCAGCAACCTTCTGATTACAAGCCTGACTCCCTCACCACTAGGCCATGACTACCCCTTAAATTTTAGTCTGGACTAAAACATGGCCTAGTTATTGATCAAGAATGTTCTGATTCTTTATTACTGTTTTGTATCCCTTTACAGTAAGTGCTTAACATTGGTTGATTCCTTAGTTAACATGAATTAACAATACTTGTTTCTGATTGGTCAATCGTGCCATTCTCCGATAACAACCACTGAAAAAAGATAACACAGGCTCATCCAGATTACCTCACAATTCTGACTTTTTCCCTCAGAATTGCGTTGCAAGTTGCAATTGTGAGTTATAAAGTCAGAATTATGAGATATAAACTCACAATATTGAGAAAAGTCAGAATTATGAATTATATATAACTCACAATATTAAATTCACAATTGCAAGAAAAAAAGTCAGTATTGCAAGTTTATATCTCCCATTTCTGACTTTATAGCTTGCAATTGTGAGTTTAAATCTCGCAATTCTGAGAAAAAGATGTCAGAATTGTGAAATGCAAACTCACAATTGTGAGGGAAAAAAACAAATTGTGAGAAAAATATGCAGTGACCAGTGAATTATAAAATGACTCAAACAACTCTCACAAAACATGAAAACAGTCGAAAACATGAAACTTAACTCCGCTTTTTCAGACTGTCAGAGAATCACCAATTGCTGTTTAAATGACATTAAAATTCAAAGTAATCACTTTTGTAATCTAAAATACTTCTCAGATGTAACTGTAATGAAATACAGTTACTCAAATTTTGTATTTTAAATACGTAACTAAGTTACTTGTATTTCGTTACTCCCCAACCCTGCTTGCTAGGAATATTTTTTTCTTTGTCGAAGTTTTGCATTTGAGAATACAATATTAAAACTCCGTCAAATCAATATTTTGTGTACAGTTATTTAATTATGTCATCCAGTATCGTAGACTCGCTCTCTTGTTTCATACAAATCCAGCTGCTACCATTTTGCAACTATGGTTTTATACACTGTTGGATTATAAGATAACAAATAGGTATGATTTTAAAACTGTTTCATCTCAGATCAATATCTCTTATCCCCATAATTATTTATGTAGTGAAATGCTTTTTAATAAGTGGTGTGACCGTATCTCTCAAATGTCCGTCTAGTTTGAACTTGCCGTGCTAGCAACTGCTCTCTCCACGGAAGCTTTTTTTATTTACTTATGTGGCAAGCAGCCGTGTAATAAGCAGGATTATATACATCCATCCTGATCATCCAATCAGCTGGATGTACATTATCCCATACTTAATGTTAATTTCAATATTTCTAATCCATTATTGAAATCAAAAGTTGTATCCGTTAATATTATTTAATGGACCTGAGCTAACATGAACTAACAATGAACAGTTGAATTTTTATTAACTAACATTAACAAAGAATAATAACAACTGAAACAAATGCTATTTTTCATTGTTAGTTAATATTAGTTGATGCATTAATTAATGTTAACTAATGAAACCTTATTGTAACGTGCTAATGTTCTTTATAATTGTTTTACACTTTAATATGTTTGAAATATTTTTTTTAAACTTGTGTGTTGTTTATTGTATTTAAATGTTCAGTTTTTTTTATAGGAAAAAGTTATTAAACCTATTCAGAGGACAACAATTTTTTGTGACTTAATACTGTGATAATACCATATACTTTGATAAAAGTTTCAGAAATTATCATGACTTCTAATACTATATATATTATATATATATACACACACTCAAGGATTATTAGGAACACCTGTTCAATTTCTCATTTATCAAATTATCTAATCAACCAATCACATGGCAGTTGCTTTAATGCATTTAGGGGTGTGGTCCTGGTCAAGACAAACCTTGAAGTTGATGGGCTACAACAGCAGATGACCCCACCGGGTACCACTCATCTCCACTACAAACAGAAAAAAGAGGCTACAATTTGCACGAGCTCACCAAAATTGGACAGTTGAAGATGGTCTGATGAGTCTCGATTTCTGTTGAGACATTCAGATGGTAGAGTCAGAATTTGGCGTAAACAGAATGAGAACATGGATCCATCGTGCCTTGTTACAACTGTGCAGGCTGGTGGTGGTGGTGTAATGGTGTGGGGAATGTTTTCTTGGCACACTTTAGGCCCCTTAGTGCCAATTTGGCATCGTTTAAATGCCACGGCCTACCTGAGCATTGTTTCTGACCATGTCCATCCCTCTATGACCACTATGTACTCATCCTCTGATGGCTACTTCCAGCAGGATAATGCACCATGTCACAAAGCTCGAATCATTTCAAATTGGTTTTTTGAACATGACAATGAGTTCACTGTACTATAATGGCCCCCACAGTCAGCAGATCTCAACCCAATAGAGCATCTTTGGGATGTGGTGGAACGGTAGTTTCATGCCCTGGATGTGCATCCCACAAATCTCCATCGACTGCAAGATGCTATCCTATCAATATGAGCCAACATTTCTAAAGAATGCTTTCAGCACCTCGTTGAATCAATGCCACGTAGAATTAAGGCAGTTCTGAAGGCGAAAGGGGGTCAAACACAGTATTAGTATGGTGTTTCTAATAATCCTTTAGGTGAGTGAATGAGATATATATATATATATATATATATATATATATTATATATATATATATATATATATAAATTTGCTTTAAATGTCGTCTTGTATCCCTTAATGTAGGTAAAACATATTATTTGATCAATTCTCATTACGCCCCTGAAGTTTTTTTGACATGCTCAAACATTTTTCAACTCACGAGCACATGTGTTCCTTGGGGGGAAAGTAATCGTGAAGGCCTGTGAGGAGCTAAACCATTTAGAGCTTTGTAAGTAATTAGCAAGATTTTAAAATGCATGTGTAATGTTTAATAGGGAGCCAATGAAGTGTTGATAGAACCGGGCTAATATGGTCGTACTTCCTGGTTTTAGTAAGAACTCTAGCATTCTGCATTTTGGACCGTATGCAGTGTGTGATTGCGGAATGAAAATGCAGATTAGGATGAACTATTAAGGTTAAATTTATGGCTATGTATGTATGTTAGATCATCAACAAATTTACCATGACCACAACTGGAATTTTATTGATTGAGCCACATTGGCTTTACCTTAACATGCATTACTTATTCTAATGCCATCAGTCAATCAAGGCTTAAAGTGGAGAGCACATCAATCACTAAAGTCCGAAGCAGATTCACTTTTGTGTGAAGACACTGGGGTGCATACTGATTGTGCTAAATCTTGTCCTCTTTTTTTTTTTTGTCCGTCAATGTAGCAAATCCTTTGTGTTTTAGGTTTGTAGTATTGGATAATATGTGCCTATTTGTGTCAAAAAAAAAACCCTTTCGTTTACAAGCAAATATTTGTGGACCATTTTGTCTTTTTTTAAATTTCACAGAGCAAACGCTCTACAATGTTGAATTTGTACGAATCTCAATTTGTAGGAATTCTGTCTGAGCTGCTGCCAGTTTCATACACCAGTGAGCGCGACGACCCGCTCCGCTGATGCTGGGAAAGTTAGCGCTTCAGGTCGCCGAACCGCAATGGTAGGGCACTGGCAGACCATCAGTAAATTTAATGTTACAGCCAAACATGCAACGATATAACTCTCATTGATGTCACAGTTCCAGATTCAGTGGCATCTCTAATCTAGCTGCAAATCTCATAACTGGGTATGGTTAATGTATTAATGATGTAGTCATAGTTATCTATAAAGTGTACATTTTAGTATATGTTAGTGGATGGATGAATAGCAAGGTGATAAAAGCAACAGTCCAGATAGCACATTAGGCATAGTTTTAAAATAGTGATATTATTCAATATAAGGCTCATTAGGAATGCAAATGAAGACAACAGATTTGATGGATCATGTTGCTGTAGGGATGTCAAAAGTATTGGTAACACTTTAAAATAATATTCATTAGTTATCATTAGTTAACAACATTAGTAAGAATTTAATCAACTTTGTTAATGTTATACATTATTAAAATCTTGTTAACATTAGTTACTGCACTGTGAACTAACATGAACAAACTATGAACAACTGTATTTTTATTAATGAACGTTTACGAAGATTAGTAAATACAGGAACAAATGTATTGCACATGGTTAGTTCATGTTAGTTAATACATTAACTAATGTTTAACTAATGAACATTATTTGGTGTTACCAAAGTATTGGTATTGTTCGACCAAGTTCAACCTCGTCGTGTGCATGATCTGTGAACACCTCGTGTTAATGCAGCTGCAATGTGAGCGAAAATGCAGTCTTGGCAAGATATTAATGTAAACCCAGCTGGTTATGTGAATGTAAGCGGTCGGGACAAAAATTGGATTTGTGTAAAATATTGGCTCTGTGAATGCAACACATAGCATTAATAATGTTGTTAGTTAGTAAAACAGCACAATTGATGAGAGAACTCCTGTTTTTAATTGATCACTCTCTTCTCGTTTTTTATTAGAAATGTTTAAAAGCCCAATTTTCTTTTATCTTTAGATTTTAAATTGATTAAAAAATGTTTAATATAACCAGTTTTTGCTGTGAATCGTGCACTCTAAAAAATGCTGGGTTAAAAACAACCCACGTGGGGTTGAAAATGTGCAAACCCAGAGATTGGGGTGTGTTAAGTTAACCCAGTGGTTGGGTTAAATGCTTGCTCAACGTGTGGGCAGTTTTATTTAACCCAACTATGTAAATGACATGACTATATGGCTAGCTAAAATGAATCTCAAAATAGGTAGGATATTAAAAATCAGACACATAATTACTAAAGGCAACAATAATAATCAAAAGGTGACCATTTATTAATAAGCAGTCTTATAAATGTTTATTTATTATTCGTGAAACTTATCAATACATGTTCATGTGTTAAACGAACTAATAAATATTAATTACCAACATATTTTGAGTTCAAAACAGTGATTTTCAAACAATAGCTGAGTCAAATAGAAATTTAACGCAACCACTGGGTTAAAACAAGCCAATTGTTGAGTTTGTCTATTTTCAACCCAGCATTTTTTAGAGTGTGTGAATTCATTGTGGTATTTGTTTACTACTGAAATGTTGGTATTGTGACAATCCTCTAAGGAGACTAACATATACAATTTAACCGGAAAACGGAAGCTTCGCTACAACCTCAAGAAACCGAACCTTTGAAATACATAATTATTGATTAAAAATATAGATACAGTGAATAATGCATGGATTTGTCAAATCCTCTGGTCTGCAGCAAAGTAACCCCCCGCCCCACCTCTCTCTATCTCTCTCTCACACACTCACATATGTGTTTTTTTTCACATCAGGAAAATGAATGGCACAGTATGGCCCACATGCAGAGAACTAGTAGATATCATCAGGGACAGTTCTATTAGAAATACTCGACAGCTCCATGTCATGATCGACTGCAGCCTTGGAGATTGCAGTGATGTGTCCTGATGTGGTAAATGCAGTCTAAAATCTGTTACATCAGCATCAGGGTGCATGCCTCATGCATGTCATTTTACAGCTTTCTATGTTAAATTGTTGAATTTTTCATGTAGCAACGGAGCATTACCACATTTTTTGCTACAATGCTCGACCACATCTATTACATGAATGTCTACAATTTATGGCCAAAATTGTGTGTACTCACTTATCAACAAATTCAATTTCCTCTGTGTTGGAATTTTTTCTGTAATTTCTTTATAAATACCACAATGTATACTATTCATATATATATATACTACATTTAAATGTATTGTGGTTAATAGTGTGTATATATAAAAATGTCTATTAATTATAGGTTATTATTGATATACATGCAGTAATTATGTATAAAAAAAAATGTTTTTGTCAGCTGTGCAAGAAAACTCAACACGTCCTGTTTGTGGTTCTCCTTAAGCGCATGTTTTGTTACATTTGAAATGGTCTTGTGTTTGTAAACCTATGACTGACCCTATTTAAGTGTGAATTCTATCTGCATGGTGGAGTGGGCCCCGAGGCCCCCGGCCGGCCTGCAATTCCCAGCAGCTCTCTTTAAGAGCCTGTGTCTGAGCCAGCTAAATATCAACTCATTAACTCAGGCAAATGGGACTGCAATATATATATATATATAAAAAGAAAAAAGAAAGAATACTGAATCCATTTAAGCCGTGGTGAGAAGCACAGGAAACACTTGAGAGTGAAAAAGTAGATTTGCTTGTATTCTTTCCTTATTTTCTACTGTTTTTCTCTCCGTATCAGACCTTCTTGCTACTGTCCTTGGTCTGTCCTCATATTTCTTGTTCCTCCCCTATCTGTTTCTTTCCCCTTCTCTCGCTCCCAGAATTTTTTTTTATTTTTTTTTTTATGTCTGCTCCTCCCTGTCTGTGGCCTACATCTTTTGCTCACACTTCTTCTTTCTGCTCGCAACCTCTTTCGCCTTTTGTAATCTGTAATTTCCTGGAATATACAGCCATGCTAAATTTCACCCTCATGTTCCCAAGCCTCTTTTAAATCTAATTAAATAAATGATTGTTAAAAACTCTGGAAACAAGGTCACAGGGATGCCTGTTGATTACTTTCCCCTTGTTGCAGAATACAGCAGAGCCGGGCCGGCATGTGTTGATTCATATGCTTGGAGCCTCACGGAGAGCGCAACACCCCCCTTTTTTTTTTTTTTTTCCTTTTTTAACACCTCATTTACAACAACAATATGCTTTTTGTCATGTCGTCCCTTTCTTGGACACAAAAGATTCCACCAGTGTCCAATCAACTGAGAAGTTCTTTTACTTTCAGTGTATCATTTTATATTTCGACTCCTTTGACATCGTTGTGCTTCGGGGCTTGCTAGTTCTCAGGTACAATCTGCTCTCTCGCAGTGACACGCTCTTGAAGAATATGCATGAAGTAAAGCGTCTATGGTGCAATAAATTGCAATTCCGTGCTCCTCATGCCGGTGGACGCGTGCCAAACTGCTTGGAAGACCGAATGAAGATGTTGTTTCATAAAATGACAGAACTGATTTTGCCAGGTGGGTCTGTGAAAGAGAAATGGCAATTTGCACCCAGGAACTAATGATGGCATTATCGTACGCAAAACAAATATGCGATTAAATATTCATTTAACGCTGTAAAGATGGCTTGTGTGTCGCGGCACGCTGTGAAATTAGTGCCTGTTGCACAGGGGATGGAGGTGCCCTGAAGCGGACTGGCACGTCGGCGTTTGAATTAATATTTGTATTTTTTTTTAGGTGCGTGTAGCACACGGAACGTCACCCCTGTTGCAAAGGACAAGGCTGGGCCTGAGCGAGAGGAAGCCATCTTTAGCTGCATGAAATTCCATCTCTGTCAGAGCCGGGGCCCTGCAGTGGCGTGAAAAGCAGTTCGATCTTGAAAGAATTTAATTTGTTTTACTTCACTTTTCTCCTCCTTTCTTTTGGGGTGAGGCTGTGCAATATGTTGCTAAGAGGATGTTTTTGTTGGGAGGGAATCTTCAGCTTGATTGTGAATCCAGAGATAACACCTCACTATAGAATCCTTTTCCACAGAGAAGGTTATTGCACCGCGCGGAGAGCACTTGTGTGTGTTCTTTTGCACTAGCAAGACCGAGGGGATGGCGGCTTACGTCTAGGTTCCTCACTGTAATGTATTCAATGAATGGGGTCTCTGCTCTGCTAATTATCCAAAGTAATTAACAGCAGGTTTGCAAGGTATTGCATATTATTATGTCATTAAAACTGTCCTGTGCGGAGGAGTGTTGGAGATGGTGGTGGACTGCATGAACTCTGAAGTGACCGTGGGTGGACATTTTCTCATGCATGGCATTGTACAATAATATCATTCTGGACTCCGTTATAACCACACATATGCTTAAATGTGTTGTGAAATGGGAACTGTTGGAAAGGGCAGTGGGATCCATCTTTGTTACAGTCGACATGAAATCAAAATTGACCTTATTTACTTGCTTGATACACACTCCTGCTCATATTTGACATGATTCATTGATGCACATTACTCAGAAGGATTTTTTTTTTGTATGTATATTTTCTGTTTTTGTCTTTGCATTCCTTCATCAAAATGTAATAACTTGCTCCACCTTTGAAACGACTCCATTTCGTTTGAAGTCGACAATTCCTCTTATTTTCAACCGCTTCCACCTTGGCCTTTTCTGATATGTAACACCCACTTTTACAACCCAATCAATTCCAATGGTTGATTAAATTAAGTATTTTTCCATGAAGGCGTTTCATAGCAATACCATAAAAGAACAATGGAGACTGAACTGTAATCTTTACTGTCATTTATAGCAGTCACTGTGCAGTTATATATATTAAATATAGATATTTTTAAATACTGTTGCAACCTACATGGGCAAGAGGCAACGGTTTATGCCCAGTGTGCATGAATGGTTGACATGCGTTTTCGTTAGAAGGAAATCGTTTCTGAAATGCTGTGGAAATGCCAGTGTAGAATAGGATCATTTTCATTTTAAAACACTGTTTTAAAGCGTTTAAAGAACCTTTGTCTATGCCTTTGATGTTAAAGGTTCTTTATGGAACCATAATGCCAACAAAGAGCTTTCATTTCTAAGAGTGACAAAGTTCTTCCTCACTGAAAGTTTCTTTAAAATACCCTTTTGGTTCTTCCTGGCACAAGTTCTCATTTTATTGTTGCAAAAATCGTATTAATGTTGACTGTAAATTGACTTTTTGTTTTTAAACAATAGGAATGTTGAATCAATCCAGAGAGGACTTTGTAAAACCTGCACCGTGTGCTGTGAATGATGAAGGGCTTGTGCTGTTATGAGACACGGCGGCGGACTCCACCATAATTCATCTCCATGTCCAAATCAGACATGCACAATGCAGAGATATACCCACATACCTTGCAGCAAAAACAACAAAAAAAGACCTGCAGGGCTGGCTTGCTTGCACAACATCCAGGTCTTTCACAAAAAAAGAGGCTTTGATAGTGATGTTGAAGGCAATACCGCCGAGACATAGGAAATGGCAAAGAAGAGGTCCATGGTGGGCTTTTTCAGATGCTGATGCATGACATACCCGCATTAGCATCTCGTATTTATTTATTTATTTATTTTCCCTCCTAAAAGAGTCATTTTGGATAAGTGCTTCTCTCTGGGAAGCACTGCACTGCAGACCTATGATCTGAACAAGTGACCATCTGTTCAGCCCTCCATTTTTCCTCCAACAAGCAACTTGAACATTGAAGAAGAAATCTGCAAGCTACTCAAAACCCAACACACAGATGCTACTGTGCCACACTGGAATATTTATGAGAGTTCATTGAGGAACACTGAAAGATTTTTGCAGTCATTCAAGACTGATGAAAGTGCGCTGCTGTAAATTTACCTGCAGCGAAATCCTCGTGAGGTGGAGGGATGGGGGCAGCTGAAAAGTGAACGATCCCAGAGATGTCATTTAGAGACTGAATGTTATTTAAAGGTGTATTATTAACATGAAAATGCCCCGAAGAGCCAGCATTTTCCAAAGCTTTGAGTAAAGTGTCTTGTGAGGGGGGGGGGGGGGGGGGGGGGGGGGGGGAACGGTGATTGCTCTGTGGATTACAAAAGCACAACTAGTGCTTGTCAAAGCAACTCTAGTCAGCTTTAGACAGTCACAGAAACACAAATTTCTGTTTGAAATACAATTTCAGATGTAGAATACCTGTGACTAAAAGAGCAATACATTCTTGTTAGCTTTCTGAATAGATGCTTTTTTTGCCAGGATATGCCAAGTCATACACATGCTGGCAAGTTATGAGGACTAGGAGAACAGATTCCAAGCCAGTCAATTTCTCAGAGTCACTCAGTCGGATACAGAGCTCCACAAATTTACTGCCGCATATGCTAGTACCTCAACCTGAACCACGCTGAAAAGAACTTGCATGTTGAGCAGCGAGCAGCTCTTATTTGTTTTTCACCCTTCAGTTACCTTGACAATTTCCACAGTTTATTTTGTTTGATGTAAAGAAAGACTAAAAGAACAGTTCACTCAAATTTTGTTGTTATTTACCAACCCAAATGTCGTTCCTAATCCGTGTGATTTTCGTTTTTCAGTAGAACACATAAGGTGAATTTTAAAGGAGATCCTGCCACTCTTTTAGGGACTGGGACTGTCAAGCTCTAAAATAAGTGCACCACCATTAAGGTACTATCAAAAATGGTTCAAACAACTCGTATGTTCTAGGTCTTCTGAAGTCACAGACATATGCTACTTTAACTAGAATAATTTAGACATGGTTCAACCGGATCAAACAATTAACGTAAATACCAATATTGGATTAAATGCAATTTTTATTTCAACAATCTCAATATAATCCCAATATTTTAAGTGGCGGAATCACTTTTCACGTAAACAAAATAAACATTAAACAAATCTGAGTCAAATCAGATCTTATCAACTGGCAAACCTGTATTGATGCCCAGCCCTATTGCTACTTCTCTCATGAATGTCTTTATGACTAAAATACATTAAATCACTTTTTGTTGAGCTGCTGGTTTGGCTAATTTTGCTTAAGATTATTGGTTCTGCTTCTTGTGCATCAGATACTTTCTGTACAGTACTAACTGGAGCGCTGTGATGTGCAAAGATGTGGTCACCATGCAGAAAAAGCATATTGCCTTTACAGTGCACCACAGAAATATCAAAACATTTTATCTTTGACTCATTTCATCATGAGGCCACTCGAGGCAGAATGAGTCGATTCTACTGATCAACCCTGAACGGAGACTTAAATATTTATTGGCGTCAGACTCTTGGGGGGGGGAAACATGAATTCGCACAACAGTATCCCACAGGAGGAGCCTTCATTTACTAATTATTTAGAATTCTACATACCATTTGCATTTTTGAGCAAATCTGCAATAGCAGAATTTTAATATATAAGATATGTTAAATTGTGGAGTGGTAGGTGATTTATTTTAGATCTGTAGCTTATTCTGAGGCTGGTGTAGAACTCATTTAAAGCCTGTATAGCGCAGCATTTTTTTTCTGTTTTTTTATGTCTTTCACCAGATGCTTTGTCACAAGATCTAACATGTAATAATGAAATGTTTTTGAAGTACAAATGGGAAAAAAAAACATCAAAATGTTTAGAAAATGATTGTGGAGTTATTGCTGGGTGCCGTTTTTATTTCTGTGGGCAAGTTCATTCACAAGTGTGCTTTCATGAAGGTTACTTGTCATTTAGCAGACGCTTTCTACTAGTACACAAATGGCAGGAGCTGTTCCCCTAGAGCAACATGGTATTAAGTGCCTTGATGAAAGACTTGATTGTGTTAGGTTTCACTTAGAAACTCCCTGGTTTATGTGTCAGCCCTGCCTAGGATCACATTTGTGACGTCTGCGTTATCAGCACAGTCTTAATCACCAGACGGCTACTCACAGAGGCAATGACTGGCCAAATTGCCTGACTTAGAGTGTTTTCACACTTTGTACGATTGCTTCAGTCCATACCCAATTTCAGATGTTCCCCTCTAGTCTGCTTTCACACTTTTTTTTTCTGATGTGCCGAACAGCTTCTGTCATGAACATGTGGCAACAAGCTTGTAAATGCTCAAAAACAGGGAACAATGTTTGCTTCACATTTTCGGTTTTGCCAATCTATTTCAAGCACAATACTTTTATAATCACAATTCAGATCCAATAAATGTATATATGCATGTATTAAATCTTCTCCCTTCTGTTTAGAAACGCTTGATCGCTATATCTTTGCTGAATTCAGTGTTCCAGCATCAAAAGCAGCCTTCTCTTTAAGCTCACCCTCAGAAAGTCAAGGTCGCCGACTTCAAGGGCATTGCCGTTTTGTCAATCACTTCTTTTTACACTTTGTGGTCTACACACATATCGGCACAACTTAAAGAGAATGTTACTTATTCACATCGGCCATTGCTGGTGTAACAGTATTGGCACTGCATGAGCCTTACAGATCCATGAATGTTTATTTTAAAATACGTAATTTAGTGTAAATAAAACGGTCATGCTGCGCGTTACCATGGAGGCACAACCACTGGCTTTGATGACAAAAACCCGCAATCTCATATTTTTTATATACCTGCATTCAGAAAACGCCTTTCACAACAATCTACCAAACCAGACTTTATCGCCAAACCAACCAAATATTAAGCTTTAGGTGGGCCCGTAATTATTTTGGCTATAGATGTTTTTACATCTATTTATTTAGCTTCTTTTTCAATTAACTGCATGTTTAGACATAAATCTGATGATTTTGCCCGAGGTGTGCTGTATTTTAACTAACTTTTTTTTTGCGCTCTGTTATTAATAACCCATTTGGATCAAACATAAGGAGCTTTACACCTCCACAGCTTCATTTATAATCATACTTAACTATCCAGAACAGATGTTCCTATCTAGACTCGGTCTACTGAACGGGTTATTGTTTTCTTCTTCATCCGTTACTTTGTATTTCTTTGAAGCGGAATTATAATCGTAATGGATTTTTATGCCTGATGCACAAAGAAGTCACCTTCTCTGGTCCTCAATCCCTTTGGATTTCACCACGCCGAATGAGAGTTGAAACATATAGCCCGTTTCAAAAGCCTGCCGTCCACTTGAAGTACTGTGTGCTAGACATAATAACAGAGTCAAATAAATTTTGTTTGTGTTCTGTTCTTCCATTCAGTCTGTGGTATTCCGGCAGTGTTTGCCCATAGGCCCATAGTAATGATGTCCTGAATTATGCAGCAGACCCTCCGATAGGCCCCTTTTGCCTTTACTCAAAACTCCCTTATAGGCATCTGTCCTTTATGTTATTGAACTCACTCTTAAATATTTCTCTTTTTACATTCTTTGCTCCCATCATTTCCACCCCCTCTCTTTTTTCCCTCTTTGCTCCCATTCAAACGTCCACTTCTCTTTCATTTTTTCACCCCCTCTCCTCTGCCTATTGGTCTTTCCCAAACGGATCTTGCTTTCCCAAGTCTTAATCCCCCATTCTGTGTCTTTTTCCCGTGTCAAAAGAACTGCACAGAGAATTAATGGGGGAGAGAGAAGAAATTATGACGTCAGCGTGCCTTCTGGTTCAAAGCTATGACATTAGCAGCTCCAACTCTGAAGCATAGCCAGTATGACGGAGAGATAGATGTGCATGTGGGTGTTTGAATGTGCTGCCAGACCCTGAGTCAGTGTATTACTTAATATATACACGCTAGTGCGTCTGTCGGTACATTTGTGCTATGCATCTCACAGTATGTTGCACTATTGCTTGTCTGTGCGCTCACATACATGTTGTTTGAGTATAAATATGTGTGTTTAGTGGGCGGTTAATTAAAGAGAGTGTGTATGTGCACGTCTACAGCAAAGGCGGAGGGATGGGTGGGTAGGTTTTGATGGCTGGCGTACAAAGTGACTTGAAAATGATTCATGGTGTTGCTGGCGCTTACATGGCCTGCCATTTGTATCAGCACCAGCACGCCGTCTCTCCCTCCCTCTCTCGTTCTCGTGCGCTCTCGTTTTTTTCGCTCATTGTATCAGGAACACAAACAAAAGGCGCAGAGGGCGGCCTCATCCCCTCTGTTCTTCTTTATTTTCACTTTTATCTACTCCGTCTGCTCTGGATCTACCCAGGCAGAGATGGACACTTTACAACCAAGCAGATTTATTGCGGAGATTTCCTGCATTGAAGGATCTAATGCATGAATCAATGCAGGGGGGGTAATGATTTCCCATGCTCCCCAGGGAATGGTGAGGTTCAGGGAGGTGAGATGTGTTAGCTTTCTTCTCTAATCACCTTGCAGCGACTTAACTACCTCTGCCAGGTTAATGTATCATGGTGTCCGGTGGCATCCTAATTGATGTTGATGGAGCATTCGCTGACAGCGTGCCTTTCATGTTTTCCCTCAGTTCAGTTATGTTGTTTCTAACACTCCTTCCTTTTTTCCTCCCTCAAGGTCTCGTTCCTGCATAAAGCGCTACCCACCCAAGTGACTCTCTGCCCGTGTTATGGCGGCGAGGCCCGCCCTTTCGTTTCTATTGGCTGTGCTGGCGTGCACTGGGCCGGCCCAGCCCTCCCCCCCACTGCTGCTCCGCCCCCGGGAGAGAGAGAGGGACTCAGGAGGAGCTTCGGGCGGAGTCAACATCGCTGTGGTTCACTCTGGCTCCTCCCACCTCCCGGAAACGAGCGCCGGGGTGGGGGGCGTGGGCGGCGCCTCTTCGGCGGGCTCCGGCTCTGGTGCCGGGCCAAGCAGCAGCAGCAGCAACTCGGGGACGGGTTTTCTAAGTCGGGCCTGGTCAGGACAGGTGGGTGAAAGTGTGATGACGCCGTGGGGTCCCGCGAACGTGATCTGGCTGGCCGTGAACGAGAGCAGTCCTGGGAGCCTCTTGCTACAGTTATGCGAGCTACTGGCTACTACTCCGCTACAAGGCCTTGTGTTTGAGGAAGAGAAGCCACCACCGCCCAACCGGGCACCATTAGCACCTATGCTGGAATTTGTCTCGGCCCAGACAGGAGTGCCTGTCATTGCTGTGGGAGGAGGGGCTGGTCTGGGAAGGGAGCCACAGGTAAGAGATTCATTCAAAAGATTCTTACATTTAATGGTTCTTCATGAATTTGGAATGGAATTGGCTACGGTGTTCGCACTTAACTGTTTTGGGAAAAGAAATTATGCAAAACTGACATTTCCAAGGTCTCAGAAGCAAAAGTTGTCACAGTTAGGTAAACTTCTACAGCGGTGAACCAAAATTAAAACAAATAAAATTGTGTTCTCATTTGCATCTATAGAAAAAAGAAAAAAAAATCCACAATGGGCGAATTTCACTCTTCCGGGATTTTGGTTTCGGCATTGGCCCAAGCTGGGTAAACTTGTTTCAGGTAATGGGGATGGCTGAGCCTAACAAGAATTAGTTTGGGAATATAAGTCTTTGTACAAATTAAATATCATGAAACGTATTGGTGATTTACTGGTGAGACTATAAAGCTCTAATTTAGAGCTAAATTTAAGGACTCGGCTGTTTTGAAATGATGGCGCTTATAGGTTATAATGTATTATTTTCCATGTCTGTTTGATGAGACTGTACATTATCACACTCCATGTAAAAAGTGTTTTTCACCATTTGTATTGTTGCTGTTACACAGTGTATAGTTGCTCTTTTTATAGATTAATTCAACTTTGCATGCATTGGGAATTTAGTTTTCTATATGAATAAATGCTGATACGAGCAGGGGAATTACTGAATGATAACATTCTATGACATGACAGCTGGTGAATTAAAACCACTCATTGGTAAATTAAGATACAAACAAGTACAAATGAATTCTTTGTAGATTTTATAACAGAAACTTGCAAATCAGGGAAAAAATGTTGCAGACATAGTGAAACTAATTTTACACTGTGGATGAACTCATTTTTGATTTTTCAAAAAATTTGCCTATTGTAGGGTTCCTCAATTTGTTTTTACCAAGGGCCAAATTCTGCCAACAATACAAAGCCAAGGGCCACCGACTCGACCAATAATAGTTTTTTGATGGCCGATGCCAATATCTTAAATCATGGTGGCTGATATAAATCTGATATATATATATATATATATATATGTATAATTTTATATTTATTTTAACTCGTATTTAATAAATTTGAAATATGAAAAATATGAATTTAATTAATGAATGAAAATTAAATAAAATAAAAAATCTTTAAAATAAACATGCTTCTATTTTAGATGGCAACTTCTTGATCTATCTTATGTATATGTATGTGTTTTAGAGATTTGTTTAATGATATACATGTGTATTTGCTGAATGTTAACGGTAAATGAGAAAGTATTAGCCTTTGGTTCGCCTTTCTGTAACTAATAATTTAAAGCAAACACTAAACCTTTCTCACATACTGGTTACTTTCTTTGTTTCTTTGTTGTAGTTGGTCAGGCAAATTAAACAAAAAATTTTCAGTCCAATCACATTTGAGTCGTCTATTTTCCACGTCCACTTTTCTTTTCTTCTCACTTGCCTTCTTTTCGTTGACAGACTAACTGTGCGTGTCCACTGGCGCAAAGCGAGAGGAGCAGTGCGAGCGTTTGCAATGCACCAGTGATTAGTCAACGTAAACAATGACGCTGCGTTTGAATTTTCGCGACAGAGACTTGCTTATACACATTACCTTGACAACAGTATTTGACATTAGCTCGAGCCAAACGTTTTTCTCTATAGGGCTGCCTTTTGAGGAACCCTGGCCTATAGGATTACATTTTTAAAAGACGAATATATAAAAAACATGATAGATTTACCTTGTTAATCTTTGCTGATATGCATGACAGTCTGTGAAATGGGTCCATGGATGTAGTTGTGCAGCCAGAATTTTAGATCGATCACCTCAGTCGTAAATATGACGTCATGACACAACTGATTGGCTGATAACATTTAGCGAGTGTGCACAGTCTGAGCGCTGATGTGAAAAAAAGTTAATTTGATGCTTTTAAGAGCCCTCGTAAAACATATTGGTTATGGGTAAAATTTGAATTATATATAAATATGTATATGTATATGTATTCTCTCATTTACTTTTAAATTTCCATGAATGAAGATGCTTTTTGTAGTTACTTTTTTGTTACCTGCAGGTATTAACTGGACTAGACTCGCCAGACAAACCCTGATCTAGTCTAATTGAAATAAACTAAAGCTCATTTCCATTTTCTTTGGACCTAATTCTTTTTTTTTTTCTGGAATGCACAATAACACTTTCCCTCAGAGATGTAATGGTATTTGGTCATTTTTCAGCCATGACCTCAGTTGTCCTCTCTATCTGCACTGCTCTCAGCGGCCTGGAAAAGCACTGAGCTGTCTCCCAGATATGCCTCTTCTAATTTTAGCAAAACAGTGGGTAATTATTCAAAGTATTAAGCATTAGTCAACAATACAGGTCAGCCAGGGTTTTTAAACAATGAATAGGCAGTAAACAGCCACATTTTGTGTAAGAGGTCTGTGTACAATAGTAAAATATTTGACCAATGTTATGGGAATTACTTTTTGAATTATGGTGCCTATACACACTGGAATGTACGTACGTATTGGCATAGGTCTATGGGGAGAGTAAATGTATGGGCTTTTCCAGGTCTTTCAATCTAATGGACGAAATAAGCTCATGCAATTTACATATAAACGCAACCGGAGATTACAGAAAAACATATGGGGAGCAAAAGCTTTCATTTCCGCTCTGATAGCCACAAGACCACACTGAACGGTGAGTGCGTGTTAGAAATTGTAGTTTGTAATTTTTTTTTTGTCTTCAAACCAAACTTAGGTCTTCAGCCAGTGAAGTTTAAATACCGTCTGGCTAGTGCATTTACACATTAGGTCAGTTGGTGGAGAGTATGCGGTCCTTTGTGGCTGTTCGAATGAATTTGACCACGTGAGCATCTGCACTATGAAAGCAATCGAGTATTGCATTTTCGACTACCTCTAGACGTAGTCGAAAGTAGACGGGTTCAAAACATTTTAGAGCCTGTTCACACCTGCGTCTAGAGTCATCCACTTGTAATCCGATTGACCATTTTAATACCAGGTGTAAACAGGGCCTTAGAGCAAGGGGTATCCAAATTTGCTCCAGGAGGGCCACTGTCCTGCAGAGTTTAGCTGAAAGCTGAAACCCTGTGCCTGTGTGCGGCAGCAATGTGGCCCTGTGGTGTCGGCGGAGACTGTGTTAACTAGCTCATCCTTTGTTAAGACCTTACCGACTCATCAGCCAGTGGCACATATCCCAACAAACCGTCCCATACCGGCGTGATCAAAAAGATCTTAAACTAGATGGAACTAGATTAAATATTTTGACTGTTGCGATTCCAAATCGGTTTAATGACCCGTAACTCTGCCTGAGTATCGGACAAGTGTTCACTGTTGGCCAGAGGAGAACTGGCCCCCCGACTAAGCCTGGTTTCTCCCGAGGTTTTTTTCTCCATTTGTTGGAGTTTTGGTTCCTTTGGCTTGCTTAAGTTGGGGACACTTGCTTGATGTTCAGCAGTGTTTTTGATATGCCTGCATTGGCGCCGTTGTGTGTGAACTGAGCTGAGCCGGACGATTACGTCACTGTTTTCTGCAGTGCTGATATACCTAAATTAACTAGACTAATAACTATTGATATTTGCAACGGAATGAATCAATAATATATAGAATAAGCTGCACAATGACACCATTTTCTTATTAATGTAAAGCTGCTTTGCCACAATTTGCATTGTAAAAAGCGCTATATAAATAAAGATGACTTGACTTGACTTGACTTGAAAACAGCTCCCTGGAAGTTTCTAGTTTGCCTCGTAAGACCTTGATTAGTTGGTAATTAATTGGGGTTGTAGCTGAACTCTGCAGGACAGTGGCCCTCCAGGAGCAGGACTGGACATCCCTGGGATAGAGTAAGAGTAGAGGGTTTGTGAAAGTGATGCCCCATTTGACCATATGTTGAGAAAATTGTATCTTTTGCCCTCCAAAGTTGTCAGAATGTCAGATGCAAGAACGCATTTGTGATTGACTGAAAAAGTGTGGCCTGCTCCCAGATGTTTAAAGCCTAGGGCTGTCACAGAGACAGGTGGGATATTTCGGAACACATTTTAGTGATTGTCAGGATTTGATTTACTGCATTCCAAAGAAAACAGCTTAAAGCCCATTTAATCTAAATGTAAACTAGTGTGTATTAAAATGCCGTTGTATTTTTATACTAAGGTTCCATCAGCAACTGAAAATCATGTGAAGATGGTATATGTAGTGTTTTGTACCCGCTCTGTGATTACGGTGTGCAAGTGTTACTCGTATATAAACACATCCGGTACAACTATTATGTTCAGAAATTGCTCAGTCAGAGGCCTTTTGAAGGTCTCTTTTGTCACTTAAGCCTCATGCTGTCAACACATGCCCTGGATTTACAATATTTAAAATCTCTGTCTGTCTCGCACTTTTTTCCTTCATTTGAACAAACACCGCCTAGGCTTGTTTGGATAAATCCTCACTTAAACGATTCATTCCGCAGTTACCGGCGTCTTCCGCTCACATGTGACAGTGCACTAAAAATTCACCGTGTCCTACCACTTAATAAAATTTCAGCATAATTAAGATGACCAATTAAACTCAAATAAGTTTCAGGATACCTGTGTTGTTTTATCCACTCTCTGGAGACATCCTCTCTGCCAGCATATTTCTCTCCGGTGAAAAATATTACATTACTTTTTCATTTGCTTGCTTAGGCTTTAATTAACTACATTTAGAAAGGCTCATGTGTTGTGGATTGGTGAGAGCGTGGGTTTGGAGTCATGGAGTTAACTCTCTCATGCCGAGCATGTCTCCAGAGACTTCCTTTACCACTTCACAAACCGCCAACCAGAGCGTGGCACAAAGGAGTCACTTAACTGGTTTAATTAGGACAGTAATTAATTACATAATGTGGTTAAATATTCTGGTGTGAGAAGAAAGTAGATTTTGCCACTTTGCAGTTTGCACCCTCTGCATGAGCTTCAAAATCTCAGATTGAAATTCCATTTTCAAGTGTTCAATGTAGATTGATTTCAGTCAAATCAAAGCTGCGGAATCAGAAGAGACTGAAGTCTGTTAGTACTGGAATTCTTTTGAAAGCACAAACACCTCAGGCACTCTCTCCTCCCGAAACAATGAAAAAGAAACATGGATAGACATGCATATTTCTTGTTTCAAGCAGGATTTGCTAAACCTAGCCTTACGGGGTCCATTTTGTTCACTGAAAGCTTTTGAATAAAATAAAATAAAATGCACCACTTAGTCCATCTGGACCTCAATATGGCACATAATGCCGTACAGATGATTATTGCCGTCTCAGGGGCACAAGCTCGCACACGCACAGCTTCTGGTTCAACTCTGGTGCGACACATATAAAACCAGCAGGATCTGGACGCTACGCAATTATGCTGCATGCAATGCTATAAACTTTATGACATTCATGCAACACTGCAATACATCCTGAAGTAGAGTCTCCCTAGCAACTGCACTAAATGTGCCATTGTGGATTCCAGTAATTTCAAAGGCTGCGACCTCTGATTATAAGTGGGCAAATGTTAAAAAGATTATATTAATAGCTGTTGAAGTGTTCCTCAAGGAAGGCAGGACATTTAGATCGCTGGACTCTTCAGTTATCAATTTGCGAAATTGGCACGAATGCATCTAAACTTCTAAACTTGCTAAAACAATAGTCTATTTTTAAATGGGTCGTTTTTGAGAGGGAAAAAATGAAAATTGATTTTGATATTCTTACCCATATAGACTTGATCAATATGTTTCCAAAAATATGATGCGTTTGGTTTGGTTGCTGAGAAGATGCAGAGCAGGTTGTTCCATTTCTCTATGTACAGAATGTAATCGTTAACAGAAGGTACTTCATTAGCACCATATAGATTTACATTTGAGGTAATTTAGAGTTGAAATTGATTTAGTATGTTTAATATACTGTATATTGTTTTGCAATTTAATCTAAACCTTCCCACCTGCAATACATTTGATGCATGTAGCAAATCTAGTTTCAAGTGTTCAGTGTAGATTGATTTTAGCCGAATGAAAGCTGCTGCATCAGAAGAAACTGAAGCCTGTTAGTACTGGAATTCTTTTGAACACCTCAGGCACTCATTCTCCTTCGGTAAAAAAAAAAAAAAAAAAAATGAAAAGAAATGCAGAATTGCATATTTCTTCAGTTTTAAGCAAATGCAAGGTTGAAAGCAGCTGGTATTATTACTGCTAAGTAGTTGTAGTAGCAGCATAATTTATGGCAACGTTATTGGTCAGGATAGTACTTATCAAGATATTAAATATGGTTATTATTATTATTATGAATAACCTACATATCCTCATGAATAATTAAAAAAAAAAACCCTGTAAAATCACCATAAATTATAATTACCATTTAATTTTTATATATATGTTTAACTAGATAACTCTCTCCCCTGACTTGCTCTCAGTAAAATGTAATAAAAGACAGATGCCTGCTCCAATTTTAGTGCATCAAATTTTATCAAGGTGTTTGATTCCAGTACAAAGTTTTGGAAATGTAGTCCTGTGGAAAATGGAACCTGACCCATTTAAGTGCTTCACTGCTGCAAGTTACAGTACTACTGTAAGCTGGTCTTCATTTAAATACAGAGCGGAGTTGAGCCTTTATGCTTGGTTAATGCTACTCTGCAGTCCTGACATTTTTGTGCTCATCAGGTTTGCAGCTCCTCTGTCTGGTTATTATTTTAAAGACTCAGTGTAATAGCCTGGCTTTATCCTTTGCTCACACAGTATGAACACTTGTTTTGCATGTTCGACGCGGTTGTATTGTAATGAGCATGTCGGAACGCATGCCGATTGCGTTGAATGTAGACAATGATGTTAAAAATTCCTCTGCTTATATTTTACAGATATCTGTCATGACTGTACTAACAGTCAAAGTGTAATTATGAAGTGAAATAAAAATCTGCCAGATTGCCAAGGTAACGCCTAGCGGGAAATTATTCATACGGGAAAAGTACTGTGGAGTTAATTGAGATTTTATTTGCATAGGAAGTGTTTGTAATGTGGAAAAGCTGTTCTAGATGAAGAAAAAACTTCAACAACAAGTTGTTTGTAGCCTAGTTGTCATGACCACTATTTTGTTGTGATCATTATTTCAGAGGTCTATACTCAAAAAAAAAAAATGTTGGTTTAAAAACAAGCTAATTTTAGAAGTCTTTAAACACACTGTTGAGTAAATAATAGTCAGAAGACATGTTGTGTTAATCTTGTCCGACAAGTTGGGGAGCTCATTTAACCCAGCATGCTGGGTTACACATTTATGAAGGTGGCTCATTTTTACTCGAATTGTGCATTGATTTTACCATTGATATTTATATAAATCTAAATAGAAACTGATGATCAGTGAACTTGAATAGGCCAATTTGGCTGAAACAAAATTATGGAATCATGTATAGATGATGCATTTTAGATAAAATTGACAACTTTCTATTTCAAAATAGTGTCTTTTAATAAAATCCATAAATAATACCTTTTTTATTGTTGGGTTTTAAGGAGCTGAGCCGGTACTACATCTGTGAAAAGACAATCATGGAGTCAATTTATTACAGACCTGCAAAGATGTTATTAAATCCAGTTTAATGTTTGAAATCCTCAGATAATATTTACATTTACAAAGGGATGTCAATGAAAACAGCTACAACAACAACAACAAACAGCTTTACTTTTCACTTCCATTATCCATTATGGTCAACTGATGTCAATGAGGGGGCCATCTTATATGTTCAAATCTCTTCATTTGCTCAGACATGGTGGATGTTTATGCTTGTGCAACCCTAGTAAATGAAATTAGTGCAAACTAAAGTGCAAAAATAGGTATTCTTAGACTGTTATATTTTGATGTAGATAAAGCAGGCGTTTTAAAGGATTAGTTCACTTCAGAGTTACAATTTCCTCATAATTTACTCACCCCTGTGACTTCCAAGATATTTGTCTTTCTTTCTTCAGTTGAAAAGAAATTATGGTTTTTGAGGAAAACATTCCAGGATTTTTTTTTCAATATAGTGAATTTCAACGGCTACCAATGGGTTGAAGGTCCAAATTGCAGTTTCAGTACAGTTTCAAAGAGTTCTACACTATCCCAGAAAAGGAATAAGGAATATACAATATATTGTAATGAAGGGACAGTCAACGGAATGGGATCCAATTGCAAGCTTTACTAAAGACAGTATGGTGATACCAGGCAGGATCAGAAACCAGCAAACGGGAATGTAAGAGGATAAGCAGAGTCGTACTCGTTTAAAAGGCAGGTAGATTGAGGCAGGCGGCAGGCAAACTACAGTCCATAAATCCAAAGCAGTAAATCCAATGGGGCAGGCAGAGAACGATCAGGAAACGGGCAGACAGGCAGAAAACAAGACAGGGAAATCAAACACAGTAAATAAACGCTCTGTAATGATCACTATTAGCAAATTAAGACTTCGCGACTGTGTGTGTGGAGCTTAAATAGTCTGGATGATAGGCTACAGCTGGCTGGGGTGATCAGTGACGGGGTACAGGGCTTCTGGGAAATGTAGTGCGCAGGTGTGAGTTAGTGTGTGTGACGGTGGATTGTAGGAAGTGAAGTCCAGTGGTGAGTGAGTAGCAGTCTGGGGAGGAGTGCCCTCTAGTGGCTGTCACAGGCATCCTGACATATATATATATATTTATATATATGTATAAGTATATATGTGTGTGTGTATATATATATATATATTTATATATATATATATATATATATATATATATATATATATACTTTTTAATCACAACCACATGCACCACACGTTACGTAATTACGTTGGAAAGGTAAGGCAAGTGTAAGGACCAAGGTAGGGCGAAAAACTCCATCTCATTTTCTCCTCCAACTTCAAAATCGTCCGATATCTTTGTTTTACCTTTTTTTGGCCTACGTCATGACCCTTGCAATGATTACGTAATGCCTGGCACATCACAGAGCTAGTGTAAGATATTAAAAAAAAGTATATAATTTTAAATTTTTTAAGAAAATGACTAATCTTATCACTAGATAAAACCCTTATTCCCTTATTCTATTGAAGCTGCATTTAAACTGCAATTTGGACTTTCAACCCGTCGGTAGCCGTTGAAGTCCACTATATGGAGTGTTTTCCTCAAAAACCTTCATTTCTTTTCGACTGAAGAAAGGTATAAAGGTATAACTAAACTTGAAATGTTTTCAATAAGCTTCAAAGTTTTCTATAAGCTTCGTTTCCAGATCATGTTGTTTACATGCAGATGAAATTAGTCAGACATGGAAATGTATGATTTGCCTGTATGTAATTTGCATCAGTGCAATTACAATATTGACTCTTGTATGCTGTTTTAGCAGCTGCAGGATACACAAAACATCTGCCCACAAAAAGTTCTTCAAAGATCTACAAAGGTCACGCTCAGCTCGCCTCAAAAAATAAAGTCACTTATAAAGGACTTCTCATTTAATTGCCAGTGTCACCAGCAGGCACAAAACAGGTGTCATGCCACATCCGTGATATATTTGATCATGATTATGACGCATTAGCAAGTGTCAGACTAAGCGTTTCTATTTTTCACTATCAGAAATACGGCTTTATGTCAGAGTCATAAATCTCCTCGATTGTACAGTGGAATGGTCACCTTCTGGGGTATAGAAAAAAAGAGAGTGTGGTGAGCTGAAGCGAGGCTGAATGGACTGTTTCGAATCCTAAAGCAGCCAAGGACACTAATGTCACCTGAAACACAGGCTTATGAATAGCAATGAATCCTTTACGTCATGCTGTGTGGGTATTAAGAATGACTGTATTGATCTGACTGAGTAAGAAGCAGATGGTAAATGGAGGGAAGGAAAAAATACCTAATGAATGAGAAATGCTGAAACAAAGGGCTAGTAGACGACTGATCTAAAACTCTGAACAGAAATTTAGGCTAGCAAGGGAAGTGGAATCTGGCTATGATACCCTAGACCTTTCAGAAGTGCCTCTCTTCATGCAAAATATTATGTTGGAAAGTTTTACTATGTCCCAAATTTTCTTATTCTTGCAGGAGAGTGGCTCCGTCTACTTGCAATTCTTGTGCTCCACTAGCCTGCAGCTGGAGGTCATTTTTGAAGTCCTGGAGGAGTTTGATTGGACGGTGTTCTCTGTGGTTACAACACGCCACCACGGCTATGAGGATTTCCTGGCCATGGTGGAAGGCATGATAGATGGCTCCTTCATCGGTTGGGAGAGAAAGAGCGTGGTGATGCTCAACCTGACCGATGACCCGGGAGGGGCTCGTACCCGCAGGCTACTGAAGGAGAATGAAGCACAGGTCAGGAGTGGGAATATAAACGCAGTGAAAACCGAAAGTCTCAAAGACCACTAGTACAAATACTTCCATTTTGAATCCTTCTGTAATTTAATACATTTTATGTACAAATTATATTGTCAGCATAAACATTTCAGAATGTCTTAGTATTTGGTTTGTCTCTCTTCTGCTTTAATGACAACAGCACTCGAGCAGCTGCTTGAACTCAACAAGTTTATGTAAAACCTGATGATCATGTTCTCCAGCATGATCAAAGGGCATCTTGAGCTTCAATGGAAGCAAGAACATCTGACTGCCTGAACAAAGAAGTCACGTGATCAATGTTACAAATTTATTTACATGTGATTCGGGATATAGAAATAGTGCAGGGTAGTTAAAGAATTAGTTCACTTTCAAATTAAAATTAGCCCAAGCTTTACTCACCCTCAAGCCATTCTAGGTGCATATGACTTTCTTTTTTCAGACGAACACAATCAGAGGAATATTAATAAGCATCCTGACGCATCCGATCATAAATGTGTACTCCACACGTCTCCAGGGGTTTAATAAAGGCCTTCTGAAGCGAAGCGATGCGTTTGTGTAAAAAAATATCCATTTTTAACAAGTTATAAAGTAAAATATCAAGTTTCCGCCAGACTGCCTGCTATATTCAGCATACGAAGAAAGTGTAAATCTGTTGCAGTTCAAAAAGCTTACACTACATCCTACTCCTTCATTATTCAACATACGGAAACAAATGTAACTGACATGACGCCAGTTTACACTTTCTTCATAACTTGAATACAGAAGGCGGTCTGGCAGAAGCTAGATATTTTACTTCATAACTTATTAAATATCGATATTTTTTTACACAAACACATCGCTTCGCTTCACAATGCCTTTATTAACCCCTGGAGCCATGTGGAGTACACGTTTATGATGGACGGATGTGGATGGAAGCACTTTCTTCAGCTCATACTCGTGACCTCCGTTCACTGCCATTATAAAGCCGGCAGGTAATTTATTTAATATTTCTCCAATTTTGTTCATCGGAAAGATGAAAGTCATATACACCTAGGATGACTTGAGGGCGAGTCAAGCTTGGGCTACTTTTCATTTGAAAGTGAGCTAATCCTTTAATTTTTCTTCTTCCTATTTCAACATTGATGTATTTCTACTTTTTTTAAATCCAAAAAGGATTGAAATGGTTAATTTCCAGATTCAAATCATTTATTTAAACAGCAGGGACCGAAATCGCATGTGTATATTATATCTGTGGCGCATTCCCTTCAAAAATAAAACTAATCTGCTAATCGTCTTCAGCATAAATCAAGACTGTTATGTTCACTCTTTCATCCAACAAAAAACCACCTCAATTGCTTACCAGTCCTGTGTACAACTCACTCAGGACGGGGTCTATGCTAATATATCAGTGTCTGTCAACAGTCCTGGGCAGGGCCTGTACAACTTGTTCTGAGACTCTGCTTATGCTTTATGGGGATTACAAAAACAGGAGTGGGTGGATTTGTATCATTAAACACCATGTAAAATTTAATTTTGCATAATAGTTCCCCTTTAAATAGCCCAAATCTTGGTATTTCTAAAGTGTTCACAAACAACATTTTGGTTTAATCTGTTCTTTTTCCCCTATCTTCATATAATTCAATCCCTGTTGTGAACTGCACTGCAGCTCTTTTACTCAATTGCGACTGTCCAGTTCATTCTCTTCCTCCGTTTCTTTTCCTTTCATTGAACTAGTATTCCCACTCCACCATTTCATTTTTTTTCCCATTTTAATTCAAAGTGGCTTCACTGCAATTAACAATTGTATTACCAAATCTGTCTTGGTTAATTATAGAAATATGAATATGACAATGAAAAAGAGAGAAGACGGCTCTAATGCCCTAGAGCAATTATTCTATAGAAATTCAAAATAAGAAACGTATGGTAAAGCTCCTTATGCATTCTGTAAGTCGTTACCTCCATATTCCCAACTTGCTTTCTCGATTAACCTCCTCTCTCATCGCATGTGTATTCATTCTACTCTTTCTTTTTCTTCTCTCTCTCTCTCTCTCGCTCTCTCTCTCTCAATCTCTCGCTCTCGTTCTCTCTCCTGCATACTTTGGCCTTTACGTGAAGGCTCCCAAAGAGAAGGAGGTCGTGTGACCTATGAAAGGGGAGTTGGCATCCGTAATGTTACTGAGCAGCGTGACATTAAATGACAGTTTCCATCTGACCCAAAGGTGGCCAACTCAATTCCCCACAGGACTGGCTACAGCAGCAGACATCTTTTACGTTCAACAACTTGACTGATTAATTCTCCACAGTGTCCAAGCACCCAGACTTTCAGCCCCTAATCAGTGACTGATACAGGAGCACATTCAAAGTGGCTGTCATGGTTCCCGCATGGAAAAGAATGAGGAAAAAATTGGGGTCAGCTTGATGCTATGCGATAGGAACTTTTCCAGTTTTTTTTCTCACAGTGATTAAACGTCAGTGTGGTGTTTGTAAGGTCTCAACAGACAACACTACATCAAAGTGCCGATGTTATCGGCAAGCTAAAAACTCTGCCTCTAGTGATTTGCTTTATTTTAATAAGCTTTAACAAAAAGACCAGCATAATGATAAATTCTCAAGCACTCCATTGTCAAAACTGCTATAAGTCCAAATAATCCATTCAACCCTCAAAGACCCAGTGTACACTCAAAAAAATATTTCAGTCTAAGCATAAGTTTTATGTAATTTAATTACATAGCAATTTTCCATCCATTTGGATTACATAGTTTTAACATAAACAATCTAATAAACTTAACGTGATTCATATTTGTCAGTCATATGTAAATGAAATAGGTAAGAGTTGAGTACATGAATAGTGAGAGATTAAATGTCTTTTATCTTCAGTTGATTTCATCAGTTGTAGTTCGTGTGTTTCTCTGTCCTTCAGTGATTCTGCTTGTTAACAGCAGGTGTTCATCATTAATGTTCAATCATTACTTAATGATCTCAATAACTGCTTCAACGGTACTTTAACATTTTTCTGTGAACTATTACATAAATCTTACCTATTTCATTTACATATGACTGAGAGATATGAATCACATTAAGTTTATAAGTTTGTTTATGTTAAAACTGTGTCATCTAAATGGATGGAAAATTGCTATGTAATTAAATTACATAAAACTTATGTTTAGACAGAAATATTTTTTTGAGTGTAGCAGTATTCAAATGTTTGTATAATAATGCATAAAGAGCTGAATTGAAATCTGATTTTAAAACTTTCACTTTTTGCAACCCTATTGGCCCTGATATACTCGCGGCAAAGTTCTTTTTAGCTCTTTGCTTAGGGGATAAAAAGAAATTTGAAATACGTCCACATTGTCTCGCCAGGACTGGCCCAGCGGCAGCTCTCTCATTGTAGCGCTCACCACCTAGGCCTAGTACCTGGAGGTAGGATCAGCACGAGAGTCAGCTGAGGATACTGTTGTCCTCTTGAAGAAATATGGGAGCATGGACAAATTAATCATGAAGAAAAACACATGCATGCACACCTGTTTTGATTCATTTTTCACTGCTCTCTCTGTCACTTTACGGTCAGCTGAAGAGAGTGAAAAAGTATCAGTGCATGTGCTGGGAGTTGAGGAGAAAAACATTTTCATGTCTGTTAAAAACATAAATTCAAACAGGGCTACAGATAAACCTTTTACGCTACCATATTAAAATTACTGAGGCCTTGAAAGAATGCCTGAAGTGATATACAGTGTATATATATATATATATATATATATATATATATATATTTATATAACCGTTCTACTGGACATCTTACAGTTAAGCATAAATGTGGACAGCCTTCAATTCATGGAAGATGTTTTCTTCCACACTGGTGTCTGTGTCAAAGACTTGAAGAGCTGAAAACCCGAATTTGCAAACCTCTATATGTCTGGCTGTAATTACATTCATTGAGAAAATCTTCGTAATCGTCAAGCAGTTTTACCCATTTCTTCACACCTTGATATTGAACTTTTACTAACATGACGAAAGCTATTGGTCAAGAAAAACGCAAATGTTAAGGTTGTTCATTTTAATTAAAGTCCAGTGAGCTGCAGCAGTCAGAAGCTAATTTTTGTCATCTCACAAATGGAACATTAAAGTTTAATTGCAGCAAGTTAATTTATTTACTTTAATGTAAACAAACAAGATGCAGATGAAGCACGCTCGTCAGACACATCTCATGTGATGAGCGAACATGAACGGATCTTTTCATTCGCGTCCAGAAAATATAAAGTTCAGCAAAACACTTCTTGCTGGATTTGATGATAACTAAGGTAGTACAGAAACTTTTGAGAAAAGTGTAACCTCAATTTGAATTCCACAATATTTCCACAATTCTTTTTTGCTCTTTTGTCAAGAAAAGTAGTTCCAAACAAAGTCACAGCATAACTGTTGTGTGTGTCCAAGCAACGCTTTACTGTGTTTCGTTTTTGAATGAATCGGGTGAGTCCCATTCATAAAGACAGTTTCAGAATGACTCAGTTGAATGAACCGCCTACTGGTGCTTTAGTTATTTTTTGTTTAAAAGTATCATTTATATTTTTTCCAACATTTTATATTTGTATTTTTAAAATGTTAATCTCATTACATTATTTATGCAGAAATTTAAATGTATCCATGCCACCTCTAAGCTTCATTAAATTGTCTGTTTACATACATTTAAATACCACTTTAGATATTGCTGTCCTCTGCAGCTGTGGAAAGATGGATTTTGTTGATACTGATTTTATTTGATTGGTAAAAGGCCTTCAGTGTCTTATTATTATAAGTGAATTTATTTATAAAATTCATCAATTTGACATAATAGATGCTTGTTTTTTTTTTTTTATAAAGGTAAAAAAAATCCTTAGAAATCAAAGGGGCAAATGTCAAAACTATGCTGATTTAAGTAAGAGCATATGGAATACTGATGCAAGTCTCTTTTAACTGAAAACTACCCCAAAAAACAAAATAAGACCCACAGCCACTGAAAAAAAAACCCCAAAAAAACATATGGGGGAGTAGTTCAATAGCCAGGGCCTAGTCTTGCCCCTGCTGGAAGGTCGATTGATTCCACAATTCTACTTTTGCTACAGTTGTTATACTGTAAGAATTATTTTGGAGGCTTGCAGGTCACCAGTCAACAACCCTCAAGAGTAGTTTTATCTTCCTGTCAGGAGCCTGTGGCTACATGTCGACAAGTGGGATAAGCAACACATCTCCAGCAAGAAAAACAAGACTCTTACACATCAAAGTAATTTTAAGATGTCTGACATCTTTGACCTTTTTCTGAAATGCGTGTGGAAAAAGGCCTCATACACCTCGTCCCGAGTTTGAGGTTCATAAAAACACCCTCAGTCTTTTTGAGGATATTGAAGAACACTTGCTAGTGCATGAATAACAAGCTGACCGGATCACTCTGTTCCGATTGGACAATTTATCAGTATCATGAGCAGCCAGAAAGAGCTTATTGATTTATGACTAAAGTGTTCATTTTTTTCTGCTTGTGACTCGACATATTTATGTTCCAATGATATTCGTTTTCTTCCTCATCCTTAGCATGACCAAGGATGTTTATATAAACTCCAAACTTTCTTTTTCTTCCATAATGTGACACATTTTAGAGTAAATCAGGATATTTAATGAGAAAAAGAGGTGGATCAAGTTATTTCATTTTTATTAAACATTACAAAGACTTTTTTCTTTGCAATAATTTACAGCATTTATCATCATACACAATAAAACCAGGAGTAAGCATTAAGTAAATGCATTTTTATTTTATTTTGACTTTAAAAGGAAAAAGTGGTCCCTTTGAATTCTTATTCGATTCTCGCTCTACCGCTCTTCACAGGTGCGACTCCTGTATTGCTCACAGGAAGAGGCGGAGCACATTTTTAAGGCTGCATGGGCATCAGGGCAGGCTACTCCCTCACATATGTGGTTTGCGGTGGGCCCGGCTCTGTCGGGACTTGGTCTTGAGGGTCTACCCAAAGCTCTGTTCGCCGTGAGGCCACAGGGATGGAGGGACGAGCCACGACGGCGAATCGCAAAGGGTGTGTCGGTACTGACGCACGGTGCTATGGCTTTGCGTAGGGAGTATGCCGGGGCTCGAGGGACGAGCTTCGCCGGGAACTGCATGATGGATGGAAATCAAACCCAGAGGGTGCCAGATAGGATCAGGTAAGCAAATCTACTGGATTGCTGCGAAGTTCATGGCTTTTTTTGATCTACACCCATCTCACATTCAAAAAGAAGAAAGAACAATACTATGAATATGAATTTGACTGGTTGAAAGTCTGTGTAGTGCAGGATGAGTCCTCAATTTTTGGTCCCCTTTTGATTTTTGTAGAGAAAGACTGTAAATAAATCCACACATCCACTAATAGCAGATACAATATTGTGTTACTTTTTATGAAAATTAATGTGTAGCGCTACTTTTACGTTACTTTTCTCACCTGGGCTGGGCTTGCTTGTAATTTTTTTAACAACAAAAAAAAAAAGTTCTATGTTTTGGCAAATGTTAAGGCCCTATCACACCAAGAGTGAAATTAATAATCCTCAGGCAGAAAGAAATGCATATTTATGCCAGTGCATTAGAGGGAGTGTCTCAAACAAACCTTTCAGATGTTCTGCCATTCTGGATTAAAGGGGAAAAGGATACTGGAGAAGGAAGTTCAACAACTTTTTTCTAAATATAATCTAAAGTGATTTTTGCTTATTAGTCTGGTTGAATTAGATCGTTGAAGGTCAGCAGCAAAGGCATTGGTTAATAAAGTGAGTTTAATTTAAAAAAAATATGTTTGTGTAATTTAATATAGTTAATTATTACAGGTTTGCATACAATTCTGAAATTGCATTTCACTCTGTTTTTATTCATTTTGAGGAATACTGAATGTTTTCGTGCAAGTGAGTTGAGTAAATGCATGTTCATGGTAATCTAGAACTACAATGACTATCATATTTATACAGCACACTCAACACCTCTGCACTTTCTCTCAACAACGGGACAGGGGAGCTGTCAGTCAATAAATGCATTACTCAAGTAACTTAGATATTTTGTTGTAAATTGAAAAAGTATTGCATTACTTTACTAGTTACTTGGGGAAAAAAGTCAAACTCTGTAAACGTTTAAGTGTACACTACATATAAAATGGCATCCAAGCTAAAACTTGAATCCACAAAACATGTATGAGGTCTTTAGGTAATCATGAACAAGTTATTCATTCATTTACTTTATTAACCATGATCTAATTATACTGACCCAAATGCAGTACAGACCGTTCTTTTTAAAATTGTTATAGCATTCATTTGATAAATATTTATTACATTTTGGTTGTAATTTATCTCCCCTCAGACTCCTAACACAAACTGAAACTCTTTATTTCAGGCTGTGCATCACTGGTGTTAATTATGTATGAACACTACATTGACTTTGTACTGTTAGAGGAAATGGCCCTAAACCGGGTGCATCATGAGCGGCACAAAAAAAAAAGAAAGAAATTCTAACGAGTTCCTGTTTCATCTCTTGCCGTCCAAAATTCAAAGATAGTGCCAAACAGTGTGACTGTGATGACTGAATCAAAACCCTGTGTTGTCTGTTACCTGGGTCTCTTTTCACCCATAACCCCATTGAGGCCACATGTGTTCAGTCACACACACAGGCCCTTAACCTGCATTTGATTTGTGTTTGACAGCCCATACTGCAGGGATTTGCTGCCTGTCAGTCATACTTCTCACAAATCAGTCAGTCTCCCAAAAAAAAGCTGGCCTCAAACAGCACCGTTGACTTGTCTTTTATGGTGTGGGGAGCTCACTCGCAAGTGTTTGTGTCACTCAGACATGAACTGAGGGAATCATAAATCTTTTAAGCACCTTCAAAAGTCAATCACTTAAACATGCCATCAGGTTAGGTTAGCTGACCCTGCCATTTCATTTCCATATTGAGCGACATTCTGTCAAGCCCACTTTACTAGCATGGTTATCAATCATCAGGTTTTGTTTGATGTGACATCTGCATATTAGATGTTATCAAAGTTATCCATATTTTAAAGTTATTTTCTCTACTCTTTGCCAGAAAAGGGATTTGCTTCTCTACCTCAAAGTATTGCAACATCTATTCCTTCAGGGGAGCCAGTGGACAGCCTGTACACTTTAAGATTGGCTGCTATATTTTGCTCAAGGTTTTCCCATTGATCTCTGTTCATTAGCACCGAGCATGGAATCACATCTATAGATCCTTTATGAGTGTTTTCATAAAGGATTTTCTTCCCTTTTTTTCCCTTTAATTATTTTCTTCCTTATTTAGAACTTACTGTATTCGATCTTCAAGCAGAGGTCACACAGTATATATATATATTTTTTGCTCTCTAATTAATTTTCTAAAACGGATGGATGAGTCTCCGAAGAACATGTCTGTGTCATATTTCAGTTGAAGAATAAATCTAAAAAAAAAAAAAAATAGAAAAAATTATACTTTGCCTATTGCCTATTTTTGGGACCATTAAGATTGTGACACTGCAACATTATTTTCTTGACAAATATGCACATTTCCCTTCCACATTCTCATTACAGCAATATATATTCTAGGATATTTTACTTTCAAGTTTGTTACTCTCATTAGTTTTAAACATGATTCTCATTAAGTTCTCATTTAATGACCTTACAATGTAAATGCTATACCACAAATGTTAATGAGTGACACTTTTTTGCGAAATGGAAATTGTCATGAAAACAATGTCACAATGCAAATATAATGTTCCCATTAGCTTTAATAGTTTGGACAAAAGCAGTATTCAAAATATCATAGTAATTGATGACAGTTTTTTTGAGTGAAGAAAGCAAAATATAAGTTCTATTTCTTTTGATTTTCAAATTAAATTCATGTAGTCAATTGATTTTCGTATTTTATTGATCAAGTTTTCTGAGCTATGAAGCACCCATGTTTGATATTTGAGCTTGTGGTCATGTTTTAGTAAAGTTTAATTGATTAGTATAATGGTGGTAAGTTAAATAATATAGCATCTAGTATTAATATGATTAATCTAAAGTCCTCTTTTGAGTTGACGAAGTGATGAAATCACACCCACCATGATCCACAGTCCAATTAACGGAGCAAGTTCACAAATTACAAGCCACAGTTACTGAATGTTATTCAGATTTGTCTCTGACCGTCGGACGTTTGGCCGTTTACTTTGGGAGCAGTATATTACAGTTATTCCAGTTTAAATATGGAGGCAGATGTGCCGGGAGCTGTTCCTAAATCAGTCATTAGAGGCTGGTGCAGAAGACAAGAGCGCTGACATTACTATGAGTAAGCATATTACAACAGACCTGTTGCCCCCTACTGCTAACTTTTTGTTACTGCCTAAGCTAATGGAGTGTGATGAATGCTCACCTGCACTCCTGCCCACTGTTATTCACCCTTCATTGCCTTTCTCCTTTCAACTTTTTCACCCTCTTTTGGGTTGTTTTTCTTCCTCTCATTCTTGTTCTGTCATTCTTTTCCCCTCCTTTTCACGTCCTCCCACTCTTTCATGCCTGTGCATTTCTCAGTCCCAGCACTCTTTCATAATAACTCTCCTCTCATCATGTCGACATTACTTCCCCCACTCTAATTCCATCTCTTTATCTCATACTCTTCGCTCTTCCTCGCACTCATTCTTTCCTGTCCCCCTCCTTTTCTCCCACCCTTTTGTTGGCCCCCAATGTCTCATCCCTTCATTTTTCCTCTCCGCTCTCGTCTTGCCCCTGCGGGCGGCTCTAAAGAGGCACGCATGCAGTGTCGTTTTGCATGTAAATAGGATAATTGGTTATGGTGTGCTGAGTGCAGGGGGAAATATCATAGACTGTCACCAATGGAACTGATCTCACAGCCACCCGGCTTCACCCACACACACTCAAAGTCAATCTTACTCTCACTCATTCATTCACTCAAGGTCTGCTCCATCCCTCATTCGCTCACTCTTACGCCCACTTCCTCTTATTAACTCATGCTGTCTGTGCAGGATGTCGCTGCAGTATTGACGTCTTCAGCCAACTTTGCCAACTTTCTCTCTCTCTCTCTCTCTCTCTCTCTCTCTCTCTCTCTCTCTCTCTCTGGTTGTTTCAAAACCTAGAGAGCTGCTTATCTAGACACATTTTTGGACATCACAGGCATATAAGAACATTCTTACTTTGGTTGCATTTTTGTGCATTATTGATGTATTTTTGAGCATCAAACAGTTCTAGGTGCAGTCAAATATTTTGGAATCAAATTTCATAAACATCATAGGTACATTCAAAATTTTTACAAACAGCCCCTCACAGATGACTGCCCTGCATGCCACAATCATACCGTGGATGCTTTGAAGGATTCTACAGTTACTGAACACCATATTTTTGGGCATCATAGGTGCATTTACACATTCCTAAGTAGCATTTTTAGGCATTAAATTTAGGCATAAAAATCGTTTACATTAACAGTTGTTGGGCATCATAGATATGTGTGAAAGGTCTGACCTAGTCCATTGCAGCAAGCAGCATTTGTTTGGGCACCACATGTGTGTCGAACATTCATATACAGAAGTTTTGGGCATTGTTAGAACGTTCATGCCTGGATAGTCCTAGATAATCCTATAAGCCACTTTTGGGCATCATGCATTTTTTTTATTTTTTTTTTTGAACATCATAGGTGCATTCAAACATTCATAGATAGACCAAGATGCATTTTTAGAAGTTACTTCAAACTGCAGTTTTCATTAAACGCCCATAGCCAACATTTTTGGTGATTATGGGTACGTTTAAATGCTCCTAAAAAAATGACATACATTGATTTATGCACGGGTTCCATCATGGGAGCTTTCAAACATTCCTACATAGATAATTTTTTGGCATTATAGATGTCAACAAGCAGCATTTTTGGGAAGCATTGGACATTCTTTGTTTTCCTGTATAAAAATGCACTAGACGGGCTTAGTTTACCATTACGCTCACATCTTGCATCTCTTAAAGCATATTTTAATAAGAAAAGAAGTTAGAAGGTGTTCAACTTTATAAAAAAAAAAAAGGTTCTCTAGACCTTGCCTTTTTCATTCCACTGCCTTGCGTCTTATTTCTAAATGCAAAAACGCGTTCTTTGTGAATGGCCCCTTGCTCAAAGCTGCGCATACGCCGAACGCCCGTGTACTCGCACGAGTCAAGTGAAGCATACTTTGCAAGGCTATGCGTTCGACTGTGCATGAACACTAGCGTATGTGTAAAAAAGCAAAGTATACCCTTTTTGGGGATCATAGGCATGCTGAATGTGCCTAGTAAGCATTTTTAGGCATCACAGGTGAGCTTTCATAGACAGCATTTTCGGTCTTTTCAAAATGAACTTTTGAACCTCCCCATGATCCCAAAAAATTCTGACTAGGTCTCTCTAGGCTTCGGAGCAGCCTCTCTTTTATGATTTTCCCTCATAGGACAACCATATTGTCAATGTATTCAGCCATATTAAAACTGTTTTGAGACACTCTGTCTTTCAAACTCACACACACACACACCATGCTAATGCCACTTTAATGGACACATTAAAACCCCTCAAATGTTTCTGATGTTTAAACACCCCTGTGATTTTTAAACATTCCACATTTCTCCTTATCCTGTCGTAGTGTGTGTGCGTCTCACACGTTTCCCCCCTGCTTCCTCTTCCTTGTGTCTCCAGGCTTTTTCATTTCACATTCAGTGTGACAGTACATCACTGCTACGTTTCCATTTTGTGTCAGGCTCACGCTCTCTTTTTCCTGCCTCTCTCTTTCTCGTCTTCATTGTGATGACACAAGTGACATCTGTATTCCGCTACGTGCTGTGCTTTAGGTTGTTTGTTCACCCCACAATGTAAGGCATTAGCGGAACACATGTAATGTCAATGGCTGTGTCGCTATGACAACCTTGCAGGGGTCTAGAGCGAGGGAATGAGGAAAGTGTGAGTGCTGGCATCGCAGACTCGAGGTTGTTAAGGTTGTCACGCTCTCCATTGCACTCTCAAAATTAGCGCAAGATAAAGTCATTACACCGGATTGGACGTTTTCTTTAATTGCTGATCCGGAGCAGATATCATGTGTGACGGATCGAAGAAGTTCGGGAGTGATTTGTAAACTCGATTATGATTCCCTTGTGCCAGATCTGAGTGTGCATGGGAAATAAATGTGCCATGAAAAATGAGCAGTGTCATTCATAATCTTCATTCCGTATTCCGAAAAGTGTTTAGTGTGCCATTTCAAGACGGAGGAATGAAGTTTGGCTAAGCAATGCCGCTCACATTCTATTAAATGGGGCATTAAACCAGAAGCGGGCCCGTAGCCGTCATTGCGACCAACGCTTTGAAATGAACATAATCTCTTATATAGAGCCTGTCATAAATTATGGATTAGATATCAAATGCAATTTCTCCCAAAGACAGAAGTGGAAAGACTTACGAGACATGTCTCATAAAAACGAGCCGAGCGTCCCGTGCAATGACGGGCTAAAATAAAAAAAATGAAAAACGAGCTGGTTGAAAGAGTCTTTTTCTCTGGCCATTACCGCGTCACCAGTATAAAGAAAACTGCTGACAAATACTTGATGAGAGATGCAGCTTAGACGTGCGGAGGGGAGAAGGGTACTCTGTTGTGATGTTCGCGTTTCGCGTCCTTCTGTTCCAGAATTTCAGCGCTACTCTCATGCTCCTAGTTGTCATGGCGACTAACAAGAGCATCTCTGCAGCATTCTAAGAGCTCCAAACACTGAATATTGAAAACAAGCCACTGGTGAGATGACTGCCATGTCCTGTCGCCGATCTGGAAGTGTGATAAAAGTGCAGTCGGAGTGGTGGCTGCAGTGCTTTAGGGCATGTCATTCATCCTCCATCCGCTGAGTTCCCCTTTTCTTAGATTCGTCGATTCATTCCTCTGTGAAGTTTATCCTTAACATTACTCATGTTTTTTCTATCCTTCCATCCATAGCACACTGGTTAAAGCAATGATCATGAATTCATCATTTTTAATAATTTATTGATAATGATTTGGTGCTTTCAGCTGCAGAGATGATGAGTCAGCATCGACAACATCATCCACGCAGCCGAAAACATTATCAATAAACTATTCAAATTTTTAGAGTCTCCTTGCTGTTAGTGAGCATGTCTATATGCACTTTTTTTTTTTTATATACAGATTACATGATCTGTGAATATTTGTTTTCCTCTTGTATTGGTTGACAATCACTTGACATTTCAAGATATATATACATAGATTTCTCATGTCTGTGAGGCAAGTGTACACTGAGTTTTGGTTTATTTATTTATTTTTTGACGCGCTCAAGCTTACAGAGACCGAGACGACAAAATGCTCATCCTGTTTGTTTTTATCATTTTACAAAGGCACAGCGTTTTTTATTGTGACTGTACACACATAAAAGTAGTACAGTTTCGAATGATTTATTACTCTTATCTGTATAACCAAAAATGACAGAGAATTTTAAGTTAAATGCAAGTGATCAGACCTTTTAAGTTAATATGCCTCCATATTAAGTTAGCTGTCATGCAGTAAGAGTGCTAGTACTCAGCTTCCACACTCCGCACAAACACTTGAATGCGGCTGACAATAGCACACATTTTTCTAGGTTAATGTTAGAGAGAGCGATCATGTAAAGTTGCTATTACTTGTATAGCTCAAGTTATAAGCCATATATGAGGTCGATAAATGATAGGCGAAAGTTTGGATTTCCTGCCCAGCATACTGTAATTATCACAAGGACCCACCATGGATCGCGTGATTTCACCACTTATTGTGGAGGTTTTTTTTTGCAACTAAGCAGCTTATAACTATTAGTGGGCAGCCCTAGTATAAATATAGTTTAACAAACAAAATGGACAAACGCCAACCAAAACATCTGTTGGAGTTTGTTGGATCGGTGTGATACCCCTGTCGGCGCCTGTTGGAGTCTGTTTTCACCCGACTGAACATGTTCAATCGGCGTTAGTCGGGTCGTGGAATGTCTAAACAGTGTGGGATGGTTTTCCAACAAACGACAACAAATTCTGACCTAAACACGAACCCATGACGATGATGCAAGTACTTTGCAACGACTGCTGTTTGTTCACACACACACAACAAAGCACTGCAAACGTGACATCGCCGTTTGTTCATTAAAAAAATAAAATATAGAAAAATTATAATGCTCAATTTAAATAGTCAGTAGTGCAATCCGTGCCGTTCACCAAGAGCAGTAAGCGAGAGAGGTATGAGCAATGCAGGTTTAACCCAAGTTTCATTTTTAAATAAATTTGGTTTGGCTTCTTTAGCCACAAATGGTTGTATATGCGTAAGGGTCACGTCAATAAGGAAGGGTTGCACTAAAAAAAAAAAAATAGAATTAAAAACCAGTTTAGGCTATACCAACCCCAATGAAAGGATCAGATCAATGGCTAGCGCTTCGGATTTCAGGTTAGCATTTTTATGTTTATCTCAATACTATAGTACAATGATAATATATATGATACTATATTATTAATATAATAAACTTGCCTGAAAATATTGTTAACATGGTTACACGTATGTAGGTATGATCTCAATTTTTCCCAGTCAGATTTGACTCTGTGACTCATTTGTCGGTGTTTGTAGGGGCAGTGTGAACATGACGGTTTCTTCTCATAGAATTCTAAATCCAATGGCCAACTTGCTTGTTGGTGTGTGTTGGCATTTGTCTGTGCGGTGTGAACTGGCCTGTAGGAAGTGTTGGAGGTAACTCATTGCAAGTAATGTGGGCTATGTAATCAGATTATTTTTTTCAAGTAATGAGTAAAGTGATAAACAAAATGCCTGAGTTACTTTGTTTTCCATTTATTCACTGACAGCTCTCCTGACCCCAAGTTGATAGAAATCAGGAACTACAGTCATGGCCAAAAGTTTTGAGAATTACATAAATATTAGTTTTCACAAAGTTTGCTGCTAAACTGCTTTTAGATCTTTGTTTCAGTTGTTTCTGTGATGTACTGAAATATAATTACAAGCACTTCAAAGCAAAGGCTTTTATCGACAATTACATGACATTTATGCAAAGAGTCAGTATTTGCAGTGTTGGGCGGTCTTTTTCAGGACCTCTGCAATTCGACTGGGCATGCTCTCAATCAACTTCTGACTGATAGCAACCCATTCTTTCATAATCACTTCTTGGAGTTTGTCAGAATTAGCGAGTTTTTGTTTGTTCACCCGCCTCTTGAGGATTGACCACAAGTTCTCAATGGGATTAAGATCTGGGGAGTTTCCAGGCCATGGACCCAAAATTTCAATGTTCTGGTCCCCGAGCCACTTAGTTATCACTTTTGCCTTACGGCACGGTGCTCCATCGTGCTGGAAAATGCATTGTTCTTCACCAAACTGTTGTTGGATTGTTGGAAGAAGTTGCTGTTGGAGGGTGTTTTGGTACCATTCTTTATTCATGGATGTGTTTTTGGGCAGAATTGTGAGTGAGTCCACTCCCTCGGATGAGAAGCAACCCCACACATGAATGGTCTCAGGATGCTTTACTGTTGGCATGACACAGGACTGATGGTAGCACTCACCTTTTCTTCTCCTGACAAGCCTTTTTCCAGATGCCCCAAACCATCGGAATGGGGCTTCATCGGAGAATATGACTTTGCCCCAGTCCTCAGCAGTCCATTCACGATACTTTCTGCAGAAGATCAATCTGTCCCTGATTTTTTTTTGGAGAGAAGTGGCTTCTTTGCTGCCCTTCTTGACATCAGGCCATCTTCCAAAAGTCTTGGCCTCACTGTGCGTGCAGATGCGCTCACACCTGCTGCCATTCCTGAGCAAGCTCTGCACTGGTGGCACTCCGATCCCGCAGCTGAATCCTCTTTAGGAGACGATCCTGGCACTTGCTGGACTTTCTTGGATGCCCTGAAGCCTTCTTTACAAGAATTGAACCTCTTTCCTTGAAGTTGCTGATGATCCTATACATTGTTGATTGAGGTGCAATCTTAGTAGCCACAATATCCTTGCCTGTGAAGCCATTTTTATGCAACGCAATGACGGCTGCACGCGTTTCTTTGCAGGTCACCATGGTTAACAATGGAAGAACAATGATTTCAAGCATCACCCTCCTTTTAACATGTCAAGTCTGCCATTCTAACCCAATCAGCCTGACATGATGATCTCCAGCCTTGTGCTCGTCAACATTCTCACCTGAGTTAACAAGACGATTACTGAAATGATCTCAGCAGGTCCTTTAATGACAGCAATGAAATGCAGTGGAAAGGTTTTTTTGGGAATAAGTTAATTTTCATGGCAAAGAAGGACTATGCAATTCATCTGATCACTCTTCATAACATTCTGGAGTAAATGCAAATTGCTATTATAAAAACTCAAGCAGCAACTTTTCCAATTTCCAATATTTATGTAATTCTCAACTTTTGGCCACGTCTGTACATCTTCTTTGTGTGCGCCGTGTGAGCATGATGGTTATTGTAGTTGTAGACTAAACATGTTATTTTACTTTTGAGTACTTTTGAGTATATATATATATATATATATATTTATTTATTTATATAAATATTATATTATAAATATGTTATATTTACCCATTTTCATTATAATGCTCATCTCGCATTTTCATTATATAATGCTCATCTCACTTGGATAAAAACATCTTCATTATTCCTCACAAAGAATAAAAACTGTAAAATGCAAACTCAGAATATTATGCAAACCTGCAATAATTAGATATGTTAAATAACACAAATATACTTTGCATTTAATCTCATTTTATTAACTAATGTCTTTGCTGCTGACCTTCGATGATCCAATTCAACCAACCATTTGGTGTAAAAGGGTCTTTACATTTGCAAAACCTTTTTTTTTTATTTTTATTGAAAAAACAAACAAGCCAGCCCAGCCCAGGTGAGAAAAAGTACTGCAAAAGTAACAACACATTACTATCCATAAAAAGTCATTTTTAATTTTATATATATAATAAACACATTTATAAGCATTCATACATTCATCCACTTCTTCCCAATGGTTTTTGTTAATTCATTCATTCAGCTTTACTGTTTTATACTTTTTTTTTTTTTACTATTTTACTCAATTCATTGATTCATTCATTTGGTTAAGCAGTTGTACCTTCCAGTTTTCTGTCATTCTGTAAATCAATTTCTTTTTTATGTTCATTGAGATTCAGTGTTGTCATTTCTGTTTAATGTTCAGCAGAGAAGGTTTACTTTAGAGTCCCATAAGCATTCAGCACAAATCACACACACCACCCCAAGTGGAGAGGTGACTAATGGAACTCCCATCTATCACTCTTTATCTCTCGCTGCTCTCTCTCCTTCTCTTTATCACTTTCACTCAGACTCCTCCTTTATCACCCTTCTCTTTTTTCCCCTTCTCCTCCTGCAGGTTCTTCAGTAACATAACTCTATCTGGACGGGACTATTCCTTTAATAATGATGGTTATCTGGCAAATCCGCTTCTGGATGTTATCTCCTACACTGCAGGAAGAGGCTGGGAGGAGGTAGGGGTGGAGCCATTAGTATGCTTAAATGTGTTTAGATATTCATGGTTATCACTGAACTGTTTTAAATGCAGCTCCCAAGTGAGTTCACATTTTGCCTTGCCATTTAAATGCAATATAATTGAAATGTGAAGAATGCATTTGAAATGAACCATGACGCATACAGAAGGCACTGAAGTACATCAAAGAATAAATATATGCACATTCACATTATATTACAATGCATTATGTGCAAATCAAATCAAGTAAGTCAAGGTCACCATGGAGTGTTTTTTTTTTAATTGGAGCTGCAATTTTTAAAGCATTGAAACGAATGTGAAATTTATGCTTATAAACATAACCATCATCATCGTTTTATTGTGTACTGACCAGTAATTTTCATATCCAGTACTTTCAGTACGTACACTAGTAATATCATGCAGAACAATGATCAACTTACTGTATACGGAGTTTGTATTTACTGTATAATTTGCAATGTTCCTGTTTTTCCAGTAACTTGTCAGTTATTTTAAATTACTCTCAAAAGGGAAATTGTTTACAGGGCAGTGCACTTGAATGCAATTGAGTGGCAATTGCTAATGATTGAACATACAGCATTTCCCTGGCAAATGTCAATAAGTCATGGGAAATAATAGATTTTTGCTGGAACGTTTTTGGTATTGGTTATTCATGCACTTTTTGACAGTTTGAAATGGCTGGTTTCAGAACTGCCAGGGGAGCTGTAGAAACAGTAAATCATTCATTGTTGAGCTAGAACAAAGGGTTTTTTTTTTTTACATTTAATTGCCCTGTTCACTGGCAGATGGTTAGCGCTTGAGATTGGGAATCGTGTGAACTTACAAAGGTGTCATGCTGCAGTCGCTTTGAAAGGTTTGGGTTTACGTGTCTTGTTAAAAGGTAAAATAGCTGTCACTAGGAAGACAGGTATTTTATATGTTCCGTAGCTTCAAGTATCTAACTTAATAAAGTCGGGACTACATCCCCCAACAATTTTAAAAATGCGAGATGGGATGAGACAGATAGGCCCTGCCAACACCAATCATATTTTACTTCATCAGAGCATTATTATGAAATGGTCTCAGAAACGTGTTTGTACCATTTTAATGGCGTCTTGCTATTGTTGTAGGTAGGTTGGTGGGAGAATGGAGTGCTGCGTCTGCGTTACCCGCCCTGGTCCCGGTACGGCCCCTTCCTCAAACCTCTGGATGATTCCCAGCACTTGCGAGTGGTTACTTTGGAGGAGAGGCCATTTGTCATCGTAGAGCCGGCTGATCCTGGAACGGGCTCCTGCATCAGAGACTCTGTTCCGTGCCGTCTGCCACTCAACAACAGGTCAAGGTTCAGTCTGTGAATTTCTAGACTAGAAATGTTCAACCTTTGAGGTTATCACTTTAGCAAATGTGGCAGTGAATATGCAGATGTTGCAAATTACATTCACATTACCCCAGGGGCATTAATTCCCCGTCCTGTCACTAGCACTGATGGAATTTAAATAAATTAGAAATGCACGTAGAAATGGAAGAGGTTGATCAATGATTGTTCTGTGTTAGAGCACTTTACTTCATTTACCTTATTAAAATGGAGAATTTTGAGAAATTCTTCCTGGTTTAGCATACAGCGTGAATTGCACAAAAACTGTTAAAAGCATGCCCAGGTCCTCAAAATTAAAATAAAGGTAATTGAAATTACATTTTAATTAATTAGATTAGGATTCTGTTTAAGCAAATAAATTTTTCATGAAGGAAATGAAGCCTTGTTTTAGGACTATTAAGATTTTTTTTTTTTACACGATATTTTCATTATAATTAACCATATTTACCCCACAGATTCTACCGGAATGCAAAAAAGTCTCGTTCTCATTTTTTGCAGAAATGAGAACAAGACTTTTTTGCATTCCGGAATTGAGAATCTGTGGGGGGTACATATGTTTAATTATAATGAAAATGGGTCCTATATATATATATATATATATATATATATATATATATATATATATATATACTCAAAAGTAAAATATGTTGGTTACAGGAATGACAGTAAGGGGAAATGTGCAATAAATTTTCAATCTTAACTTTTTTTTAATGCAAATTGGCTACAAATAAAATAATTTTTGGGTGAAATATGTAATACAACGTTTAGATAGATAATAAGTGTTTACTAATTGATCACAACTTTCTGTGGAATAGTGCTGGTTCTTAAAACAGCAGCCCATTTCCTTTAAGAATCTTATGCTTTATGCTGATAGACCCCAGATTATATGTGTTATGCCTTAGGTGACAAAGCACTGAATTCTAAGCAGGGATGTTCATTTAGTTTCTTTTGCTTGGTTTCTCTACATTATTTCTTTCTTTTGTCACTGTCCCCTTTCTGTTTCTGTTTCTTTTTCCTTTTCTATGTCTTTCTCTTCTTCTTCTTTTCAATTACAGCATGGTTGTTGAGGGCATTCAATCCATGAAGCACTGCTGCAAAGGCTTCTGTATTGATGTTCTCAAGCGCCTGGCTAAAATAGTGGGTTTCACCTATGACCTCTATCTGGTGACCAATGGCAGGCATGGAAAGAACATAGATGGAGAGTGGAATGGAATGGTCGGGGAGGTCAGGCCCTCATTTTATCTCTCGACTATTTGTTGAACTTGATTTTATTGTCACAAAGTCCACTGAATTCAGGTGCAGAAGGTTTTTTTTTTCTTGAATTGTGTCACTGATGAAGCATCAGGCTTAAATGCAAATTAATGTTCTTGAAAATAAATGATAAACATACAATTTAACTTTTTTAAATGTCCACACTAAGTAACATTCAAATAATAAAAGTTAGTTACTATCTTGACAAATGTGTTCACTTTTTTAATTCACTTTCTCTGTTCATAATGTTATTAGCCTCTTTCCCCACCAGGTGGTGTCCAAGCGGGCCGACATGGCGATCGGCTCACTGACTATTAATGAGGAGAGGTCAGAGGTTGTGGAGTTCTCTGTTCCGTTTGTGGAGACTGGCATCAGTGTCATGGTCTCTCGTAGCAACGGCACTGTGTCACCATCTGCTTTCCTTGGTAAGGAAGTAAGAAGGAGCATCATTATTAAATTTAAGGATTTGGCAGACATTTATCTGTTTCCTTGGGAATCAAAACCATGACCTTGGTTTTGTCTGCACCGTGCTCTACCCGTTGAGCTGCAGACTTCATTTCATTTTTCATCATTTAGCAGACGCTTTTATCCAAAGCGACTTACAAGGGGAGCAATTAGGGGTTAGGTGTCTTGCTCAAGGGCACTTTAGTCATGGTATCGAAGGTGGAGAGAGTGCTGTTTATTCACAATCCCCACTTTCAATTCCTGCCGGCATGGGAATCGAACCGGCAACCTTTCGATTACAAGCCCGACTCCCACACCACTAGGCCACAATTACAATCACAACTGTTTGTGTGTTAACTTTTCATGCACACTGCCAAATGAGTGTTTTACTAATGTTTATAAATCTTTAAAAAATCTTGTTCTTGCAAACCAACTTGGCTTCTCCCTGATAGTGAAAATTTTATTAAATGTTAAGCTGGCATAAGGAGTTCAATTTTCCTTGATTTTTTGAGTTAAAACATACTATAAACTTCCTTCCTAGTTTAAAATGAGCATTTATTAAATCTAAACAGTAAAAACGACTCATGTATACAGATAATTGACTTCTATTGGGTATGGAAACTTTTTTCTGTTACGTAATAAAAACATTTTAAAGATCATTGCAACTTTTTATCTCACTGTAACAAAGTTCGTAAATATGGAAGAAGGAGGCGGGAACCGGCGAACATTCAACACGTTTAATAATAAAATAATCAAACAATCAAACAAAAAGTATAAGGGCGGCAGTTCCTCACGGCGACTGCCGCCCACACAAACCAAATAACACTCAACATAAAATCCCTGTCGTCGCTCCTCCTTTATGCTTCCGGAGCTCCTCCGTGGGAGATACGAGACCGGTGCGCCGAGCACCTGACGCTCGTTAACGCTCGCGTCACCGGCCTCGCGCCGTTCCCCCACGGCTCTCGCCCGCCCTGCTCGTCACACTCACATTTCAGACTTTTTTCAGAAAGTTTATATTTCGCAATTCCGACATTATAACTTGCAATTGCAACTTCATATCAGGCAATTCTGACTTTATAACTCACAATTGCAACTTTCTATCATGCAATTCTAACTTTATAACACACTTGCGACTTTATTGTATATTACGCAATTCTGACTCGCAATTACAACTTTATATCATGCAATTCTAACTTTATAACTCGCAATTGCAACTTTATATCGTGTAATTCTGACTTTATAACTTGCAATTGTGACTTTATAGCACGCAATTCTGACTAACTCACAATTATCCTGGGTCTCCGCAGAGGCTGTCCCCAGCTCCAGTCCCCCCGGGCACGCCTCCCTGAGGAATCCCCAACAGATGCAAGCTCTCCCACACAAACATCCAGAGACATTCCGGTACCAGCGGCGGATCTTTCTTCCCGGGCTGCTCTCCTAGGTCTCCTCACCGGGCCCTCTAAGGGAATCTCATGGCCAACCCTGAGCCCCTAGCTCCTGATCGCTCTAGCCTCTGCTTCATCAGTGCGAGAGACTCTGTGGAATTGAGGAGATCCCTCTCACTGTCCGGGACCGCCGAACGACCGTAAAAGCTTGAAGTTTTTTCTTCCCTCACCCCGCGTAAAACTCCTCTTACCCATCACTGAGACCCCTACTTTGACGCTAGGACGGTAGGTGAGAATAGAAAAGTCCTTGAGACCGAAATCCTTTTCCGTGCTCATCACAGAAGAACGAAAGAGCGACCGGGTTGACCGACCAGATTGCGGAGCAGGTACGCTCCACCCCGCAACGACCCGATCCCTGCCTCACCCTTCCCTTCGCAACGTGAACATGGTCTCTCTTCTTCAGCTGACTGAAACCTGTACATCTCTTTCCACCACCGGTAAGATGAACTTCGCTGCCTTTTCCGACTGAGAACCACTGCCACTCAGACTCTTCATCTCCTAGTCCACCACCTTCCCCCCGACCAGCCCCCCCCCCCCCCCCCCACACACCAGTAGACTCCTGGCCCAACTCTCATTACCTCATCCTGCATCCCTCAAACCACACTTGCAAATGCCCCTGAAGTGGAAGAGAACCCAATCCCTGATTCCCATTTGTGACCGGAAATAAGGGTCCATAAAGGGAGGATTGAAGGGACGGATTGATAAACCATAATCCCTCCGCAATTGTTGTCCAAAGGGATTTTTTTGAAATAACTGCCCCCCGTGAATTCCCAAGCAGCAAAGGGCCTGGGATTGTCGGTTACCGACCCGGCCAGACAGCAAGACACGAGGGACACGTTGGGGACACCCCCCCCAGCCCCTGCTTTGTGTGCAACGGTGACCTGCTTCCCCCTCCCCCCCCCACAGATGATGGACTGGTGGACTGGTTAGGCAATGTCCGTGTGAACCCTCAAGCACCCGGAGATTTTTTGTTTTGATGTCCTCCTTGATCCAGAGGGTTTCGACAAATGTCCTTGTTTCTCCTGACGGATTGAGGTGGCATTTTTTGATTGTTTTCTCCTTCCTGGGAAACCCATTTGTTTGTCCTTTTCCCTTTGAGAGCTGTGGTTGATGCCTTTCCCCCCTCCTTTCCCCCAGGGTGAACCATGACCGGTGTGCAGAGACTCCCTCATCCCTCAGAGTTTGAAGACGCAACTGTCCCCCATCTGCCAGCGATTTTGCCACCAACGTGTCCCACAAGACAGCCCCGCAACATCCACAGAGGCGTATCTCATCCACCCCCAGCTGCCTGTCCACTTGTTGTGTTTCCCCACACCTGTTTTTGCCTTGCTGCTTGGGGGGTGTTGTGTTTGTTTTGTCTTCCACCTCTGCTTTTGTTGGTTTGTTTTTTTGTGTGGTGTGAGAGTGGTTTCAAAGGGATTCCCTCCAAGATGTGCTTGTTTTCCCCAGTTTGAAACGATCCTTTCCCGATTTTTTCCACCACCCCCCCACAGTGTCAGTGTATGGCAGGCATCCCCACCCCTGTGTGATCCAGAGGTTTTTTTTGCTTTTTTTCAGGGTTGGGCGCGCCCGATACGTGATTTTTTTTCACGGGTTTCTCTTTGCCAGAAGACTCCATTTTGCCACCACAATCCTCCCGGACCCGAGTTTTTGGCCCGCCGGTACCCGTTGGCTGCCTCTCATTGGTCCCCCGAGCCCACGGCCAGGCTCGATAGGCCTTCCAGAGAGCTTGTTGATGTTCCCCCTCCATCCGGTGTCCACCACCGGTTTTGGGGTTGCCGCCACGACAGGCACCGGGGGGATACGGCCACGAGCAGCTCCGAGCAGCCCCTTTCGACCAATGGAGGTAGAGAACATGGTCACTCAACTCAATAATGGTCCCAGGCCTTTCGGTATCTGGTTGAAGCTCTGGTCGGAGTTTTGATGTTTCTGCTTGAGACTGGGGTCGGCCAAAAAGGTGACAGATCTTTCTGACAGGGGGATCGGCCAAACGTTCAAGTCTGTCCCTCACAGTCCCGTTTGGGTCTGCCATGTCTGTCCCCCTCCATCCCCTGATCAGTCCCCAACTCACCGCCCTCTGTGCACCGAGTTGTCCAAGACATACGGCCGAAGTCCAGATGAAACAACTACAAGTACGATCATATCAGATGAAACTCTAGGGTGTCCGATGCCCGATGGTGTCTGGTGACCACACCCTTGATGCATGAACAATGGTGGACAAAATGGACAAACTTGTGGCTGCACAGAACAAAAAATAACAGAACACCACTCTTCAGAACAACAGGGGGCCCTTCCTCCCAATCACCACCTCTCCTCCCATCAGCTGTTGCGCCCTATCACTGTTCATGCCCAGCCCAGTACGAGAAGAAGAGTCCCAGTAGAACGAACACTTCCCCCCCCCAGGACAGCTTCTCCAGCCACCCACTCCAGAGCACCTGTTCTGGCCCGGTGCACGTAAGCACAATTCGGCCCTGTAGCACCCCGAACCCACAGTGAACTATGCAATGACGCGACCCTCCCCGTGAGCGCCCTTCGTTCACCGAAACTGAACTCGGGGCACCTGGGGGCCCCACGGGGCCCCCGTTCTTCAGCCCACTCAGGAGCACCAGAGAGTCGGAGAGTCCAGAGGAGAGGTCTCTCCAGAAGGAGGCCCAAGCTGTGCGTGCCAAGGAGGTGATCTCTAGTCGACCCAAATATCTCTTAGTCGGTATTCTCGACCCTCACTCCAAAGCTCAGGCCGCCAGCGAGGGTGGACTTCCCATTGTTCCCATGTAGATAGATCCCGTATCGAGGATTCCGTTGATTGGGTTGCCGCCCCTGCCTTGCCCGCCCAACCCACACAACCGGCCCCTTACCCCCTTATGGTTTCCTCCCGCGGTGTGTGGGGGGGCCACGGAGGTCGGCCCACATCGCTCATTCGGGCTGAAGCCCGGCCGGGCCCCGTGGGGAAAGACCCGGCCACCAGGCGCTCGCCTCGCCCCCCCCCCCAGGCCTGGCTCCAGGGTGGGGTGGGCCCCGGTTGCGCCATACCGGCCACGTAACGGCCTTTGTTTTTTATACTGTCCATGAGGACTTTATGTTACACAAATCTGACTTTATAAACATGCAATTGCAACTTTATGATGCAATTCTGATTATAACTTGCAGTTGCGACTTCGTATCACACAATTCTGACTATAACACAATTGCGACTTTATCATGCAATTCTGACTTCATAACATGCAATTAACCCTTCGCAAACAATTTGATTGACAGGCGATCTAACTAATCATAACCCTGAATCTGCCATTTTAACTGACAAAGCAGTCAGGGAAGTTAGTAGATTAACATTGGTGAACTTGAACTTGAAAAATTGTGTGTACTCATATCTTTCCACGGTTGAAACAACATTCCTTCTGATGTCCATTCATGTTTATTTGATGCTATAAATCAACTAGTATAAAGTGATGGTTGATTCACGAGCCGATTGAAGGAGCTATACGGTGTTTATTGTTTAAACACTGTTTAAAAAAATTACAATATTTTAAATAGGAAACTGTTTTATACGTTGTCAGTGTCCTCTTTGCTCCGCAATGTATTTTTCACTGCGGGAGAACATGATGTGTGGCGTGAGAGCATGGGTTGTCGGGCATTATTATTATTATTATTCCATGGCGGAAACCAGCTTCCATAATTATGTAATTAGAACTTTAAACTGGATAAAAAGGAGAAAATATGAAATATGCTATTATTCCTAAACAAGAATAACAGTAATATGTGAGAAAGTTCAGCAACTCTTGTGTCGTTCCTTACTGTGTGTAGCACCTACTGCTCTGCAAATGCTTCTGGAGGAAAATGTAAAAACATGAAATATGCTATTATTCCTAAACATAGACCAGTGATCGGCACATGGAGGGATAATCACAGAAGCACGCCTCTCCATTGACGCTAGGACAGGTTAAAATGTCATACTTAAATAGTATTTATAGCATCTAACTTAAAACGGGCTGTGTGACTATGAAGAATGATTACCTCAAAAGGAACGTCCGCATGCAAGTTTGAGGGACTTTATTTAGCTCTTATTTAGCCTCTTTAGCTATCGTCACGTGCAATGATTATCCACATGTGCCATGGGTTGCCAACCACTGCTATAGATTTTTGGCACAAAATAAACTAACTTCGCTAACATTGTAAATGTAGCTCAGAGGAAAATATGAGTTTGGAATGTCATCTATTCATTTGTTTGTTTGTTTTTTCCACTCTTGTAGAGCCGTACAGCCCAGCTGTGTGGGTGATGATGTTCGTCATGTGCCTGTCTGTGGTGGCTGTGACCGTTTTTATATTCGAGTTCTTCAGCCCTGTTGGATATAACCGAAGCTTACAGAGCGGGAAGAGTATGTCCTTTCTATATTTTAACGTTTTGCTCTAGGCACTTTCTTGAATGCAATCAGCGACGAAGAGCTTGTTTACAGATTGTTATTATCATTGTAAGCATGTTCCACAATTCACCTTGAGCTATCTTCCTTCCTCTCTCATGTGTCTTACTGTTGTCTCCCTTTACACTTCCTGTTATCAGCATCTGTGTCATAACAAGACATGTCTAATTTGGCCTTCCTGTGTTTTTTTTCCTCCCAGAGGCAGGAGGTTCAAAGTTCACCATAGGGAAGTCTATTTGGCTGTTATGGGCTCTGGTTTTTAATAACTCCGTTCCGGTGGAAAACCCGAGAGGCACCACCAGTAAGATAATGGTGCTGGTCTGGGCTTTCTTTGCTGTCATCTTCCTAGCCAGCTACACTGCTAACCTGGCTGCTTTCATGATCCAAGAAGAATACATCGACACTGTGTCAGGCCTCAGCGATAAGAAGGTATACAGTGATTAGAGCTGCAACTAACGATTGTTTTTTCTGTCGACTAATCTAACGATTATTTTTATTAAGGTTTATTTTATTAATCTAGTGATCTTTTTTTTACGTAAGAAGTTAGAACTAATTTAGCGGTTCATTGAGGTGTAGAAACACTGGGACACGCCATTATGTAATAATACCATTTGATTTTGATTAAAAATAAGTCATAATGTGTGCTCGTCCCGTGGGAGACATTTGAACTTTAAAATGAAGAGTGTCAAAGACTTTCTATACAGTCTTAAAGGACTTTGATCGTGTTCAAGCCACTGAACAAACGTCTCCCGAACCGTGTGTTTTTCCTCTTGCTCTGTCTGTGATGCAGCGAGTCTTAGCGAGCGCGCAGGGCGGGAATCAGGAGCGCGAGCAGCTGAAACCTCGCACGTGCGAAAGAGAACGTCCGCGCGCACATCCAAATAAACTTCTTTGAAATGCAAAACTGATTTTCGTTCGCTCGAAATATTTTCTTATTTGCGAGACGAAGATTTTCTCCTCAACTCAGTTCACGCGCGCGCAAAATGCCCTTTTGCACGCTCAAAATCGGATCTTGCGTGCGCAAACATTCGGCAGAGATCCAATTCCACAGGTGGTACGCCTTTTCGGTTCTGCAAAGGGAACAAAGGACCGTTTTATTCGGCCTCTGTTTAAAGTATTCCCATACTTTTGATCATCGTGGTCCAGGTTTTTGTGATAGAATGGAACTTTCTCCGTTCCCAGGAGCAGAAGCCGCCATTACGCCAGATCAATGTAAACAGTGTGACGCGTCGACGCATTTCACGCACGTCGACGTATTTTCGTAGTCGACGTAATCGATGACGTCGACGCATCGTTGCAGCACTAACAGTGATAGGAGTGATTTAATTAGTAATGAATTTTCCTCCTTTTTTGCTATTACGTACGTGTTTGCAAAAAAGATAATTGTTATATTGAGGTGTTTTTTCTCTGCCACTTGAATATTTGATTGTTTCAGCCTATTTTAAGTGTTAGATTACCATTTAGCACTGATTAAATATTCAAAGAATAGCACTAATTAAATACTTAAAAGATATTAACCCCTTAACCCCCCCCCTACCCCTGCAAAAAAAAAAAAAAAAGTGGATAACCAAATTACTAAGCAACCACTGAATTGAATAACACAAACAAGTGTCATTTTAAAGCTTAGAAACTCAAGTTTTTAGTATGTCTAACCATTTTGCTCTTAACGAGTGCTGAGTAGGCCTTCTAAAACAGAGTGTACCGCCTGTGGGTGCCACCTACCTATGAAAAGAATAATAATAATCACATTTTTAAAAACTACTACCTTGATCAGCATAAAATAGGAGTCATTTGCAAGCAATGCATGTAGCCGTAAGTAGTACAGAGTTATTTGCTGATAAAAAAAAAAATGGTTTAATTTATGAAGAACTTTTCTTTGTCAAAAACATCGTACAGCTTATATAGTCATGTGTCATATCATTTGAGAGGTCTCACGGAGTAAATAACAACAAGCATTATTGTTTTGGGGTTAAAGGGTTAATAGGTCAAGTTAATGCTTAATATTGTGCTGCATAAATTCACTTGCAGTAACTACAAGTAAATATTTTCTTTAGTTATTAATGTTTGGTTTTAACAAAATAAAAGAGTATAAATCAAATATTCATCACTTACAGTATCAGCAGTGTTATTTTAGTATTATTCATATACTATTATATTTATTAATTTATTAAGTTAGCTTACTTGTATATTTTCAGTTTAGTGATTTTAGTTCTTAAATGGAAATTAGAAATTTTGAGTTGGCAACTAACTGAAATCAGTTTCCTTTTTTTTAAGTTTGTCCTTTATGATATTTTATTTTATTTCGGCCTAATTTTAGTTAAAACATTTTTTTAATACTTTAAGAATCGGTTGCTAAGCCATAAAATAAAAAATAATTATTGGTATTGGTCAATTTTAATATTGATGCATCTCTATTTGCTGGACCTGATGTATACTAAACCAAGCTTTAGTGAAATTTAGTTTAAGCTGAAATTGTGATTTATAACAGTAACTGACATCACTGTAATATGATCAACACACTATTCATCTTTTTAAACTGGTCTCAATTGAATATGAACCAGACATTTTTTGTGTGTGGAGGAGTTGGGGCCAAATTAAGCAAATAAATTATTGGCCTTTTTTCATTTTTTTATACCCCCGTTACAACACAGCACCCCCCCCCCCCCCATCATAGTTAGCCAAATTATTAATTAACTGAAATTCAGAGGCCTATTGAAGTGTCTCCCACTTTTGTTTTCAGTTTCAACATCCCACAGAGCAGTATCCTCCCTTAAGATTTGGCACTGTCCCAAACGGGAGTACGGAGGAGAATATACGGAGCAATTACCCCAGCATGCATCAGTACATGGTGCGGAACAATCAGAGAGGAGTGGAAGAGGCCATTGACAACCTTAAAACCGGGTGAGTGAATGACGACCGTTGGTAAAGACAATATAAAAATGATACTAATGACTCTAAAATCTGATTGGGTGAGCCAGGTTCAAAGGCGTACACACACTCTCGGAAGAAATCTATAGGTTAATCCAAATGCAAAAAAATTATCTATGAAGAGTTTTACATGGCCCGCTTGGCAAATGAAAAATCTGCCAAACTAGAGCTTTAATCCTGGCCCTAAATCAGACCACAGCGAATCAAGATGTTCTTTTAAGCAGTGGGGAAAAACAGATGTGCTCACAAGTAATTGACGGATATGGGTGACATGATGGATCACAACAGAGGCGTTAATTATTTTGTTGGCTGTCGCTTTTCGTCTCCATTTCGAAGGAGGGTGTGAAGATTGACTTTCATCCTTGGTGCTGTGTCACTGGAAGGACCAAACATTCAGTAGGCATTGCTATCAACACAGGATGCAAGTTATTTAACTTGATTTGTCACAGTTCTTGGAGGGCGAGCACGAATTTGATTTCTCTCGCTTAGTCCAGTCAAACTTCATTTATTTTATTTATATTTTCATTTAAATTATTTGTATTTTATTATTCATGTAGCAGATACTTTTATCCAAACTGACTTACAAGTAAGGAACTTCACAAGCAAAAAAAGGGTGCAGTAACTAGTTACACTATCGTTCAAAAGTTTGAGGTAAGGTTGTTGTTTTTTTTCTTCAGCAAAGTAATGCTTTTTTTCAGCAAAAATGCATTAAATTGATCAAACTTAAAAGTAGAGACTTTTATATTGTTACAAAAGATTTCGATTTCAAATAAACGCTGTTCTTTTGAGCTTTCTATTCATCAAAGAATCCTGAAAAAAGTATCACAAATATTAAGCAGCAATAAAAAATGTTTCTTAAACACTAAATCAGTATATTAGAATTGTCTATAATGCTTTGCCATTGTCGTAATAAATTACGTTTTGAAATGCATTAAAATAGAAAAGTTTATTTTAAATTCTATTATTTTTTGTCAAATAAATGCAGCCTTAGTGAGCAAGAAATTACTTGCAAAAACATTTAAATACCTCAAACAGTAGTGTGTATTTAATTTAATGAATTTTTGGTTGTTATAAATGTAATAGTTTATACAAATTTTAAAGTTTTAAAATCTTCAAGTTGACTTTCACTGACATGTTACAGTGGCATGTTACTTTAGCTATTTAAAACATTTTTTCTAGTTTGTTTGAGTATTTGATACCTGATAAATAGCGCCAATGTACAATGTTTTCGTTTCATAACTACTTTTTTAAAGTTAAGAGCTCTTTCCAAGCACACATGTATAATGATGGTCTTTTTCTGCTTTGCAAACACTGAAATGCAAATCTAGCGGGGTAGTGCCATTACCTTTAGATTGATGTAAACAATGACACCTACTTTATAGTAGTCTCAATCACAGATGTCACACCCATGGACAATTAGCTAAACGTCTGATGCATGACACACAAAATTGGAAACACTTCAGGAGTATCGAAGCTGTCATCTGATTGGTTGAACCTGCCGTGATGCCAAACCCCCTCATGGAAAAAGTCAAATTCTCATGTTTACAGCTGTGACAATGAGTGCTTATCTAAATGCTGGATCTAAAAAGAATGTAAAGTTCACACAATAGACTCTTTAAAATAAGTTCTAGAATTTTACACGCCGGTCTGTTATCGTAGGAACCACAACGTCCATTTTCACGCCCCTAAACATGATGCTGAACAACTGCTACTGTTATTGCTTTACTACCGTCAGTCTAAAGATCTGACTACGTGAGACTGCCTTTATAGTAGCAGATAGTGTTTTATTATTGTCAAATTGAGAGTGACCATAGCTGTGGCAGCCTTAGTGTAGAGGCATTGGTGGTTTATAATTGTTCAGTCAGTGGTAGAGTTTTCCTATGATGGTTCTTTAATGTGTCGAGTCAGTTGACACCATAATGGTAGTTTAGGGAACAAAACTTTCAAATGCTTTGCCAGACTTTGTTATGCAAAGAACATTTGACGTCATTCGATTTTCTTCTGGTAGCGTTTAATCATTGAAAGAAAGCAATTCTACACTCATGTATTATTTATTTTCTGCTCTGCATCATGAGATGCCATAGTTTCAGAATTATTAAAAGTAGTGTGGTGTCGCTAACACTACTTCACTGCCCTCGCATCTGTCTGCACGAATGTGTGTGTGTATCTTTGGCCATCTTAAAAGTGCCTGCATTATGCATACAAAGGGCATGAATATGCAACCCTTCGTAAAATAGGTTATCCTTACAGGCTAGAATGTAAAATCATGATGTGCCACATTTACAATTTCTCATGAAGATTTCATCTGTCGTTCATAAGTACTTGGTTTGTATAATACTTTCGCTTTCAAGCTGCACAATTCAAGGCAGCTTGCCAGCCCTTAAGTCAACAAGCCAGGTCTCCATCTAGGTCCTAGCTGATTCTCAAAGGCACTTGTGTACCTCAACCAGCCTACCTACTGCTTTTCTGCCTTCCTATTTCAGTGTTGCACTGTGGGGCAGTATCCTGCGCTATCAAACACCTGTCTGTGTGTGTTCTATTCATTTGGTTTCACCCTTACTGAAATGTGTGACTCATTTTCCCCCAAGGGCTCTGTTTTGTTGGATGCAACACTTCTGACAAAAGCTGCCACCTCTGAATGCTAATGCGGCATTCGTTGGTCTTGAAGGACCAAGTTGAGCTTGTTAATAACCTCAAGGTGTGCTTAGCAGGAGGTTGAAGAGTAGCCAGTAATAAGCTGTCAATTTGGGTTTTTGTTGCAAAAACTTTGGCATGTTACAAGGTTGGAAAAATATGATCAAAGAAAAGAGGCATACCGGTGCACCTGACTCTGATGAGGCACAATGCTTCTTTGACTTCTGAAAAGCAACTTACTTTTATGTCTTTACTGTAAAAGACTTGCCTGCTGAATTATTTAGCGCCGTGAATATGCAGTAATAAGATTAAAGCAAATTTTAGCCTTTCAGAATGTGAGTGGTGCCTGTGCATGCAAATGTCCCTTTTGCCTGTTTTTATCAAGGTGAAAATGTTTTGTCTGATTATTTAGAGTTATTGTTATAAGTTATTGCTCAAGTGACCGATGATACCGAGCATCACTTTACAAACTGTTGCTCCATAATCTCCTCCATGGAAGAAATGTATATTAGCGTAACACCGCACAGCCACAGCGCAGGCATTATAGGATACTTGCTGCCTGCCAGTCTGGTCCCAATTTCAGGTGGTATATTTCTACATGGGGTTTATTTGAAGACCGCTGTCTGCACAAATTAGTCCTCCTATTATGCGCTGCTCATTTCCGCAAAGCACGCAGCCGGACAATAATGCCGTTCTTCGGTGCTATTCTGCAAAGTGCTTGTGCGCATATATTATTACATTTATGGCAAAGAAACAAGACGTGTTCAAGAAAACTCTGGAGGTATTTGATTATCTACCTGTATATAAAAACAGATTATGCATGCATGAAGTTGCTGTTTACTTTAGTCTTATTTATGCTTCCCTAGTATCTTAACATTTACTTTTCTTCTCCTTTTCATTTTTTTATATGTTTAATACTGTATTTTCATGTATAAACTTAAAATATTCAGTGTTATTCTGTTAATTGGAGGAGTGAAGAGATGCAAAGGACTAAGAAAACTAAAAAAACTCAAATGGGAATGGCTTTTACTGCACCTGACATTAGCATGTGATTGTCCATTTTAAACACCAGACACTTGAATTTAAATCAATCAGTAAAAGTGTAATACACAGGGTTCCACGATCATTGAAATCTTAAAGTATGAATTTGAAAACTGTGATACTAACAAAATCCAAACAGTGGCATGGAAATTCCTGGATTTCCATTAATTCCAATAATTAATATGGCTGCAGGTATTTGATCAAAAATATAGTTCAAACGTAAACGTTGTGAAAAATTATTACAATTTAAAATAACTGTTTTCTATTTCAATACATTTATAAAATGTTATTTATTCATGTGACAGCAGAGCTGAATTTTTAGCAGTCATCAGTCTTCAGTGTCACTGATTTGATGAGCAAGAAACATTTATTAGAATGCTGCTCAGTATTTCTGTGGAAACCGTGCTACATTTTTGTTTTAGGGTTTTTAATGAATGTAATGTTTAAAAGAATGATTTTTTTTTGTAATAAAGTCACTATTAATTAATTTAATGTGTCCTTGCTGAAAAAAAGTATTCATTTCTTAAATTAAATAAACATATAAATCTTACTTACCCCAAACCTTTGAATGGTAGTGGAGTTTGTTTCTAGTTATTCTCTGCTCTGAGATATTACGTTGGCTTATTTTTAGGAAAATATCTATAAAATTACTAATACTTTAAAATAAAAATCCTTAGACCAGGGGTCTTCAACGTTTTTCAGGGCAAGGACCCCTTAGATGAGCGAGACACGGAGCAGGGACTCCCCACACAAAATATGTCAAACAGCTCGCGATTCGGACTTTATATCTCGCGATTCGGACTTTATAGCTCGCGATTCGGACTTTATATCTCGCGATTCTGACTTTATATCTCGCGATTCGGACTTTATATCTCGCGATTCGGACTTTATAGCTCGCGATTCGGACTTTATAGCTCGCGATTCGGACTTTATAGCTCGCGATTCGGACTTTATAGCTCGCGATTCGGACTTTATATCTCGCGATTCGGACTTTATAGCTCGCGATTCGGACATTATATCTCGCGATTCGGACTTTATAGCTCGCGATTCGGACTTTATAGTTCGCGATTCGGACATTATATCTCGCGATTCGGACTTTATAGCTCGCGATTCGGACTTTATAGCTCGCGATTCGGACTTTATATCTCGGGAATCGGACTTTATATCTCGCGATTCGGACTTTATATCTCGCGATTCGGACTTTATAGCTCGCGATTCGGACTTTATATCTCGCGATTCGGACTTTATAGCTCGCGATTCGGACTTTATAGCTCGCGATTCGGACTTTATAGCTCGCGATTCGGACTTTATATCTCGCGACTCGGACTTTATAGCTCGCGATTCAGACTTTATAGCTCGCGATTCGGGACTTTATAGCTTGCAATTCGGACTTTATAGCTCGCGATTCGGACTTTATATCTCGGGAATCGGACTTTATATCTCGCGTTTCGGACTTTATATCTCGCGATTCGCGATTCGGACTTTATAGCTCGCGATTCGGACTTTAGAGCTCGCGATTCGGACTTTAGAGCTCGCGATTCGGACTTTATAGCTCGCGATTCGGACTTTATAGCTCGCGATTCGGACATTATAGCTCGCGATTCGGACTTTATAGCTCGCGATTCGGACTTTATAGCTCGCGATTTGGACTTTATAGCTCGCGATTCGGACTTTATAGCTCGCGATTCGGACTTTATAGCTCGCGATTCGGACTTTATAGCTCGCAATTCGGACTTTATATCTCGCGACTCGGACTTTATAGCTCGCGATTCTGACTTTATAGCTCGCGATTTGGACTTTATAGCTCGCGATTCGGACTTTATAGCTCGCGATTCGGACTTTATAGCTCGCGACTCGGACTTTATATCTCGCGATTCGGACTTTATGTCTCGCGATTCGCGATTCTGACTTTATATCTCGCGATTCTGACTTTATATCTCGCGATTCGGACTTTATAGCTCGCGATTCGGACTTTATAGCTCACGATTCGGACTTTATATCTCGCGATTCGGACTTTATATCTTGTGATTCAGACTATTTGTAAAATAAAATATATTTTATTTAAATTTGACTTTGTGATGTTTTTTTTTTTTTAAATTATTTGTGATCAAACATTAATTGACGGACCCCCTGCAATACCGCCGCGGACCCCCTAGGGGTCGCGGACCCCCGGTTGAAGACCCATGCCTTAGACAGTTATCTAACTCATAAAAAGGTCATCAAAAAATCATGGAAATCCATTTGCTTTGTAAGGCATGTGCCAGTAGCAATACAGAACTTTAACTTTTTTTCCTTTTTATTAGGCGGAATAGTCCTAAACAAGTCCTAAACAGGTTTTTCAGTGCTGTTAAGCCAACAAATGCAAATGCAAAACTGGGTTAGGTGCTTGATTGGCTTCACTAATTACCCATTACAAACTATTTAGTTTAGGAATAGGATTTCCCTAAAGATCATCAATGTTTTTGTCTTTACGTGTAACAATCAATAAAGTGATAATTAGTCTCTTAAAGGAATTTCCCCATGTCTTGTTGTTTTCTTTTTCTCTCTGCAGCAAACTGGATGCATTCATATACGATGCGGCTGTCCTGAACTACATGGCTCGTAAAGACGAGGGCTGTAAAGTAATGACCATCGGCTCTGGCAAAGTGTTCGCAACAACAGGATATGGCATTGCGTTACACAAGAACTCCCGCTGGAAGCGGCCACTAGACCTTGCCCTGCTGCAGCTAGTTGGAGACGGTAAGAGAATTTCGAAGTGAAATGAATACCTAGTTACCCCAGGGCCCTCGCTTAACAAACTTCTTAGGTTAAGAAGTTATCCGTAGCTAATGACTGTTTGTTGTTTGTGGAGTTATAATTTTCACCCCTGCAAACAAATATTCTTGCTTTTAGTCTAAATAGTGACTGGGCAGGATTTTTTTTTTTTTTTTTTTTTTTTAAGCAGTGTAAAACTTGTTATTCTGATTCTCTCCATCGCTCTCATGCATACGTTCACATGCTTTTCTCTAGCATTACTTGTTTTTCTTTGATGAGACTCTTTTATGAGGAAGCTAGTTAGTTGCCCCATAATGATTAAAGACTAAATGTGAAAGGGAGCTGAAAGTCTCACTGAAATATGATAAATGAAATTAGAAAGTGTCACAGCAAATGAACACAATTATGAATAGCCAAAGGGTCACTTCATTAAACAGTGCGGTAGTTGAATGCCTCGATTTTTAATTTTGATGCTTTCCAATTTGGATTGGAATTCTCATTAGGGGTGTTTTTTGCTTGTTTGAATAAATAAATATAATGAAAAATATTATGATTTCAGTTCCTGTGATTAAATTTCCCATTACCTAAGCCATAGTTCAAGGCCATATTGTCACGAATTGAAATGCATAATTAACCTGAGGGTCAATGCAGTTATGGTTTTATGTTTTGTTTCATATGAAAAGAGGATTTAGTCTCATCTCTTTCCCTCCTTCAGAGTGAAGGAATAATCCTCGTTATAAAGCCGACATCTAAATGCATATGTCGTTTTTTTGTTTTTTTTTTGTCCCCCCAGTAACATGCCCTTGTCATGCCTTTATTTTTTCCACAGTGACATTTTCACTCTGATAAATGCACTAATGGCTATTGTTGGGAGGTAGGCCCATCAGTCTAGAGCTGTCATCTCCAAACTACTCCGTGCCTGTCTTATCACAAGAGCCTCGAAACCAGGCCATTTCAGACCTCCATCAAAGCTGTTATTATCCTCCAGTCTCTCTTTCTCTGCCTCTCTCTTTCCTCCTCCTTGCCTTTCATGATTCTTTTCCTCTTTTTCTTTTCCATTTTCACCTTTTTGTGAACACAGTGTAATAATAACCAAAGCTAAACCAAGATCTCCACTGTCTGGAGATTTGAATTAAAGACTCACTTTCCCCAACAATGCGGTTAGATTCTTGTGCTCTTTTACTTTCGTTAGCCCTTTTTTTTTTTCATTCTCTACCTTCTGTCCATCTGTCTTGTGCTCTGTTTGTAAGACTGAACGTGTCGTTCATGCTTCTAATCTCCTGTCATTGTGCACATCTTTTCATTCATTTCAGATGAGATTGACATGCTTGAGCGACTCTGGTTGTCTGGGATCTGCCACAATGATAAAATTGAGGTGATGAGTTCCAAACTGGACATAGACAACATGGCAGGAGTCTTCTATATGCTTCTGGTTGCCATGGGCCTAAGTCTCCTGGTGTTTGCATGGGAGCATCTTGTCTATTGGAAGCTTCGCCACTGTTTGGGCCGCTCAGGAGGACTTGACTTCCTGCTGGCTTTCAGTCGGGTGAGTGCCCCAAGTAATTGCAGTAATATAAATATTAAGGATGTCAATGGATGTTGTAAAAATGTTAATGCATTAAGTTAATTTTTAAGGAAAGATTACTAAACTTGTTGTTCTTCAATTTGTGTTAATGGCACTCAGAATATATATGCATATTTTTCCCCCAACACTGACCCACAGTCCTCCGTTGGTGATTGCATTAGCATTTTTATGAATGACGGTGTTTCCACTAGTGGATGATGTTTCACTTTTGAGCTTTGATGATTATTCAATTTCATTATATAAAGGCTGCAAATGACTTTTATTAAATGCCCCATCTGGGTTTGATTTTATAAATAAATGATTTGTAGGAGAATGGTTTTCTCAGTCATTCTACTGATAAACGGGTCCTCTCGTAGGGATTTGTGTGTGTGTGTGTGAGAGAGAGAGAGAGAGAGAGAGAGAGAGAATTTCGTGTTAGTTCTGAAGGCTTCCCTTTTAGTTTTTAAAAATCACACAGAACAGATTAATTTTAATATCAAATTGAATAAATGTGTTAATGGAACTTAATTTAAAAAAAAATCAGATGCACTTATGTATTAATTTTATGAATATTTCTAATGAAACTCGTTATTGATATTAGAGAGAAGGTGATAAAACACATTAAGAAACAATAAATGTGCCATTATAATGACTTCCTTCCAGCTCTGCAAACTAAAATCAGTAGCCCAGAAAATGTAAAAAATGAACCTAAACAAAATTGTAATTGTTTGAATTTATTTTCAAGTAAAAGGCAAGATTAACCTTTTTGCAATTCTTCTTTCTTGCAACAAGAACAAAGATTGACACGCAGAAATCTGGCGTTAAATCCTTAGAAGGGAACTTTGCAGCACACTCCTTTAATTCCTGTCATTTCTAAAATGTGATGGCAAATCCAGCATTTCCACTGCATGCACAGAGGGATTTTATGAAATCCCCTAACTTCTCTGATAGTAATGAATAACGGAGGAAGATGACAGAAGATGGATCATTTGTTCATTCTGTATTATCACTTTCTGTCTTTGTTTACATTATGGAAAGAATGAGATGAACCTTAAATCCCCTTTACAAGCAAACAGACTTTCTTTGTGAGAAATGTATGGCAGTTAGGTTAGATGGGACACCTTTGAACAGTGAGGTCAGAATTGCCATTACCTCAGAGAAATGTTAGCTGAGCTTACAGTGTGTACTCTTGCATCATCAAAGCACTGGGAGCATTACAATTTCATTATTATGGTAATGTTTCATGTCTTTACAGAGACATTTTCCAAGCGTCTAAATCTGTTTGTATGCTACCAAGGGGAATATTATGATATCCTGAACTGTTTGCTAAATAAATCTTTTGCTTGTTATCTCTTACAGGGAATGTACAGCTGCTGCAATTTTGAGGACGAAACAGCTCCTGGATGCTCCCAAAGCACTCTTCCTCAATATCATCATGTTTCCACAGTTCCTCCTCCTCCGCCACCTCATGTGATCTCTACAGCCATGGCAAATCCCCCTATCACTAAGGCACAACAACAGCAGCAACAACAACAAAAGCAACACCACCAGCAGCCACCGGTATATAATGCTCTTCTTCCTGGCTCTCCTCCATCAGGTGGACATTCTGGAATGGCTCTAGGTCCTTCGAACAGTCCCATTCTTGGCGCACCCATGCCTTGCTCTACTTTCCTACCACGCCATGATCGCCGATTAGCTGTGGTGGATAGGTGGACACGTCCAAAGGTGGGCCCTGAGAAGCCCGGTGGTGTGAGCAGTGGGATTACAGACTTAACACAATTCCAAGGCATGCCCCCTCACTGGGGTGCAGGAATAACTGGAGGGGAGGGGGGTCTGGATGAGTACAAGAGATACTATGGGCCAATTGATCCAGAGGGCTTAGAGGTCTCTGCAGAGCCTCAAAATATAGGCACTCAAACTCCAAAATCTAAGCATCGAGGGACAAAATCCTCTGTAAATCCACGGTTACCTCCTAAAGGTCAAGCTTCGGGACACTTACCAATTAACCCTGCTTTGCCACATCTCTCTCCACCCCATCAATCTATCTGGAGGAGAAGCAGCCTCTCAAAAAGGAAGGGCTCAGGGGGGCCATTGTACGAAAACATCCTTCCACTAGGAAGAAGGGGTGGCGGCAGATATGGAATGAGGGATGGTGGTGGAAGAAGAGGACGCCGTCCTCCTCCCCTTCCTCTGCCTCTACCTGTGCCCCTTTCTTCCCCAACACAAACTCCGCCCTCGCCTTCTCCGTCTATATGCTACACATCCACTTCCACCAGCAGCTCCAGCACCTCCAGTTCATCCTCTTCTTCAGAATCAGTCTCCCGATCCAATTCTCCTTCCTCTTCATCATCGTATGCATCATCACAAAGCTTCAGATACCGGACAGATGTGCAAGACATGTATGAGGACTATGATACAGATGAGCTTACAGAGGAGTCAAGCTTGCTTTTGGGGAGGAGAAAAAGTCGTTCACGTATGTCTTCTCGATCCCTGCCCAGCAGTCCTCCGCCACCACCTATACCACCCCGCAAACCTTGCGCACAGAGGGCGCAGGTGAGAGATAGAGCAGGCAGTCAGCTTGCACAGCTTCAAGAGTGGTGGGCGTCTTGGGGAGAGAAAGAAAAAGGTAGAAGAGCAGCTGGAGATAGAGAACTTAAAGACGAGAAACGACATCACAAAGAAAGGGAAAGAGAGAGAAAGAGGAGGAAGAAGGGTAGAAAGAAAAAGAAGAGAGAAGAGCGTGAAAGAGAAAGGGAGCGTAAAAGACGCAAGGTGAAAAAGAAAAAGAAAAAAGAGGAGAAATCCAGAAGAAGGGAGAGAGAAAAGCGACCTGAACAAGAGGAAGTAGATATGGACAGGAAAGATGTCTTCGAAAAAGGAATAGGACAGGAATATTATTCCTATCCTGCACTGAGACGGAGTTCTTTCCGAAAAAAGAGTGAAAGCTCTACCAGGAGTTATGAGTGGGATGTTATCAGAGATGGAGTGAAGAGAGATAGGGATGATCAAGGAGGAGATAATGAAGAGCCCATTCGGGGAAAGGAAAGGCATCACAGAAGCCCAAAATCACTTCGCCACTCCAGGCCCAGGTCCAACAACAAGCATTTTTCCACCTCAAACAAACCTTCATCAACCGTCAAATTTTGGGGTAGTGGGAACCAAAATTCAGAGTCTCCAACGTCTTTTGTACCCCTGCTTCCCATCGCCTCTAAAAGGCGAAAGTCTGTAGGAGCTGAGAGAGATGAGCTTGGGAGAGGTGTAGAGAGTCGGCCCCTTTTGGGAAATCACTGTAGAGGTAAGCCTTGCTCAAGAGAAGGCCCGTCGTTTCAGGAATGGGAATCCGAGGAAGAAGATGAGGAGTCTGAAGTGGAAAGAAGTAGGCCAGAGGAACAGGGGAGACGGCGAGAAAGCAGAGGAATGAACTCCGAGTCCGAAAGGGACAGAGAAAAAACTGTTGAGATATACACAGATGATGAAGGTTCCTCAGGAGAGTTTGGTAAGTTTGAGAGATATTGGGAGGGTCACGAAGGAAGGGCAGTTGGAGGCATTGGAGGAGGAGGATGGTTCTTTGGCACCTACCCAGCCAGAGAAAGAGGAAACAGTATAAACAGTAGAGATGACTCCTTTTTGGGATTGGGTGGTGGAGAAAGTAGCTTGGGGTTCGGTGCAGGAGCAGGATGGGGATCAGGAGGCTTAGGATCAAACCAGTGGCCTCCAACTCCATTGACTCCCCCACCTCCTCGAAGATATTGGTCTGTAGATAAATTACCAGTCAAGACTGAAAAGAAATCTAAAAGCAGGTCTCAAGAGAAGAGTCGAGGCCACACATCCTGTTCCTGCCAGTCGCCCCATCACTCTGCCAGCACTCACTCCAAATGGAATCGGGTGACTTCTAGGAGTCAGGAGGAACTACTCCCCCACTGCCACAGTTTCAGCAGCAGCGTCAGGCCCAAACGCCAATCATCCAAACCGGATCGGGCTCAGAGCCAGGCAAAATCTGGAAGCCAATCCAACCTCAATGCACAAAGACCACAGCGCTCAGACCGGTCCCGCCAACCGCCATCCCCTCCTCAGAGCCTACCACCTTCTTTACCCTCTCCAATGGTCCCTGCACTCCCAGCACCACCCTCTTCTTCTCACCATATACATGTACCACCACCTACCTCCTCCTCCTCAGTTTCCTCCCCTTCAGTTGTCTCATCTACACCTGGTGCCCCACAGCCCTCCTCTTTGTCCTCCTCTAGTGCTAAGCTCCAATACCAGAAACTGCGGTCAGTTCCCCAGCCCCAAAGGTATCAATCCCCACATCTTCCCCTCAAAACCAAGAGCCTATGCTCCCGCCGAGGCTCTGCCCAATTCTCCAGTGTGGAGAGTGAGGTTTGAGCAACATAATTAAATGAGGAACATCAGCAAGTAGCCCTAGGGGCGATCAAGTCACCTGCTCATGCCACAAACTGTTAACTGTTCATAGCAGTCGAGTTGGGTTGTTTTTGCTGGCACCCTCCTCTTGCACAAAAGCTCTAATGCTCCTTAGAGGCAAACCTGGATTGGGATGTCACATAATTTGTAGCCCTTTCTCTTTTCTTGTGTAAGAATGGAGTACTGCCATGCTGACAAATCTTGTCGATGTTAGCGAGGCTGTTCATATGGAATTGGCTTTGCTTCTCTTACTTGGGGGCTTTAAGGTGGAGCATCGATAATGTGGGTAAATGTGATTTGATTGTTGGAGTGTTTTGCTGCTCGATGGCTCAGGAACGATTTTTTCAAAGAGAGATTCTGAGGTGAAAATACAATGCCCTAATGCCCCACACCCATCTTTTTTCTCTCTCTCTCTCTTTTGCTCTCAGAGCTCTGAATCATGATGTAGTTGTTGTGTAAATTTGTTCAAATATCTCAAGGGATGCATCCACAAAGAAAAGTAGCAATCCATTTTTTCTCCTCTCAAAGCATTTTCCTTGACCTCCACCTTCCGCAAATTGACATCTAGCACTCTGTGTTGTCGTCAGTCTTTGTATTCCTAGAAACAGGGTAAGTTAGCCATGACTGATCACATATTGGTTTACTGAAGCTGAATGCCAAACTTAAGTGGAGCTGATGTACAGTCCTGTTCTGTTAAAACCATTTCACAGGTCCTCATGTTTCATTCTTATCCCTTGAGCAATACACAATCAACTACGAACAGCATTCAATACATATATTTTATAATTAAAAGTTATTTTATTACATATACTATAAATGTTTTGTGATCTAGTCCAAAACAGTTACGTTAAATTATTAAAAGAATACAAGCACTGTGCTGTATTTCCGTAGGGCACATGCAATGTTTCAACTACCTATAATCGGTGGCAGCCCTTCCCCTCTCGACTGAATGTACATGTTGCCATGACAACACGGTGTGCTGCAACCAAGACACTTTTAAGATCGTAGCTTTCTCGGTGGAGACCTTCTCGTCTGAGCCAGTTAGGGTAGCTTTGAACACTAATGTTGTGAGTGCCAGGATGACAGGGCTAGCCGTACTGCAGCACTGTACTCGCTAACCGAGATGTCAGTGATGAAAGACACGTCATCATTCAGAGAGCGATAAGTGAAGGAGAGCACTGTTTACAGTTTAACACTGTGTTTTTACACATTTTTTTACAAGCTGCTCTGCTCTGCCATTTATTAGCTTATGACACAATATCCATACTTGCTTAGCAAGTTTGCTTAAGCTGTACAATTAGCAGCAAGGATAAACTTGTCAAATTAGAGCAAAATAGAGTTGCAATTTTATGCTTTTACTAGACATATGTTAAAAAAAAAAAAAAAGCTAGATCAAGTATTCTGTTAAATGTGAGGAAAAGGCTGATTAGCAAACCAGTCAGGTAGATCTTTTTATTTTTGCTTTTACCATTAGCCAAAAGCTAGCATTTTTGAAGTGATCGCTATAATTGACTGTGAATATTGCTAAGGGCAATGCGTGTTGGCAGCAGGTCTGAGTCAACTATGTTTTGTTTTATTTATATAGTATTTAAACTTTAATTCAGTATGTTTTTGTCTTTCTGAGTTTTTTTTGTTTTTTTTTTGCTTTTTCAGATTAATGGTCATTTTTGTCATTACATTGCCTTGACAAAACCTGAACAAATTTTATTTTGGGTTTTTCAAAATTCCAACACAATTCTGAACAAATCGGATGATGTTCAGGGTACAACAACGGCATCCAATAAGTGTGTGTGCCACTCAAACCAGCACCAGATAAAGGAGAAAACGTCATCTAAATCAGACTGTACTTTGCTGTTTGGTGATCAGTATCACGCTGATGTGTCAGAGATGAATGTGTGCAGATTTTAAAATGTTTTAGGTTTCTTCTCATCATGTAAGCACAGTTACATGTTATCACTTTGAGAAAACCAATGGGAAAAAAAAAAAAGAATAAATAAAAATATTTACAGGTGGCTGTACTGTATACCAAACATAATGCTGAAAATAATGCAGTATGGATCAGATTTAAGTTAAGTATGGTCTAAAAAAAAAAAAAATCTACAGAGAGATTTGGAAATGTAAGGAATTTTGAAATGGAAGGATCCTAAATTATTCAAACTCAAGGATTTTTAAACTTTCAGACACGACTTTGTCAAGCCAGCAGCAGAGTTTGACTATTTAAAGTTTGATTTGAAACATTGTTGTTATTTATATATGTATGTATACATTTATTTACTTGCGTATTTGACACAGAACCATGCACAGACCAACAAGCTAATTGTTTTTTTGTGTGCTTGTAACTGCATCTGAGCCATATTTAGCTTATTTGTTGTATGCTGAGCTTTTTTACAAGTAGTACTAATTAATTGGGATATATTTTGTCGTCAGTGGGGTAAACCGTAATGTTAAGAGAGTATGGAGTACTAGAAAAAATGGGTGATGGTTATTTTAAATTTTCTACATAACAGATGACTTTTGTTTGAAGAAATCTGAAGGGCAGGAAAAAATTTTGTCAATTCTGACCAGAATCATAACACTCTGCCTCACAGTCACGGATTTCAGAGTAATTCTGAGTAGTTTGACATTAACATTTAGAATATTTGGCAGCTTATGTATGTATATCCTTTTGACTCAACTTTGTTGTGTAATATGTGTCTGGATTACTTTATATATAGATGTACCTCATATATGTGTTTGTGACGTTTAGATAGCAATAGAGAAATAGCTGTTCAGCAAAGCAGTATAGCTGAAGACAAGAGTATTGTTTTCAGACATTTCTGTTGGCAGAATGAAAATTAAGATGTGTTTCATGTATTAGCTGCAAATAATTATTTTCAATTCTCTTTTCGTTCCATTGTGCACATTAAATTCACTAGACCACTTTGATAAAATATTTGGGCTGAATCAGCAAGGACCTTAAGACAATGGGTTTGTTTTTTGTTTTTTGTTTTTGGGATTTTTTTTCTCAAATGACAATAAAATATCAGGCATATCGCACATGTTTTAGTAGGAACCACCGCCACCAAGAATCTTTAAAAGGCCTTTCTCTAGACATGTGTCTTGTTGTGTTGATAGTGTCTTTGACAGTAAATGTTTTGTTTGTTTGTTTATTTGTTTATTACTCTTAAGGAGAAGTCTCTTTCGAAGCAGCAGCATATAAATATATACATATAGGTATAAATTATATATTTCAACAAATAACATGCATATAAATATATAATGTTTATCTACTAAATTTATTCTCTTTGAATTGATCTTCTTTTGTCTCTTTGTCCTCTTTCGTCTCACAATAGCTGACATCAGAGACCAGTTTTCAACTGTGTTTTTATGAATAACATGGCCGACCATCGAGCACATTGAATTTATGTTGCGAATAACTAACTGTGTGTATGTGTCACTGTGGTGAAAGTTTTGGGAAGAGGTGATGAAACTTTTGAGAACAACTGTAGGCTCCACACTAGGATCACTATGAGCGTCCATCTTGGCGTAGTAGGTCTGAGCATATAGATTTGACCTCGCTACGTCAAAAGTTTTGCAGTCTCCACGTCACACAGTTCTGGCTTTGAAAGCGGTATGTGTGTGCGCTCTGTCTGTGCCAAGCTGCGGTGTGTTATGCTGAAAACTCATTCGAACACATGCGATGCTGCTCTGTAATACTTTATGATAATGTAGCTGAGCAGAGCCAGTTATGTTTTATGCCACTCTGTGCCAGGACGGTAGTGCCCCCCGGTACCACTGTGTTAGGTTCTTGTGCCATACTCCTCTCAGTAGGGGAGCCTCACAGGGGGGCCACTCGCTGGGCCGCTCGACCATGGGAGACTATACTATGCTGTGCTAAGAGCAGAACAGAATAAAAGACTTTTAATACAACACTGTTTGGTCTGTTTTGTTGTTTTCAGCATGTGTTCAACAGAGAATGTGTGCGATTGACAGCAAAAGGGGTGAATAGTTGTTCAAGTCTTTGTTTTCTAGATTTCTGGGGAGAGAGGATTTTCAAAGAAGAGTGAAAAGCCTTTTGAAATCCCCGGCGAGGACATCTGTTTTACCTTGATTAATGCAGAGAATAGAGTTGTGAGAACTCCATATATGTTCTCGCAACTCTGTCGAAAGTTTGGAAACGTTACAGTCTCTTATGCTCACCAAGGCTACATTTATTTAATCAAAAATACAGTTTATTTCAAGTGAAAAGAACTGTTTTCTATTGGAATATATTTTATAATGTAACGGCAAAGCTGAATTTTCAGCAACATTACTCCGGTCTTCAGTGTCACGTGATCCTTCAGAAATCATTCTAATGTGCTGATTTGCTGCTCAAGAAACATTTGTTATTATCAATGATGAAATTATGCTTTTTTTCAGGACTCTTTGATGAATCGAAAGTTCAATGAACCATGTTTATCAAATTTATTTACATTTATTAAATAGAAATCTTTTGTAACATTACAAATGTCTTCACTGTCACTTTTGATCCATTTAATACATCCTTGATGATGTCCTCGCTTTCTCTCTTTTTTAAATTACCACAAGTGTTTGAATCATTGTTTCGACAAAAATGTTAGGCAGCAAAAACTCTTTTCAACATTGATGATAAATGTTTCTTGTGCATCAAATCAGTATATTAGAGTGACTTCGGAAGGATCTGAAATCGGATGTGACTAGAGACTATAGTAATAAGGGGAATGAGACACTGGGGAACTCCTCCAGCATGACTTGTATCTGAAGAATGTGATTCAAACAGGAGTACAAGAGGGCACCTGTAGTACATGTCAACAGCTTCTTTGTCAGAAGGAGACTTGTCCAGTTATGCCTGAAGCATGGCATTTGATGGCATAGATGCAGTGTCTCGTTCCTCTTCTCAGGGAACCATGGTTACATGAGTAACCTGAGACGTTCCCTTTCGAATGAGTACCCACTCCGCCATGCTGAGGCAATAACTATGACAAGTACAAAGAGGGCGTAGATGCCAGAGACCAATCCCACACTCAGGTCAAACACGTGACTGTCAGTGACACTATTCCACAACCAAGGCCCATGCCCTAAGCAAGGAAGAACCCTTACTGGGCGAGTAAACATCATTCTTGATCTACCCATCACTACTGGCTGTAGCAGAGTATCATAAGTAAAATGTAAACTGCATTTTATCACCAAAAGTGATGCTCTCATCCACAATGCCCCTAAATCGTTTTTAGTTAGCAGCCACAAATCTACCTTTGAAAACTGTACTGTATGTGTGCACTGTACACATACTCACGGTACTTACAAAATCATTAAGCCATTTTCTCTGCAGAAACATTCATATTTAAACGTTTTCCCTGAAATTCCAGAGATGGCAAAAGTTGAATTGACAAAATAACTTATGTTCAAATCATGTGTTTGCTTGCTAACAATATGTTAAGTTATCATTATACTCTAATATCACATAAATACTCCAATCAGATATAACGAAGCAAGGCGCCTTTTCCGCATGGCCACTTTTAAATTCAAAGGACCGCAAATAGGAAGCTTCAAACCAGTTTGAACAAATACACCTTGATTAAAAAAAGTTCTAGAGATCTTCTCTCTAACAAAGTTAGCTGAAGCCTATAATGTTTCCTAGAATGTGAGACTTTTTTATTATTATTATTTATTTTGTCATGAAAATTTAATATCAAATATGTTCTCATTGCAGTTTGTCCTGATTTGTCATTCATTTGCTTACTCATAAATTCAATCAATATAATGATAGGGAATTTTTATTCATAAAAAAATCATTTATACATGTAAATGTCAATATTTAGCCAAAATTAAGTATTTTATTTATTTGTTTATTTTGATTTTGATTTTATTTATTTTATTATTCTGGCAGCTGGATTTTTGCCATTGCATTCCGTTCCTCCCCTTCATCATACTCAATGAGGTTCTAGTATTTCTCAAACTGAGATAGACTTTTTCATGCCAATAGCCGAGTGGTCAGTTCACGTAAATATAATATTCCAGGGCTTTGAGAGAACTGAGTTCAAGTCCGGGCAAGTCCTGATCCCATCTCCCTCTGTCTCTTCCAGTTTGCTGCCTCTCTACATACTGACCTATCACAATAAAAGGCAAAAATACATTCTTAAACCAATGCTGGTTAAGCTACATCCTCACACAGAATATAATCAGCTTCTTTATGCCACTATATAAACATCTCTCAACATGTTGGAGGGGGAGCGGATTGTGACAGCTGGAATTTTGCCGTCGAATTCCGTTCCCCCTATGGATCACACACAATGAGGCTCTAGTATTTATCAAACTGAGACCAAATCGTTCATGCCAATAGCCAGCTCACTGAAATGTAGTACTCTAGTGCTTCGAGAGAACTGAGTTCAAGTCCTGGCTCATATGTTTTTCCTGATCCCAACTCCCTCTGTCTCTTTCAGTTTGCTGCCTATCTTCACACTGACCTATCACAAAAATAGCCAAAAAATACAGTTTTAAACTGATGCTGGTTAAGTTACATCCACACACAGAATATAATCAGCATCTTGACAATTTCATGTGGCCCACGTATCGCATGGAATGATGGCACTTGAGCGGTCCGCTCCTGTTTGCCAGATTTGGGCCACAAGCAAGCCTTAGCAATGTCACATGTCAGCCATAAACAAAACGAATAAAGCAGAACTGGCCCTAATGTGGGCAACAGTTCGTTTTAATTCTGGCCCAGATCCAATAACTTGCTCTGGCCCACATACCACATGGAATGATGGCACTTGGGCGGTCCGCTCCAGTTTGTTTTATTTGGGCCACAAGCAAGCTTTAGAAATGCCACATGTAAGCCACTAACAAACCAAATAAACCAGAACTGGCCCTAATGTGGACCACAGTAGATTTTTACTCTAACCCTGGTCTTTCCCACATTCCTCATGTGGCCCAAATGCTTTATAGAACGTTGATGTATTTTGGTTGTCGGACGCGACAAGCGCATGGCTTGTCGGACAAAGGGAAATGATTGTAGTGATGGGAAGATCAGATCATTTTACTGACTTAGATCTTTAAATCTCCTTCAGCAATGTAAACAAATCTCATTTCATTACATTAAATGTTACATTTTCATTACCCTGATTCCCCTAACACGTCTACTTGTGCAAACTTTGATCATATTTAAAATAAATAACAAAATAATGATAAACAAAAAAAAATAATAGATAATGCGGCCACAAAAACAAATTACGAGAAAGAGAAATGATTAATTCAGGGTCTTCAGGTAGGTTTGTTCATTTTTTTGTCACGTGATAGCTGTGATATAGTGCAGATTTCATCAACAAGGTATTTTTTAGGACTATATTTTTCTTTTAAGAAATTTTGAAGAGAAAAAACCTGAAACGAAAACTCTGAACTCCATTAAGTCTCCTGAGAGGTTCCTGCTGTGAGGGATTCAACCATCACAGTAGCCTGCTTTTACATAACTTCGAGGGATGTAAATTCTACAAAATTGTAACTCGTATCTCACCACCACCTTGGCCGTATTGAATTGCATGATGTCCACGGGTGGCATTGCTATCTATTCAATGTTCTCGGCATAGGATTTCAGATCTCCCATTTATTATTCGATATCCAAATATGCAGGCATCTGCGGTTAATTCAGCATGTGTGCTCTGTGAGAGAGAGTGAATTCTGTGGGAAATATTGGAAACAGTCGATAAGAGAGCTATTGGACACAAGCTGCTGTTATGCAGGAACATAAGAGATTGTATAACCTAAGAGAAATATAAGCAAGTAAAATGTAGGTGACATCAAGTTGAAGAAAGCCTTGCCTCCTCATCTCAGCAGACACACCGAGGTGAAGGCAACTAGTATTACTCATTCCAGAGAGAAAAGCGAGAATGAGAGGTTACTGTGGGTTACCTAAGTAATAGATTGAGCATTTATCAAACATCAGACATTTTGAACAGACTGTTGCTGCAATTTCTCCCCCCCCCCCACTTCTCTCTCTCTCTCTCTCTCTCTCTCTTGTATCATAAGTCTGTGAACTCTCTTTTCCATTTTTTAATTAGTTACAAATGCAAGATTTATGTAACCACACTGTTTCCATGCCAGCACTGAGGGAATATAATTAACCGATGGGGGCCATTTACTGGAGATTAATGGAGGAAATAAGAGGCGAGCTGTAAGAAAATCTTTACCTTTCAGGCCTGTAGTTTGGAGGGTGTGAAGAGGGAGAAACAGAGAGAGAAAGGCTTGTTCAGTATGCGCTTACTTGCAGGCTAATATATAAATAAGTAATCACTGATAGTGTTCTGTATTGATTTTATACCAAACTTTCCTTGCATCTGTTGGATTACTCTGAACCGCAGCGCTTGTGATAGACGGCAGCTAATTCAAACAAACACCGATTCTGAGTCACGTTTGAATCTTTCAATTATGTCTTATCATCAAGCCAATTCTATTTGATGATGTGCCAGTGCAGGGCCGAGTATCTCTCCAGACTTCGAAAGATTCTTCTCTCTCGCCTGCTTTTCTGTAGGAGAATGTAGAGCAGAAATCAGGCCAAGGAGAAAGACGATAAAGAGATGAAAAAATCCTACAGGAGGGTTTGAGGAGCATTGGGAGAAGGACAGACATACAGACAAAAGAGAGAAATCTGGGATTTGGGGGACTGGTTTGGAGAGCCAGATAAATCGACAAACATTCATTTGAAATTAATTTAACGGTGTGATTTGCGCAAATGCGCTGATAAACTGCAGCCTCTGGTGAAACGCACTCAGGAAAATTTCTATCATGATAGAGCTCCTGCTATTGTGTGGAAGTTGGATTACAGCATCACAGGAAATGGATGCCTGCAGTGAGATTATCCGACTTGAATCCTGAGAGGTGGAGGGCAGGAGCTTGCTAATCACTGTGACAATTAAAAGATACTCGAGGCACCGTTTGAGGTTCCTCAGATCGTCACGCTGATACGAACCCAATGGAGAACATCTACACATCCTTTTGAAGGTATCTCTAATACCTATTCCTTACTGACAAAACTTCAAATGTGTATTTTGAGTGCCTAAAGTGCATCTTGGAGATCTTGCAGGAACTTTCATTTTTAAAGGGCACCTGGAGGTTCTCCAGAGGTTTCTGCCTGCAGTGTGGCAATCCGAGAAACCCCAAATGGTGTATCAAATATCTTTTTTTTTTTTTTTTTTTTACAGTGTCATTGTTACATATGTTACATATATTTACTATAGCAATAACTAGAAAATATGCTTAATTACATGCCATCAACCCTCAACCAAACCTGTATAATTACATTGTAATTACACTAAAGTATTTTTGTTATAGCAATGTTGTTTCTGTTCAAAGAGCATCTTTACAGTTTTCTCAAGCAACTAGCCTCTTCTATCTTCTATGTTTTGGTCTATAAGCAATATGATAAACTATGATTTAAAATCAAATCACTGATGTTTTATTGGCATAACAATTTGAGTGAAATTTTGTTTCAACGAACCATGAACATGAGCAAGAACATCTCACCACCATTAAGGAGTCAAGCGATCTGTCACAAATTTACTTGTTTGCAGATTCTGAAATATTGTTGATTTCCCATAATTTGATCAAATCCCCTTTTTAATCCTTTTTTATTATTATCAGGTTAAATAAGGGGGGAAATCACAGATTTTCAATGTGGTCTCAGACATTTCCACTGTATGTTCAATGATAGAACATTTCCAGTGTAATAATAGGTAACGAAATTACGAATAAAAGGTCCATAAATCATGGCATTCTCATACCATGCCACAAGGGGACAGCATTTCCATTCTTCCTCACAGGAAATTCCCAAACGGAGGCGTTCAACAGCCCATAAATCGGAATGACAACCAATTACACAGCCTTCTGCCTATTAAATCCACTACAGCCAGCCATATTTAGGTCAAGAACCACCGTGGCAGACAACATACAAAGAAAATATGGCCCGCCTGTCTTGACGCATTAAATATACCAATAAACTTCACAGTGGTGGATAAATTTATCCTGCGCTGCGCATGTGCCGCAGCTGACAGCAGGGGGGCGCTCTCGGGCTGAACTGGGGCAGCTTGACAGGAGGAATCACTTTGTATGTGCGCGCACGTGCAGAATATGTTGTACAAGTAATTATGACGCGGAAGAATTTAATTTGCATGGCTAAAAAACTCGTAACAAGTCACTGTCAATTAAATATCTCATCGTCCAGAAATAATCAGGAATGAGAAAACTGCAAGTGGGAGCAAATATGGCGAGTATGCCTATCATTTCATATAGGCATATTCTGTATTATATTACAAGCCAAATGTAAAACAACAGTGTATAGAAATTTGGCTATATAAAATTGCTGAAAGTCCACACAATATTTAGCCTATACTTTCAAATTGACACTTTTAATACTTTTGGGTTACACTTTATGTTAAGGTGTCAGTATTACAGTGTAATTATAAATGTAAGTACTCAGTAATGACAATTAACGACATATATTTACTACAGGGTTAATTGCATGTAATTAAGCATAATTTCCAGTTAAATACATGTAACAATGACACTGTGAAATAAACCTACTTTTGCCTTTCCATTCACTTATGATTAAGGATTTTGTTTTTTTTTTAAATAATTTTGCAGATGCAGACTGATTCACAGATTAATCAGATTGTGAGTGGTTTGAAAAACCGACTATTTTAGTTAGCTTATTAAAATATTATCATCGACCATATTAAAAAATAATCAAGAAGTATGAACATGTAAATAATTGTCATGCTTCATACAGCACCACTGAGATGAATGTAAAAGTGTTGATTTGCATGAATTCATCTTAAATCTTCAGTCTAAAAAAGCAGAGGATGATAGAGCGAAACCGTTTTTTCTCACTTTTGGGAATGAGTTGTCAAAAGGCACACATGACATATGAGGAAAATGCACTGTTACAAGCTCTAATGAGAGAGATAAAAGTTGTACACAACTGCTGCAAACATGCAATCCCAAACATCATTAGATACAAATGGCAAGCTGTGGCCCTAAGACATTTTGTTAAATCGAGAAACTGTGATCTGACACCTTAAGCTGCTGCAACTCAATTCTGTCTTGTAGATAATTGAAGGGAGCCGGAGTGAATGCCAGTAGTGGGTGTACGGCAATTTAAATGTCCCTTTAGTTATGACATTTTCTAGGTAATAATATGCTCTGAACTATAACTAATGGCAAAGTCAAGGTGATAATTAAAGAGGCTTGTTTTAACTGTTGGCCACTGAAGCATTTGCTAGTTCATTTCTGACTCACCTTAGTATCCTAATTAGTCAAATTAATTAATAAATGGGCCTGTTTCTCCTAACAAGACTATTAGCAGCCCTGTATGAGTGGAGCTCATGAGAACAGATTGCGCTTGTATTTTCACCTAAAGGGGCTTATGCAATTTGTGAGTTTCGAAGCGTGTTTGTGTGCGCTTGTCTGTGTCTCTTTGCGCTCTGGAAATTTCTGACAGTAATGAGCAACTCTGAGAAAATAAACAAAGACTTGTTCCACATAATCGTTTACTGAATTTAACTACGTTGCTTTCTTTATGTCATTTTTTCCGCAGTTCACGAGTTTGCGTGGCTTAAAAATCGTTTAGGAAGGATCATGTTCTTTTTTTAGGTCTGCAATGATGCACATATTTGATTAAAGATATTTAGATAGATTCCACAAGACAAATGTATTTTAATTTACAGAAATCATCAACTGTTATGCAAATATCTTAAAATCAGAACTTTATTGTTATTATGCTGGTCTGAGGATGTACACTACCATTCAACGTATGATTTTTTTTAAATGTTTTTGAAAGAAGTCTCTTCTATGGCTGCATTTATTTAATCAAAATACAATCATTTTGTGAAGTATTATTTAAAATTTTGAAATATTTAAAAATATCATTTATTTCTGTGATGCAAAGATGAATTTTCAGCATAATTATACTCCAGTCATCAGTGTCACATGATGCTTCAGAAATCAATAAAAGTGTTAATTAATTTATGGGTTCTTGATAAATATTCATTTATTTCAAAACCCCAAACCTTTGAACTGTAGTGTAAATCCTAAAAAACTATAACTTTTTATTTTCCATTATTATTCAAGTTGGTCTTTTTGCTTAAAAAATATCTAATAGTTTGCATATTTGCTTTTCTTGTCATTAAATATGGTCTATTCAGTGGGACATATGGAATGGGGCATTTTTTAAATGATTTTCTTCCTGGAGGCTGTGTATGAAAGCACATGTAATTTGTAATTAAAGCTAAGATCTGCTCCTTGTAAAATAAAAACTGCTTTTATTAGGCTTCTGGATATAGTTGGAGTTTTGGAGTTTTAACATATTTTTCAAAAGTAACATTCATTTCATTCATTTGCAGTGTTTAGTAAGAAAAATATTTCAGCATAGTAAATGCAATTCTCATAGGTTCCTATGTTTTTGACAAATGTGTCGGATTAAAAGGGATCAATGTTTTGAATGGGAAATCTGAGGGAAATACTGAAGGCTCCGTGAAACTGAACACAACTCAAGATATCTTGCAACATCTCAGAACTAAGTCCTCAAAAACTTTGAGTTCCAGTGATTTTTGTCACAGATGTGGCAGAGCTGGACAGCCCGAGGCCACACACACACACACACACACACACACACACACTGAACATCAAGGCACAGCACAGCACTGCCCCGAACTGGGTCACAGCCACAAAACATAACAGTCCTAAAAACATCCAGTGCATCACGCAAACACTTTTAATCATTTCCATGCACTATATGTCTGCATACAGCACACTCACTTGCATGAACGAGTGAAAAATGCCCATATTTCTTTTATAAGTCCACTTGCGAATGGGTTGTCTGTCATTTTTATTTCACTGTAAACCTTTCGAAAAACTTTCTTCACAAAAGTGAATTAAATAGTGTAATTACTCACTTTGATAGCAAAACAAACCTGCGTGTATGTGTGTGTGTGTGTGTGTGTGTCCTGGTAAAACAAGCGTCCCCAAAAAGATAGTAATACCATGCTTTTTTTTTTTTTACCTCATGGGGACTTTTTTTCCCCCATGCACGAGAAAGACAGCTTAAGTCATATTATATGATGTTTTTTTTTTTAAAGTAAAGATGCATAAAGGTTTTTTTTATGAGGGTTGTGTTTACGAGTTGGGTTCATTATGTGCCTGTATATGGAAAGTCCCCATAAAACATGAACACCCAGTGTGTGCGCGTGCATTTTTGTGATTTATGAGGACACAAATTTGTATAATGACATGAGTATTACACTGCTATTACGACTTAAACATGAAATATGAGGACATTTCATGAGTCCTCCTATTTAAAATAGCTTTAAAAGTATACAAAACAACGTTTTAATAAAAATGTAAAAATGCTGAAAGTGTTCTGTGAAGGGTAGGTTAGTGTAGTGGGATATAGAATGTACAGTTTGTACAGCACAAAAATCAATTCATATAAATATGAAATTTCATGCTAAGAAAACTATAATTATTTTAAAGTTTGTTAAATTAATTGTATTATAAAATCCATATATGAAATTATATAATAAAATTATTAAATAATACAATTTCATCTTAAATACATTTCATCATTCAGTGAATATGTTCAAAGTTTCTCTAAATAATGTGCAGCTGGCTCATGAGAGGTCTGTATGAAAGGTGTTTGTTGTGAGAACTGGAGATAAAGGCACGCTTGGCATTGCTTGAGAATCAGGCGAGAGCGCGTCTTTAAACAGCGGCATGTCTGACGAGAGTGACGTAAGCCTGTAAGGAAAGCGTGCGCCCTTATATGGACGTGGTGTGGGCGTGTCTTATGCAAATGACTAAGCTGGTGTTGTGAATTAAGTGGAGATTTTTCATGAGAAGTATTCCTGTGCGTACAAATACGAAATAAAAGACGCAATTATTAGTGAATGAAATCATTTTTCTTTTGTTTTTTATTTTAAACAAAGGCAGAAAGTGCTCTGTGATGGGTAGGTTTAGTGTAGGTGGATAGAATATAGTTTGTACAGTATAAAAATCATTACGTCGATGGAGTGTCCCTGTAAAGCACATAATATTCGAGTGTGTGTGTGTGTGTGTGTGTGAGAGAGAGAGAGAGAGAGAGGGAGAGGGAGAGAAATGCAAGTGCAATTGTTCAACCCAACTAAGCTTGTATATATGTATCATACGTGCTCATTATGCTCATAATTAACTCCCTATGGGATACCAGGACTGCATTTAATCTCAGGGAAAAGAGAAGGAAGATAAATGCTAAATAAAAATAATACTAATAAGGCACTATATTGTGTGTGACACTTACATGAAATTATATGCCTTTTCAATTAATTGATTTTATTTTCTCTGTGAAGTTGCATGGGGTACAGTGCTCGGAAAAACGTTTATTTGACTTTATTTTATTTTAGAAATGACACACATCACTTTTAATAATTTTTGAAAAATTATTTAAACTTCTTTTTTTTTCACCCTCCATGAAAATGGTTTTCTCCCTGTTGCTCTAGTTCTGTCTCCATCCATCTTTCCCTATACAAGCTGCCTATATCTCTGCGAGTTATCCATATATATGCAAAAATAAATTCCAATCATCTGTACATGTCCCTATAATCTGTGTCCTCATTTGCATAATCTTCATTTGGGTACTTGTGCATTTCCAGCTCTCTGTTCTCTCTGGCTGGACTGTGAGCTTCTCCCTCTTGCATCCTTGCCTTCCCCTGTCCTCTTCCATCAAAATCTAACTCTCCCTCTCTCTTTCTGTTGATTTCATGTTTTAACTCGCCCCTACTTCCCGCCTCTCTCTGATGAGACCTCTTTGAAGTCACGGTTGTCACAGCAACGACATGATAGTGAGGGGATGGTTGCGGGCTATCTCTCCGAGGAACGCTGGGGATTCTCTGATCGGCCCAAGTATATAAATCAAACTCTAAAATTAGCATTTTTCTTGGTGAGGGAATATGGCTATCATTCAAACACAATCGTAAATGTTCACTCTCAGTAGTGTAATTTTCCCTCCAGCACATTTAAGAACATGTCTGTCATCACTGCATGCTGCGAAAGTCCTTTGATTGGTTTCAAATGTCACGCTGTCTGTGATATTTGAGAGTGCAATCTTTCGTAGGAGATTTGAATGCAGATTTTAGGCCATCCTTGAATGGAGATATCAGGTCAGTCAACAGCACTGTGTGTTATTTTTATCACACATATATTGGGTTTCCCCACCAGGGGTCTAAAAATAGACAAAAACAAAAAAAAAAAAAAAAAAAAAAAAAAAGAGGAAGGGAGAGGCAGTTTAGAGGGGAGTAGGAGGGAAGAAGAGAAGAGAGATGAAGAAAGACTAGCCCGCTCCTCCTCTTGTGGCCTCTCTACTGGAGTGGATCGATCACAAAGACCCTCAGAGGGTCTCAATCTCAAGACCACCATAAAGTGAATCCTTCATTACATACTGCCAGTGGCCAAGCCTTTTTGGTATATGTGTGCAAATTGAAGCCTGAGTTCAGTGCAAGCACCAGAAATTGGATGAAGCCTATATTAAAGAGCAAATCACCGGAAAATGGTCTGTAATAGAATATGACAGATTTATGCATTTAGCTAAAGCTGTTTTATGAAATATTATCACTATATATTTTAAAGCCTTGTCTGCTTCAAATTATACACACACACACACACACACACACACACACACACATACTGGTTTCCATGATTTACGAGGAATTTCCATAGGCATAATTTCTTTTATACTGTACAAACTGTATATTCTATTAACTAAACCCTAAACCCACCCATCACAGAAAACTTTCTGTATTTTTATATTTTCAAAAAACTTCATTTTGTATGCCAAAAAAAAATGTCCCTGCAAGGTCAAAACTACTAATATTACTATCCTTGTATGGTCCCCATAATGTAGGGAGTACCAGGTACAGACACACACACAAAATGTTGACCTAAAAGTGTTAGATTTTATTTAACAAAAATAGTTATAATTTACTCTTTTAATATCTTTATTTAAATATTGTCCATACAATGAAAGACAATAGAAACTGTTGCTTACAGGGCGAGGCCAAGAGCCATGGGAATGGAGCGAGGCCGGTGGCGTGACTGTTAATGTGCGTCATCTGTGAGCCACACCGGTCTCGAGTCCCTTGAAGGAGCTCTGGAATGATAAAAGGAGGAGAGAAGACAGTGGAGGACGAGAGAGGACCAGGCCTGGGGCTTTATGTTATTGGTTATTGCTTTTATTTTATTTACATAGACGGCAGTCGTCTATGAGGGGCTACCACTTACTTTAGTTCGTTGTTTGTTTATTTTATTATTAAAGTTACATTCATCATTTGCCGGTTCCTGCCGGTTCCAGGAACTTGAATTTTGTTACGGAGTTTAATTTGGTTTGGACAAATTCTTCAAAATATATATTTTAGTTCTGTCATGAAACGTTAGATGGTACAGGCTGATAGGTCACACATGCAATCTGCAATCAATTACTCTATAATCACATGGAAAGTTTATTGGCCTCTGCTGATTCTGCAGTGAGCTTACTTGCTCAACATTTAAATAACCTAGTTCATTGTCCGCTGTAAGCTTCCTCTGAAACCCTCCACTTCCCCCAGCTCCACCTGTCTAGATCTGTTACAAAGTTGTCCATTGATGAAGCAGCCACATATATCTCATATATCACATATATTATATCTTGATGCTCACAGCAGCATGTCTGTATCTCACAAAATCAAAATTGTGACCAAATACATTCACATCACGTCATGTTCATACACAACCAAATTAAAGGCTTAGATGAGGTAGAAATCTCCTTTAAAAGGATAGTTCAGCCAAAAATGAAAAATTGCTGTTATTTTTCTTCAGTAGAAATGTAAAGAAGGTTTTTAGCTGAAACCGTAGACCTTGGTGATTTATATAGTGCAAGTCAACAGCTACTATCACTTTGAGAGTCAAAAAAAACAAAAAACACAGGCAAAACGAAATTAACACCCATAGCTACATTGAGGTCTTATGAAGTGAAACAATTAGTCTGTGCAAGAAACTGAACATCGTTTACAACATTTTTACTTGATGCAAACGGTCCTGAATGCTTTCGTGACAGTCTGGAGCACGAGCTTCCTGTTGCATGACGGTGTATACGAAAGAGCTCAAATGTTGGGAATATGTGAAAAAAAGTAAACCTTCACAAACCTGCACAATCGAACGTAACGTTAATTTTTTACAGAGGTTGCGGCATCCAGGATAAACCCAAGTAAGTACCACTTTGATGAGCAATACAACACACGTTTGTTCCCTCTCTGTTGTAAACAAACAGCGTCAGCTCACGTGTGAGGTCACTCCCTCGCATAGGTCATCATGCAACAGGAAGCTTGCACTCTAGACTGCCGTGAACGCACTCAGGACCGTTTGCCGAGGCTGTGGATTATTGGTAATAATGTTGTAAATGATGTCCAGTTTCTTGCACAGACTGATCATTTCGCTACATAAGACCTGAATTAATCATCAGGAGCCACAGGTATTAATTTTGTTTTGTCTGTATGTATGTATTTTTGACTCTTAAAGTGACGGCACCCATTGACTTCCAATATATGAATCACCAAGGATTGTGGTTTTAGCTAAAAATCTTCTTTTCACATTTCTACTGAAGAAAAGACACCTATTTCTCGGATGGCCCGAGAGTTTGTAAATTAACAGCAATTTTTCATTTTTGGGTGAACTATCCCTTTAAGGTCACATTTGCAGGTTACCATTTTTTTATGGTGTAGGCTGTGATGCTCTGCTGTTTGGTGCAGTTATATTACCCTTTTTCTTCCTTTCTTTCTTTCACTGTCAGATAGAATGAATAGCAAAGCATAAAAGATGAGAATGCTTCAGTTATCTGTTGAATTACTAACCTCAAACTCTATTATTGATCCTGATAGAATTGCCTGAATGTCTTAAATGTGTGATTCTTGGTGTGTGTTGCTTATGCATTGTGTTTTGGTGTAATCTAAATGTTTCCAACTGACAGGGTTTTGTTTTTCGCCTTATGTTTCCTTGTTCAATCGCACATGCACAAATGCACATGCATCACGAATGTCAGTGCTTCTCTGCTGCATGGGCAGGTTGAAGTAAAAAGCTCAAGGCTGTGCAGTGCTGCACCTTGAACCACACACAATTTTTCTTTATCACATAAAGGTTTATCACATACAGACACACACAGAGGCAGCATACAACACACACACTGCAGCATTACAAACATCTGCTTATGTGCTGCAGTCTAGTGGTATCTCTAAGTTTCCCACAGCGGAATTAGCTTTCTTTTACTGCAGCACAGCGGACATCTGACAGTGTGTTGTGGACCTAAACAGCTGTTATTCATCATCCTTTCACACTGAGTTTCAGACAAAAGTTTGTCGTTGTTCTCCTTGAGAGTTAATGTTAATTGTGCTGGTCCATATTTGGGCATCTAAATCCTAATAGTGTTTCTCATAGCTTTTAGTTAAAAAAGAAGCCGCAAAATGTATGTGAAAACCATTTAAATGCACTGTAGAAAATGTTAAGGTTATTTTAATTACCTAACCATACTATTTTAATATTTCTTTAATGTGTGTTAAATTACATTTCATATATTTTGAAGAATGTATTTTCATGTAAAAGTATATTGTTAAATTGATATTTTATAAGTAAGTGTCAATCACCTTAGTAGTATATACAGTAATACACAGGTAAAGAGATAATCCCTCTCTAAACTATTATAACCTGGTTTCACAGACAGGACTTAGATTAAGCCAGGATTAGGCCTTAGTTCAATTAGGGCATTTAAGTGGCCTTTATAAACTTGCCTTTAGGAAAAAAACACCTATTGAGACATCTCGTATATTTTAAGATACATCAATGCAAGTTGCTGTCAGTTAAAACAGCTCAAACATGCATTTTAGATTGGGACTATAGGTTTAAACCTGTGAAACTGGGAGTGAGTTTGTTTAGATTTTAATTAGTCTCTTATTGGCGTTATCATCTATGTACTTTGGGTTGCCTTTAATGTTGTTTTATTATTGTTTATTGTTATTTTAGTGTCTTGTGAGTTATCCTTGTGGTGTTTTGTGTTTGTGCTCTGGCTTTATTGTTACAAACACAGTTACTGCAGAGACGAATTTGACAAACTTAAGACATAATTTGTGCTATCCATTCGTTTTACAGGGAAAACACATTATTGTCTCAATGATAAGGAACTGTGGACTTGTGAACCTTGTGTACATATATAAAATGCTAGTAAAAGTTACATTAGTTACCTTAATATATATATATATATATATATATATATATATATATATATATATATATATATATATATATAAAGAGAATTTATGTATTGTATTGTAAAAGTATCAATTTAATATATTTATATTAAGTGTGTGTGTGCGTTTTTGTGATTTACGAGGACACAAATTTGTATAATGACACCGGTATTACACTGCTATTACGACATAAACATGAAATATGAGTCCTCATCTTTAATATAGCTTTAAAAACATACTAAGCAATGATTTAATAAAAATGTAAAAATGCAGAAAGTGTTCTGTGATGGGTAGGTTTAGTGCTGGGGGAAAAATCTACAGTTTGTACAGTATAAAAACCATTACGCCTATAGAATGTCCTCACTTTGATAGCAAAACAAACCTGTGTGTGTGTGTGTGTGTATATGTATATATTTTTTTGAGCAATTGTACTTTATGTATTAAAATATAAATATATCTTGAAAGCACCCTACACATTAAGCGCACTTAAGAAAGCACGTACATATTTTAGTTTTAATGAACAAAATTTTTAGTTGTTAAGGGATCTGCTAATTAAATGTTAACCGTATACTGTATGACTCACATGCCTTCACCGACATATGCAGACCTAAAACTAACTGTGACCTTATTGAGCCTCATCAGCGTCAAACTGAGTGAAAGTCTCTCTTCTGTCATCCCATCCCCATTCAGCCAAATCACCGCAGTGCTGAAAGAGTGAGAGCGAGCGAGCGACGTGCGCGAGAGCGAGAAAGAGAGCAAGAGAACACGCGTGTGTGTGGTGTGTGTTAGTGTGTGAAAGAGCGAGTGAGGTAGAGAGAGAAGAAAACTGCAAAATCTGTCAAGGTTTTCCAGGCGTTTGGTTATTCCTCTCGACGCCTGTGCAGCGCTGACTTGGGTCGCGTGCTGGAGGGTGAGTGCTCGTGCTCTTCTTTCTTCATGCACGTTACAGTCGCTGTATGAGTGGCGCGTGATTAGACAGCATAGTTTCAAGTCGAGAGATCGATTCGTTCCGGTGCTTTCGAGCCAAGTATGACAGATCCAGTCAATTCATATCCTGCGGAGCACGCACTATAGTGAAACGCTGATTTATTTCATTTCTTACATTAAGCTTATTTTCTCTATTTTGCGACCAAAGTCCAAATTGTTAGCTGTGAGTTTTGTAACGTTAATGTTCTGTCGCACTCGTAGTTAGGTTAGACTGTGGGCTCGTGTCGTGGACGCACTGCTATGTGTCATGGATGTTGCTCATTTCTCTAGTGCTGACTTTTGGTAACGCTACGAGAAAAGAGTGGACTGCGGTTGTGAAGATTTCAGAAGGGGTAGACACGATGTTTGTGTGTGGGTCAGGGCTTGCCTTCATTTTGAGGACCAAATGTCCATACAATAAGGATAGTAAAAGCTGAAATCCACTACATAGCGAGGACACACTGTAGAAACATGCTAAATAATTCCCTAATGATATGTAGCCTGAACATGTAGAAATGTGTCTGTAAGGGTTGTGCTTAGAGGTTAAAATATGCCACACGAGAGAGTATAAATACAAATAAGCAAGAAAATATAGGTGTTTGTGAGGGTCATGTTTGCCTGTATTGTAAGGACCAAATGGTTGCAAAAAAAAAAGTCAAATCTGAAATCACTTTGAAATTACTTTATCCAACTGACTGTCTCCGTGAGGAAAACGGCTTAATAATGTTGTAAAGAAAAAGTAAAAATGCAGAAATGTTTCTGAGAGGATATGAAATATCATTACCTCAATATAAAAACAATAGAACTCCTTTACAATAGTCTCCTTTATGATGGAGTGTGTGTGTGTGGATGGGTATTCCTTCTTACATTGTGGGGACCAAAATGTCCCCACAATGTAAGTAAAACCAGATAATCTTGATTTGGAAACAAGCTTATAAATCATACAGAATTATCTTTTTTGAAAATCTAAAATAGCAGAACGTTTTCTGTGATGGGTAGGTTTAGGGCTAGGGGTAGTGTAGGGGGACAGAATATATACAGTTTGTGCAGTATAAAAACCATTACGGCTATGGAAAGTCCCCACAAAACACAAAAACACAACATCTGTGTGTGTGTGTGTGTGTGTGTGTGAGAGAGAGAGAGAGGATGAGGACAAAGTGACGTGTAGAATGGCCGAATTATTTATATATATATTTTTGATTCTGCCTTGAGTCAGGTATGATTACTTTCTGCATTCTTGTGGCTTTGCTGGAATGAAGATATCACCGTGAGCTTTATGAATGGCGCGCTATATCTCTGTGAAGTGAGCCGAAGTCATGAATGTGCACATGTGAATGCATGTGCGTGTGTCATTGAGAGCTCGCACATGCGTGCAGGCCTGCGTGCGCGACTGTCCTCTGAGATATTTTGGGCCAAGGTCTTTCCCCAGACCCCTTCCTTTTTTTCTCTCTCAATCCTTTTGCTCTAAATACTTGAATACCATCCTTTCATAAAGCACACATTTCTCTGTTTTCTCTACTCATTTCCTCCCACACTCTTCCCACTTGCCAGTTGGCCTAACCTGCTGACAGGGGAACATATTGCCATCTCTACAGAAAACTACACTCCCCCTGGGCTCTTGCTCCCCAGTCGAGTGGACACACCATCTGTGGAACCCCAAGTACACCACGAGGGCTGCCTTTCTAAATGTGGTCACGTCTGGCATATATTGAACTCCCTCGTACGTAAGACCTATATTGGCCAAATCTCCTGGACGAAATAAAGGACGACTGGATATTGTTCGGTTGTGCTGTAAGGCTAATAGTTGCTGATGTTTTAGAGTGGTTGAGTTATGTTATAGTGTGTTTAATGGTCACAGCAGTGAAGGTTTTATTACGGTTTTTACTGGACTGCCAGATTTTTAGCCCAGTGTAGATTACAGCACTGTAACATTCCTGCGGGATGATCTTTTTGGATGGGCACAAAAGTTTTCAATTATTTCTACATTCTTTTATATATATATATATATATATATATATATATACATCAGTATAATATTTTGTATTGTCACAGACATGTGACAAAAGTTGCTAAACCCCCAGAAATCCTTCTTGATCAAGATGACAGAGTTTTGGTGGAGGAACACAGGTCTGCGCGTCGCCTGATTTCAGCACCACTGTGACGGACAGCTCCCAATTGCCTCGCTGTTTCCTCTCCCACCCTGTAGCCTTGATTTGCTCTCTTTTATATTTTTCTCTTTCACTGAGTGTCTTTCTACTCGCTTCAGCCCTCTCGGCTTTTAAAATGGGTTACATTGGTACCTGCAGATTTACATTTCAATAGCTGTATCACATGACCAGCTGTTTCTGCAGTATGCATTTATTGACCACTATGATTTATTCATGTATTTTTTTCTTATCATCTGTACAGTATGACCATACACTATTTGTACACACACACACTCATTTTTGCATTGTTACATTATTTAAATAATTTAATGTTTAATTATTAATTAAATGTCATTTATTAGTATATTATATTATTTTATTATTTTAATTAAAATTTTGGCTATATATATATATATATATATATATATATACACAGTCAAACCAAAATGTATATAGACACCTCTTTAACATTTCATTGATTATTAAAGTTTATTCACTAAAAAAGTGTCTTAAACTGTGAAAATTCACTTAAACTGTGTCTGGAAAAAATCATCTTACTTAATCTTAAAATACGGTTATCAAAATGTCTGAATAATGTTTGGTCCTATCCTCACTTACATAAATGAACTATAGTGTCCTGTACCCACTAGGAAAAAATTATATCTCGTGTCTGAAGAATTTTTGGATTGATTGTGTGTGTATTTATATATATATATATATATATATATATATATATATAATGGACTGTGAATAAAACTATAGATCGAGTAAATGGGACTTTTGCATGTCCGCACTCGACTTCTTTATAAAATGTACTACTACTCCAATGCTAGTACGTCAAGTGCTAATGCATTCTTCAGAGGAACTTCATTATTCACCATATTATCTTTCCCGAAGCCATTTTTCCTCACCTTTAACTTCTTCAAAGCTCCTCTTTTCTGCTCTGCTCTGCTCTATCAATGCTCTATGGATTATCTTAACCCTCACACATAAACCACTATTCTCTACGAATCCTTCATTCATATCAAGCACACCCCGGGGCTCCCGACACTAACCGAAGAGGATTTCACCAATAATAACCCATTATTGTGTTCTTCTCCCCCTGCCAAAAACCAAGCCTAAAAAAATGTTAATTTTCCGGGCTTCTAATCCAGCGGCTATATGGTGCCATTCTGTGAATTAAGGGAATTGTGGCTCTTCTGGAGACATGCCAATCAAATCCTCATTCTTGTTCCAGAGCGTGAGAGCAAAACGTGTAACAACCCAGGAGGCATTACATTGCAGAACCTTTCCGATACTGTTCACGTTCTCTATTTCTTGATTATTCTTTCTGATTCTCTCTTTCTGTGTTTACCTTCAAGCTTTGATGTGTCAGTCTATTCAGCAGATATAAAGCAATACAGCTGTGATTCTTTACAGCAGGTTATTACCACAACCGTCAGCTCTATAACCCTAAACAATGAATTTAGCTAATGATCTGCTTGTGCAATTGCCTATTTGTCGGAATACAGACCTTTTAGGGACTAGCTGATTAATTGCTAACATTGAGCCATGGCACAGTGGGTAGTGCACGGGCTCACATGGGGTGCAGAATCCAGTTTGAGTCCCAATCTCTCCTTTGCACTTTCCTGCTATTCCGTCTTGTTCATTATAGTCAAAAGCCATAAAATTGAAGTGGCGAAAGATTTATAGTGTCTTTAAGCACTCATATAATTCTGAAGATATGTCTCACTGCATGCTTGCCCCTAATCATTTTAGTCATACACTGTTTAAAGGACACAGTTTGTCCTTCATTTGTTTGTTCTGTTGATGAGTCACATACTAGTTCAGTAGTCGATGGAGAGGAATTTTTCATCAAGTCCTTCAGGCACAGCTAATATAATAATTCTTGGCCTATAGTTATTAAAGTCCACTCTATTTGCCTTCGCTGGTAAATGGTTGATATTGAAACAAAACCCAGTAAAACAATTCATGAGTTTTTCCACATGATTACGGCTTTCACACAAATTAAGAAAGAATGACTCATTGGCAAATGGTTATGTCATGTTTGTAGCAATAAAAGTTGCTGAATGGTTCAAACTGAGTAGAGAATTATTAATAAAAAAATAATTGTAACTACTTAAGTGAATACATAACTTGTTACAACAAAAGATAAGCAGCAACATACAAATGACAGTTCATTTATCTGCCTAATTTCTCAATTTCGACACCAAGATCATGGGTTCGAAACACACGGATGTTATTTTATTATTTTTTTGTTTGTTTGTTTATGTGATTGTCGCCCAGAACCTGCACTAGTATTCAAGTTTATTTGATCAAACATACAGTCAAATTTTGTAATATCACTACAGTTTAAAATAACTTTTTCTCTACTTTAAAATATTTTAAAATATGATTTATTCTTGTGAAAGGAATTTTCATCATCATTACTCCAGTCTTCAGTGTCATTCTAAAATGCTGATTTGCTACTCAAGAAACATTTATTTTTATTATCATCAACACTGAAAACAGTTGTACTGCTTCATATTGTATAGTTCCAATGAATAGCATTTATTTAAAACTTGTTAGCATATCGAGAGAACACAATATTACTGGGATGGTCTTGTGGCAACCCAGAAAACCCTTGGAATGCCATTTATTTAATGTTATTTCATTACATTTATATTTATTATATTGCATGTTTGGTTGTTTGTTTATTTATTCTTTGTTCTTCTCGCCCATCTTTTTAGATGAGTTCATTTAGCACCAGGGCACTGACGCTCCTGTCGTCCGTGTTTGGGGCGTGCGGGCTGCTCCTGGTCGGTGTGGCTGTGTCAACGGACTACTGGCTGTTAATGGAAGAGGGCATTGTCCTGCAGCAGAACCAGACCAATGAGGTGAAGATGGCTCTGCATTCTGGACTCTGGAGGGTCTGTTTTGTGGCTGGTAGGTACCATTACTGTTAGAGCTGAATCATCTTCTGTCACCTCACCAGGGGTGCGTTTCCCAAAAGCGTTAACCAACTATGGTCGCAAGTTCTGTCGTTACCAACATTGTACAACAAATGCTGTTTCCTGAAACCATAATCCCAGCGAACATTCGCAACCAGCATAGCAATCTTACACGGCTGGAACCACAGCTCTCAAACTGTGGTTAGAAGCATAGTTCCCTTTCGAAAGGGAACTCGCACTGCATCGACAGCGCTTTCGACGCAGTGTCTCGCTCCCTGTTCTCAGGGAACCATGGTTACATACGTAACTTGAGACGTTTCTTGTTATGGACTTAAATAGATCATGCACTTGGGCACAATAAGCAAATTAACATTCAGTACATTCTATCCACCTTATTCCTATGCCTCCTGACACTTTGCTTGAATTATGGGTGTAACTTCATTTAAACTGTAAACAGTCAGTGAAAAGCTTGTTCTATGAATGCAATAATACGTTTTTGTTTTTTTTAAACGGGGTACAATGAGATTACATTATTTTACTCACCCTTCAGCCATTGAAAAGAACATTTAAAAGTGTAAAAGCATTAACTAGGTACTTTCAACAGACCATGAATAACCCCAAAAGTGCGAGTCTTTCCACAGCAATAACGGACGGGTTAAATATCACTGTATTATGTAACATACGTTACCTGGCAATGCGTGATACTATTTCAAAGTGATTTCTGTCATTTTGACAGATAATAAATTGTATTTACCTGTGAAAACAAACCTGTGAGGATTTAAGGAGAAAAACAGGAGATTCCAGTGAATTATTGATGGGATATATAGTCAATTATATTGGGAGAAGAGACCACGAATTTACAGTATATATTGTCCTGTTTCATACTATTACAATGGAATGCAAAGGGGCAACCTTATGATTTGAAATGATTCATTTTAGTCTTTTTGAATGGAAGTTCCCCAAACCGGAAGTCCCTCCCACATTTCAAAACGCATGTGCATGTGTGTAAAATGCGGGAACCCGCGACAAATCAAACATCAAATAAAGCAAAATGTCATGGAACAAAAAACAGTGAAGTAGTTGTAGCGCCCCCTGCCTATATTTATGTTAATTAAGAAGGCCAGCGCACCAGATTCATAAACTAAATGCCTACAGATATTGAAGTTAGGCCTCTCTGATGTCACAACAAAATACTCCTCCTTAAGAAAGTTATTTATAATGAAACTATACTAAAATGTTAGGACCCTGGTAGAGGGGTTACATTGGTGCCGTGACCCGGATGGGAGTGAGGTTTAGGGGGGTGAGTGTAACGAAGGCCAGCTAGTAGTTGCTGTGCGAGTAAACCTCTCTCCTCTGACGTCAAGAGATGCTCTGGCGACAGAGAGCATCCGACTCCCATGCCAGAAGACCCGGGTTCGAGGCCTTCTCAAAGTGGATCGAGTAGGACCCGGGTAGAGGGAGTGAGGGGTTACATAGTTATTAGGGACCATGTTCGTTACAGCAGCATATCAGAGACCTCGAATAGATTAATTCTACTCCTCTACACTCGTTTGTTCATTGAACGTAATCGAATTAAGGAAAACTTACAACAAGATTTAAACAAAAACTAGTTTGTTGAACAAACTTAATCAATGTAGGTTTGTTGAAAGCTTGTGCTTAGGTTGTGGCTAGCTGTTGTGCACATGAGAGTTCCATGAGTGTCTGATGGGGGCGGGGCACAGACTGTACACAGATGGCTTAATCTGCAGATGAAGAAGAGCAGCACTATAATCAACCAATCTTACTTCAAGTTACAATAAATTGCTAGTCTGGAACATATTCATACATAACATTTTATAGCTATAGCATGTGAATATAATGAACAAGAAATTGCCTATCGCTGCATTGAGGCCAGCAAAGCAATGTCTCAAAGAGTAAAGCAACAATCATGATAGTTTAAAGTCGCCACCCACAACCTACAGTAACAACAAACTCTACTCTTCAACACAGTGGTAGCCACAACAATTTCAACATAGAAACTCTTTTAAATGTCCAGCATAACACTAACAAGCCTTTCCCTTTTCTAAAAAACACATTAAACAGCACTTAATTTCAACATTTACTCTCCTGATCTATCCGTATGCAAAGCATGCTGGGAACTAGAAATCCACTGCCCAGTTTGATTCAGTGCAACAGAAATGATTCATTGATTCAATCATTCAGTCCCAACACAAATGGTTTAAGTAAACGTAACATTTTACGAATTTGATTTCATTCAACGTAATTAAATTGAGTGCAAATGACAACTAAGTAAAGATTTGTATTGTTTCGGCTTATTTTATTTAAGTAAAATGACCGAACAGCTAGAATAATTTTTTTGAGGGCGCCTGCAACAGTACTATATTGTTGAACCACTGTGGTTCTAACTGCAGAGTTGCAACCATGTTATTAAGGTTTTGGGAAACCGTCATGACTGTTGGTTAGTTTGATGCATTATACCGTAGTAGTTAATCAGCGAGTTACATCATTGTTTGGGAAACGCACCTGTTTGTTGCTGAGATGCCTGATTAAAAACCAAATGGCAATTGATTGTGACATCATGCTGTGGCTAGCATCACTTCCTCTCGACGTCGACTCCTGCATCAGGTGTTGCTCACAGATCCAAAGGTGAATCCCTGTTCATCGAATGGCATTGTCATCTAAATGCTCTCTTGGTTAAGTTGCAGTTTATTTGTGGGGCGTCCTGCTGTGTTATTCAACTGGTCTTCAGTGTCCCTGTGCCGCACTGGTGTGGCATCCTGTTGCATCACCCTCCCAAATCGTGCCACACATTGAAACAGAAACTAGTGAGGCTGTGTGGGCAAACCACTGCAAGATGCCAAATTTCTAGGCTAATAAAAGATGCGATGAAACATGGCTTTTTCGTTTTTGTTTAAAGTGCACCTATTTTGCTATTTTAAATGTTTCTAATTTTCTCCTACAAAAGGTTTAGATGCATTTAAGGTAAAAAACAAAACAAAAGAAAAACACTTAATTTGTCTCATAATGTACATTGCAGCATCACACCTTTTCTCACAGTGTCTGAAATGGTTTGATGAAGGAGTCTCTCTAAATCTCTCTAAACCCTCCTTTCCGAAAGCCTACTCTGCTCTGATAGGTCAGGTGGCTCAGTCTGTTGTGATTGGTGTACCGCTTACAGCACGTATCGTGAATGAAATTACCATTACCATTTCCGAATTTTAGAGGCTTCCTTTTTATACACAGTGAAATGTACAGTAACGACACCATCGGTTTTACCATATCAATTCCTTATCCTTTGGATGCACATGCAAAATGGCTATCTTCAGAAAACAAATGTCGAAAACATGAACCAAAACATGAACCAAACTTCCAGGCCTCAGCTACGACTATAGCGTTTGAGGGCAGGTCAAAGTAGATGTTGTTCACAGGCAGCCAATGAAGACCACATTAGGGAAATTTGTTACAAACCTACATAGGTTCATAAAGCAAGAAAGACTGGAATTACTGACAACTTGTTTCAGGCAGTTCAGTGTGGGTTCTTTCTTTTGAGAGACAACTTTATTTATCATGCACTTTGATCTTTGAAACTATGTAGATCTTTTACCTTCAGCTATATTACACATACATGAAAGGTAATATCTGAAAAAGCATGATAGGGGCACTTCAAAGGAAACAACCTTAGCTTTAGCAATTGTATATGTTTCTTTGCATCGCATGCTGATTTGTTTTCATGACACTTACAGGAAGTGCTGAGGTGGACTGAAACAATGCCACACCAGTTGGTGGCAAATGGCTGACTAAGAGAAGTGTGAGGATGATGTCACCTTGTTTCTAGCTTAACCAGTTCTGGTATTTAGTTTGCCTGTATGTGGGTGTATGAAAAATCACTACAGGAAAACTCTTTGCCCATTAGGTGTGTTGTGTGTATAATTTGCACTCTTTTCATGCGCTCTAGAGAGCATGTGATTTATGTGTTTAAAAAGGATCTTTTTTATATGTGTGTGTGCCGAGAGCGAGGTCTAATGTGCCCTTCTTTCATGCACATTATGCAGAAGCGTCATGCCCATTTAGTGCCTCTTCAGATTTTTAAGTTGATTTTAAATGTACCTTTGAAAATTGAATTTAATTCAATTAAAATGATTGTAGGTTAAAATAGTTTGTCTAAAGCAGTTTTTCAAAACAATGGGCCACGTGGAGCTCTGTGAAAGATTTGAGAAAAAAACGTATTTTGGCAAATGTCGTTGTTAACGTGTGCGCTTAAGATTTTAATGAAATATGTTTCATGTAATTATTATTCATATATATTCACATTTACAATATTTAATTACGTTTTATTCTGCTTTCCAAAGACTGGTCAAAATAAATTTGGCTTATTTTAACTTTTTTTTTGACAGTTTTTAGCAATAAAAAAAAAAAAAGTAATCTGCATATAAATTGAAATTATATTTCAGTGCTTTTGCTTGCAAAACATTTGCGTTCTCTCACAAAAATATTAGGTCCCCTTCTGAAATTTGCTTTTCACAATTGTTTTGCGAGTTATAAATTCAGAGTTAAAAATACCTCCCATCTCCTTTTTTAATTTTTTTTTTTACATTACCACATCCATTTAAGGGCTCTGTACAGATGTGCTCTAAACTTAATCAAAATAAATATTTTCCAGGTAATATTTAAAGGATTAGTTCATTTTCAAATGAAAATCACCCCAAGTTTTACTTACCCTCAAGCCATCCTAGTGTATATGACTTTCTGATGAACACAAACGGAGAAACACTAATAAATATCCTGATGCATCCAAGCTTTATAATGCCAGTAAACAATACCAACTAGTATGAAGAACGTGCTTCCATCCACATCCATCCATTATAAACAAACTCCACATGACTCCGGGTGTAATGATAAGCGGGTCAACGGAATGTGATTCAATCGCAGGCTTTTAATAAATAACAGAATGGTCATAACAGGCAGGGTCAAACACCAGCAAACAGGAATGTCATAGAACAGGCAGAGTCGTAACCGTTAAGCAAGTATGTAGATCGAGACAGGCAGCAAGCAAACAACAGTCCAATAATATAAAACCAGGAAAACCAACATGGGGAAATAACGCTCAGAGTTGACCACTTAAAGCAAATCAAGACTTCGCGATGGTGTGTGTGTGCTGGGTGCTTAAATAGTGACAGTGATTCATGGCAGGTGTGTGTGCAATCAGTCCAGGTATGAAGGCTTATGAGAAATGTAGTGTGTGTATGTCTCTGAGTGAGTATGTGATGCATAGTGGGAATTGGAGCCCGGTAGTGAAGTGGTGGTAAAGTGTGTAGTGCATAGTAGTCCATGGTGAAGTGCCCCCTAGTGGATCTAATGGGCACTTCAGCTGACGATCGTTACACCGGGGGGTTAACAAGGGCCTTCTGAAGTGAAGAAATGCGTTTATGTCAAAAATATCCATATTTAATAACTTATGAAGTAGAATGACCGCCTTCCGTACTCAAGTTACGGGAAAAAAATGGAACCAGTGTTGCGTCAGCAAAGCTTTTTCCGTAAGTTGAATAGGATGTATAGCGTAGCTTTTTGAACTGCAAGAGCTGTTGCACTTTCTTTGTAAGCTGAATACGGAAGGCTAGATATTTTACTTCATAACTTGTTAAATATGGATATTTGTTTTACATCGATTTGCTTCAGAAGGCCTTTATTAACCCCTGGAGCCATGTGGAGTGCACGTTTATGATGGATGGATGTGGATGGATGCACTTTCTTCAGCTCACACTCGTTGGTATCGTTCACTGCCATTATAAAGCTCAGATGAGTCAGGATATTTATTAATATCTCTGTTTGTGTTCATCAGAAAGATGAAAGTCATATATATATATATATACACACACCTAGGATGGCTTGAGGGCGAGTAAAGCTTGGGGTAATTTTCATTTGAAAGTGAACTAATCCTTTAGCAAACATTTTTAATAATGTCAGTTATTTCATTTTGTTGAATTCATATCCACATTTTTCTCACAAAATGCATATATTTTGCACCAAAAAGTAAAGTTAAAAAAAAAACTCCTGTTCTTCTCACTACTCATATGGATATAATGCATACATTTCTTATCTTGCTCAGTCCACCAAGTAAGTCAGGACAACCACCAATGTAAAAAAAAAGAAAGAAACCAACAACAACAACAAAAAAAAAAAAACGCATGATGCTTCTGACTATAAGTGCAGTTTATACGTGTAATGCATGTGAGTTTTCTCGCCTTCTTCTCAGTGTTTGGACCAAAATCATTGCTGTGTTTCTTTCTGTTTGTCCCTGTCTCCCCTACTGTCATTGTCAATCTCTGTCCCACTCTGTCTGTACACCCTCTCTCTGTCTGTCTTTGTGTCCCTGTCTCCCTTTGTTCCCCTCTCTCTCTCTCTCTCTCTCTCTCTCTGTCTCTCTTTCTATCTCAGGGCCAGAGAAGGGGAGATGTGTGGCATCTGAATACTTCACCGAGCCAGAAATAGAGATCACTACTGAGAACACAGCCAATATACTGAGTAAGAAAAATTAAGGCAATTTTTTGTGTATGAATACAGATGGAAAAACAACAGTCCGAGTATAAGATGTTGAATTCAATATAGTTCAAAGTGTTGTAAAAGAGAATATTAATTAGTTGAATTATGTTCTGTAATTGGATATGTACAGAAATCATGAACTTTAATTTTTTTATACTATATTTATATGTACTGTTTATATAGAGAGCACATATGATATTATATTATATTCAATTATATTATATTTACAGTAGGTGCTGTAACTAGTAATTTTCTTTAATTGTTTTAAGTAATTTAATCGCCTATTAATCAATTAAAATAGTATTTCAGTGTGACAATGATTTTTTTATACAAAAATATTATAAGTCAAATAGTATTATATTATATTATATTATCTAGTATATTTTAGCTGCTGTAAATGGTAATCTGCTTTAATGTTTAAGCATTTTAATCACCTTTTAGTTTAGTTTGACGTCACAATAATTTTAAAACATACAATTTAAAGCTTTTCAATATAATATTAGGGAATGAAATCAACATGCATAATAATTATACAAAAATATTATAGTGTATTATTTAGCATTTTAATCACCTTTTAGTCTTTAGTCTTCCTAAAATGCTTTTGAAATGCTTTTTAAATGTACAATTTAAGTATTTCAATAATTTATGAGGCCGTAAAATGCATAAAAAGTTTACAAAAATAAATAAATAAATGTCACTCATTCGACTCAGTGATTTTGAGGGACTAACGCTTCATCATTTCGGTAATTTCTTCTGTCCTTGTCTCTTTGCTCTGTTAGAAATGGTCAGGACGGCCACCCCCTTCCCAATGGTCTCCCTCCTCTTTGTCTTCACTGCCTTTGTCATAAGCAACATCGGCCACATCCGTCCTCAGCGCACCATCCTGGCCTTCATCTCTGGGATCTTTTTCATCTTATCAGGTAAGTTGTATGAACTTTATTACATGGAAATATGACGTATGCAAATCTGCTAAAAAGCCTTTGTGGTTCTCATCATGTTTCTCATGATGTTCTCACTTTTGCAGCCTATAGTTGTGTATCCTCTCTAGATTAGATTCTGCTTATTGATATTCAGTTTCAGTGGTAAGCCTGGTAATTCTCCACAACTCCGTCCGAAATCAGGCTGAGAATCCCACTGAGAGGTTTGCATATTTAATGAATGGTGTTCCCGATATCCATCTATGGTAATGTGCGGTACACAATATCCATTAAATGGCCCTTTTTCTCACAAACAGTAATTAATAAGAGCGGTCTCTCTGATTCAGTCAACAGCGCTCTGCCTAACAGCTGTCATTTGCATTCGGCTAATAGAAACAGATTGTCAAGAATGTCAAAGTGTGTTTAGATTTGACTAATTTGCATGCAAAGTATGTCCTAAAACAGATCTGGTGTGCATGAATGTTCTGAGAGAAATCGTTATTTAAGCATTGCACTAAATTCAACATCACTGGTACATAAAGAATGATATTGCAGGGCTGGATTGATACCAAAAGATAATTCGGTATAATTGCTCATTTTCTCAAGGAGTACCAGTACATTCAGACTGCAGCGAGGAGCTGTGATTTTCACAGTATGGCATGAAGACAGCTATATGGCAGAACTATATCAGTTGATTGTATCAGTTGCCTGCTGACAGCTGTACAAATCAGCCTGCAGGAACAGATTTCCCATGAAGGTTTAGAAAGCTTGTGTTTGAACAGTTCTAGAACACAGGATCAGGACGTGTTTTTAAACAGCACACTGGAATACTCCAATCTCCTTTAGACATTTTGTTGACTATAAGTAGTGTTGCACCTACATTTTCACTAACTCTCATTAGAGTATTAGTAGAGTATTAGCAGACTGTCTGCTTAAAGGATTAGTTCATTTTAAAATGAAAATTACAACATGATTTACTCACCCTCAAGCCATCCTAGATGACTTTCTTCTTTCAGAAAAATACAATCGGAGTTATATTAATAAACACGCTGACGTTTCCAAGCTTCCAAGGGTCATGAGTTTGAAGCTCAAAAAAGTGCATCCGTCCGTCATAAACGTACTCAACGCGGCTCCCGGGGGTTATTAAAGGCCTTCTGAAGTGAAAGGGATGTGTTTGTGTAAGAAAAGTATTCACATTTAGCAAGTTATAAAGTAAAGTCATTGGCTTAAAAGGAAAACTCTCCTTTATTAACCCCCTGTTGAGTCGTGTGAAATATGTTTATGAAAGAAGGATGCACTTTTTTGAGCTTCAAATTCGTGACCCCCGTTCACTGCCATTATAAAGCTTGGAAGTGTCAGGGTATTTATTAATATAACTCTGATTGTATTCGTCTGAAAGAAGCAAGTCATATACACCTAGGATGGCTTGAAGGTGAGTAAATCACGGGGTGCGTTATTGTGATGGTTCCCCAACATACATTCTACTGACTATAAGAAACTTTTTAAGTAGATGTCAACTTATTCTACTAACCTTAACCCTACCCCTAACAGTCTACTAATACTCAACTAATACTCTGAGAGTTAGTTGATCTGTAGGTGCAACATTACTTATAGTCAACATAATGTCTAAAGGGGACAATCAAAATAAAGTGTAACCATTTATTCTTAATGAAGTTTACAAACTTTTTTTTATTAACAGAAACTAGGAGTATTGGTTGATTAAAGATAATTAAATGTGAATAATTTTGATTACAGAAGTTCAGAGAACGGCATTTTCTTCAATAAAAGACATTTGATGTCAGTTTTTGTAGCTATTATCATTTAAATGAAATTGTTTCAACTATTCTTTTTAATACTTTTTATTATAACTATTATTCATTCCATTTATTTTCAAATATTAAGCAGCACAGCTTTTTTCAACATTGTTGATAATAATAAATGCAGCTTTGCCATCACCGGAATAAATTACATTTTAAAATATATTCAAATAGAAAACAGTTATTTGAAATTTCACAAAATGACTGTTTTTACTGTGTTTTTGATCAAATAAATGCATTTCAAAACAATCAAACACAATTAAAAATCTTACCAACCCCAAACATTTGAACGCCAGTGTACTTTTCACATAATTCAATAATTGCAACTCGATAACTATGAGCTGAAATTTCTATATTAACAATAAATGCAGCTTAGTCTCTCACTTATTGCTTAATTGCAGCGCTTGATTTGCACTTCTATGCGATACCATTTACACTCCAATCAAAACAATCAACACTTGCTAATTAGAAATACAGTAAATCATTGAGTGGCAGTTAAAATCTAATTTGCCTCACCATCTTGATTAGATATCAGGAAATGAACAAAGAGGGAAAAGCAAGGAGTCAGCAGCAGAGGTAGAATCAGCAAGCTCCCCAATCGTTTGCATAGGGGGTGGGGCAGAGCCCGGTCAACATGTCCCATGTGTTGCAGCTGATGCGGCTCTAATGCATGCGCTACTGCAGTTTAATAATCATGGATTTTGTAATGGAGGAGAAAGTACGACTGCAGATTCTTGTGGAAGCAGCGGCAGACGCCCAGCGCTGTGCCGAGTAGCGCTGCATCAGGTGCTAATGTTACATTTAGCTCAGCATTTTGTAGTACAGAATTATTAATAAAGCACAAGACACCACAACAGCGCTGTTGCAAAGTGCTGAACACAGACATGCACAACGCTGCAAAAAAAAAAAGAAAGAAAAACACAGCCTGTGATGTTCTAGACTGTAGTTTATCATTGTATAGAAGCAGGTATATCCGTTTGAATAGCCTCTACACATCCTACTTTTGCTTGGTTATCTGGAAATAAATGCCCTAATGTGACACAGCAGTTTAACATCCAATGTTTTGCATTTCTAATGCGAAAAGGAAATATGTATGCACATTCCTTGTCGATATTAGCAGCATAGACAGCTGGCACTGACAGACTGTGATAATGTGTTTGATTATGCCAGAGGCTTTTCCTTACCGCTGTCTCTCTCTTTCTCCTGCGCCGTAATATTACCGCAGCAGAGCTTTCTCCATCATAACACAGCAACATTTGAGCACACTATAAATGTTAATGTCTCCTGTTATGACAGGTTGCACGTTGGTACGCTGCTTTATCGTTCGCTCTCCGCATAGAGCTTTCGGGAAGAAAACGATGTTGACTGTATATTACTGTAATAGGAAAACATTACGGTATCAATGCTTTGTTTAGGCATTTTTGCTTCTTTCATTCGTCATTTTCATTAAAAGCTTTTAGTCTCTCTTTACTAATGCGAGGGTGAAGCAAACTTATTTTACAAAACCCCTTCACACTTAAGGGTGTACTGTAACTCACATCGCACATGAGTGATATCTCAAATGATGTGGCCTGTTGAGGAAAGGTGTGCAATTAACTTTATAATTGGAATGATTTCCATGTTATAAAACGCATACCTTAGATTTGCATTGAAAGAGAGACATGAGTGGGCTCTTTTTTACTGGTAACCAACCACCCTGAACACCCTAGCAACAGAGTTCAAAGTATTATTGCATTGGTGGTACCCCAGTTTTTTCCCAAAGACTTTAGTCCCAGTAAGTAACCACCTAGCAACCAAACACAGTCATAGTCATGACACCCTAGCAACCACATAGCAATACATAAACAACTATTTAGAACACAAATTTTGTCTAACCAGCCTAAGCTGGTTTGCTTAGAGACTGGTCAGGCTGGTCTTTTAGCTGGTTTTAGAGGCATTTTGGACACTTTTCATCTGGTCAGGCTAGGAGTCCAATTAAACACAAGCTTTTCCAGGTTGGGAGACCATCTTAAACTAGCTTTGACCAGCTTAAACCGTCTAACACCAGCATACCGGAGCCTGGATAGGTTGGGAGATCATCTTATAGCTAAAACCATCTAAGACCAGCCAGCAAGCCAAAAACTGGTCAAGCTGCTCTTTTTGCTGCAGTCTAGCTAAAAACAAGCTTGGCCAGGCTTGGAAACCATCTTAAAACAGTCAACCAATTGTTCAGGGGGGTTGTTTCTGGTCATTCTTTTTTACAGTTTTTTTTTTTTTTGCATGATTTACCCTTTTTCTGCCATGATGAACTACCTTTATCCTCTTTTACTGTCTCTCTCTCAGGTTTGAGTTTAGTGGTTGGTTTGGTGCTGTATATCTCCAGTATCAACGATGAAGTGATGAACAGGCCTCGAGAGCCAGAGCAGTTCTTTCACTACCACTACGGCTGGTCATTTGCCTTTGCTGCCAGCTCCTTCCTCCTCAAAGAGGTCAGTCACAGAGACCAGCTACTGTTAACACTCGAGCTGACTGCATGTGTACTCTTATCACAGAGCTCAGTTCATTAATATGCAGCTGTGTTAACAGCTTTCTCTGCTAAACCAATAGGTCTGCCCTCATCAGTATGCATTAATTTTAGCCTAGCTTTTGCTGGGGTGAAGGCTACACATTTCCGTTATGCTGCATATATGCTAATTCAGTAAGTTCAGTGCAGCAATTTGTAAATGTCAGCATCTAGTGTCTGCAGTAACCTCAACTTATATTGATATTATGTGGATGCATAGACAGTGGGGTCCAAACTCTGAAATCCCTCATTAAAAAAAAAATTTTATTTTAAATATGGAAATAACGTTTTAGGATTAAACTGAAATGCAAAATAGAAGCATTTTCACTTGTAGTCTCAGACCCTCTTATATATGCATATACTACAACAGAACCGTCATAAACTCTACAGCACTAACTCTAATAAGATGCAAGATGCAGCATATATGTATGGGTGAGTCTGTGTGTGTGTATATGTGTGTGTGTGTGTGGGGGGGGGGGGTTGCAGCAGTGATGATAAAGGGCAGGATCTAAGTGCAGCAATTCTTTTATTAAACATAAACTCAAATTAACAAAATAGTAGAACTAGAAAAAACTTGAACAGAACAACCAGACAATATCCGACGAGGACGGACAATGAACTGAAAGAAACACAGGGCTTAAATAACTAGGCAAACTAACCCAAGGCATAGGTGATAAACCATGGAAACAAGCTGAGAACTAGGAAACTAAAACGCACCCAGAAACAGAAAAAACAGAAACAAGCATGGATTACCCATAACATATCCCCCCACCCCAATTAAGAAGGCTCAACTTTGCACCTTATTAATAACAATCATGAAAAATACAAAGAGTCCAACAAAGTAGCGTAGGATGGGGCTTAAGTGGAGGATGCAGAACAGGCACAGGCAACCACAGGATCTAGGGAGGAGCAGACAACAGGAAGAGCCAGAGAGGAGACAACGTAGACAGAAGCCAAGGAGGAGATAGCCGGAGGAGTACCTTGGGCAGAATCCCAGGACATAAGCCTACGGTGGAGTCAAGGGAGGGAGGAGCCATGGTGGAGACTTGACAAATGGAACCAAGGAAACAATTGACCTAGATGGAGCCGATGATGGGGAAGACCCAGGCGGAGCCGAAGAGCTGAAATGACCGGGCAACACAGAAGGACCTGGAGAAGAAGGCGGACTAGCATCCGAGACGAAGCCAGGGTGCTGGAGGACTGAACTGGAGCCAGAGGGAAGAGGGAGCGAAAGTGGTCGCAGACAAAGGCAGAGTGACAACTGACCAAAGCAGGAGGGATGAGGAAACCTGGTGGAGCCAACAGGTTGATGGACAGAGGTGGAGGGATGGGTTCTGAGGTTCTAGGTGGAGAAAATGGGTCGCAGTATAGGGTCCAGCTGACAAACAATCAGCATGAGGCGGATACACAATACATCAAGCAAGCAACATAGGAGGTGACGAAGGTTTGATGAGAGGCATTGAGGACAGGGCTGAAGGTTAATACCTTTTTGGCCAATAGAGGACAGGAAGACTTCTCAGGGATGGCCTCCTTGGTCAATGCGGAACAGACAGAATTCTTCAGAATTGGCAGAGGAGGTGGGAGGCAGGGCAGGAACATCAAAGACATCAATAACACAATGCAGGGCAACAAAACAGGCATTGTGCTCTCTTCATACTCCTCAAACAATATAAGGGGTGCTGAGTTCAGTACATTTATATCCACATTGGTTGAAGGAACAGGGCTCCACTCCATCCCCGCGTATTCCACCAGTATTCCCTCGATGACAGTCGATGTTGCCGGCTCATGCACATGATTAGTTGTGTTAGGCTTGGGCTCTGGAGCAATAAAAGACTAATATAAGAGTTGTCAGCTCTGGCATTGCAGCAAGCTCGGGCTCTTTGTCTGCGGTGGGTTCTGCCTTTCTGTCCGCTGGGTTAGTGGCAGCAGGTGGCACAAAGTGCACGGCATTCTGCGTCTCGATCCTCACCGATGGTAAAGGGGGACCCAAAGTGAAAAAGAACCCAGTCCACGAACTCCTGAAAGCTCCCTCGAGGTCCAAAAAAACCTCACAGAGGCTGTCATCACTGTAGTGTACTGCATGGACAAGGTCAAAAATTCCGCTGTGTGTCTCTCAAGGGACTTGGCCACCAAATTCCCAAGATCTCAATCCAATCAAGCATCTGTGCGATGTGCTGTACAAACAAGTCTGATCCATGGAGGCTCCACCTTGCAACTTACAGGTCTTAAAGAATCTGATGCTAACATTTAGGTGCCAGATACCACAGCACACCTTCAGGGGTTTAGTAGACTCCATACCTCGACAGGTCAGGGCTGTTTTGGCAGCAAAAGTGTGACCAACACAATATTAGGAAGTTGATCATAATGGTGTGCCTGATCAATGTGTATGTGTGTGTGTGTGTGTATATATATATATATACACAACCACACACACACAGGTATATGGACACACTTTAGTGTCCAATTCCCACTATTAACTAACTACGACTTTAGCCTCAATAAACTACTAAATGCTGCTTATTAGTTGTTAGTAAAGTAGTTGTTAAGTTTAGGTATAGGGTAGGATAAAGGGATGTAGAATATGCGCATTGCAGGCATTAATAGGCATTAATAAACTAATAAACAGCCAATATCCTTTAATAATATGCATGCTAATAAGCAACTACAGTAGTTAATAGTCAGAATCAGACCCTAAATTAAAGTGCAATTTTAATATGCTGATTTGGTGGTCAAGAAACATTTTTACTAATTTTAATATTATAATATTTTTTGGAAACCTTGACACGTGATTTTTTTCAGCAGTATTTTATGAATAGAAAGTTCAAAAGAACAGCATGTATTTGAAATCGAAATCTTTTGTAACATTAGAAATGTCTTCACAGAGTCAGTGTGGGTTCTTACTGAATAAAAAGTATTGTTTTGTTTCAAAAATCATACTAACATCAAACTTTTGAACGGTAGCTCACTGGTAAATATGATGAAATATTTGTGACTGATATTTTTTCTCGACAAAACAACAACAACAAAACAATTCCATTTTTTTTTTTTTTTATTACATTTATTGCATAAAACTACATAAATGCATTAGTTTTGAATGGGTGTTATTGCAAAAAGATGCTTTTTGCCCCCAGATGGTGTAGTTATGACTAAATGGGTCATGTCAAGCAGCCAAACCTTGATCCCTTAGGTGACGAGCACTTTTAATTGGTTAGTTTTTTAATTTAAAAAAAACTTTTTTTTGCATAGGACTTTCACTGAGAAAGGTGCAATTTCTCAGAACATCCATTTGCAGTGACAGCTGTTAGGTTGTAGGAACATTTTATCCGTGATAATCCGTGAATTTAAAATGAACCGAATAACATGAACTGAATAACAAGTGATTTTTTGTTTTGCTAGGGTGCCGGCGTCATGTCTGTGTATCTCTTCATGAAACGTTACGCCGAGGAGGAGATGTACCGGCCCCACCCCGCGCTGTATCGCCCTCGTCTGTCTGAATGCAGCGACTACAGCGGCCAGTACCTGCACCCAGACTCGTGGCCTCCTCCTCAGCGCGGACGCAGCGGCTCCGAGGTGTCCAGCGACATCTCCATTCAGCTCAACCAGACCCCGCTGCCTCCGCAGAAAAGCAGCGGGCCCTCCAATCCGGCCTCTTCCTCGGGCCCCTCCTCCGGGGCCAGCTATCACCTCCCACCTGCTTCTTCCTCCTCTTCCTCTTCCTATCCTCACACCATCCACTCCTCCCATTCTGGCGGCCACGCCCCTCAGTCCCTCCCAATGGCCACACCCCCATCCGCCGTCCCGCCCCCTCGCTACCACGCACACATGCGCATGAGCGCCTCTCCGTGTTAGAGTTCCTCCGAATGCGATACCTAAACAGAAATATGTGCATAACCTTAGCTAAGACGATAACAGGGGCTTTTAGTACTCCAGAGACTATGGGAGAAAAATGGAGAAAAGGGTGCTAAGTTGAAAAGAGGTAGACAAGGAAGCACTTCACTTACAATTCTGTGCCTGAATGACGTTTTAACAGATTCTCAGAGCGAGATTAATAAGTGAGGAAATAGCATTTATACATATAGAAAGAATGTATGGAGGAGGAAGAAAATGGGGGAAAAGTACAAAATACTGACTTGCTGAAAATAGTTGAGAACAATTGTATACATATTTAAATTTGTATGTAAAATGTTTAAATCTTATTGCACACCACAACAGCATTTCTCATCCACTCATACCTCATATATCATGAGCATCATGAGGCTATTTATACCATTTCTTGTTTATACAGAAGCAAAAAGACACGAATGTGCCCCAAAGGTGGCAGATTTATTTCAGTGGGCAAGATGCATCATTTCTGTACATAATGTATCAAGAGCAGTAGTCATCTAGTGTAGTCCAACATATCTACATCTAATGTTTTATCATGTGGGCAAAGGTGCAGAGGGTCCGATTTGTCCTTTACAATCAATTTGTAATGTTTTTAGATTTGTACATCAGGGTAGATGTTCTACAAAGCTGGCTGATGTTTCCTTACTGGGATGTTGTACGCTTGGCCCCACGGCCCTCAATATGCCTTGTGTTTTCTTGTGCTCTCATATTCGAAAAAATGTTTTCAAAGAAAAAAAAAAAAAGTTTAGCAGTGATATAGCACGATACAAAAAGGAAACGTTTGAACATATGAAACATATTTACCTTATCCTAGAACGGAGGCTGACTCCTATATGAATGCCGGAGATTTACTCTCCTTCACTGTTCAGTCATCATCTTAAAAATGCAGCCGTTACTTCTCTTTTATTATTAATTGAATTGTTTATTACACGAAATGAATTGTAAACGTGTTCTATTATACCAGAAGCTATTGTAAATCAGTCCTGTGCGTGTTGCAGCAGTGTTTCAGAGATCATGTTTTAGACTAATATGGGTTCATGAACAATAAGAACAGAAATCATCATGAAGAAGCCTTCAATAGCACAAAGCAATATGGTTTTGTGAACGGTAGTTCTGCCTCTAGTATCTTGCGCCCTCTACTGGTCAAGCATTAGTAGCGCATCACAACCAGCAGCGAAGTACTAGCTCCAGTATATAAATCTGTATTCGATTCATTGACTAAAATGAGGCAGATGAGTCAGCATTTCCACCCCTGGTGCCTGCGGATGCTGCATCGATTGAGCAATGCAGTAAAGACGATTTGTACAGTATGATTATTATACCACTAAAGCCCTTTCCCGAATCCATAAACATTGACCTTTGTAGAAAAATATCCCTAAATAACTATTAACTAATCAATATTATCTGTTATGCCCTATTTTCATGCATAAAAGCTTGAAATATTCCCCAGAGAGTTATATCTGATAGAGTTCCTTATTGTGTGTAAATATTATAAACATAAATAGTTATGAAATATCAATAGTTATAAAGAACAGGACTGGCTCCTGCTGGGTAGTAAAGAAATACATAGAATAACCATTTATATTATAGCCATATTACAAGTGAAATATGCAGAAGTGAAAGTATGATTTGTGGAAAATTAAAAGAGCAGGAGGAATGATTTTTGATCCTAATATTTATTCAAGCATTGCTGACGGTACAAATTGGTCTGCTTTCAAACGTGTGAATATCTGTTTTTGTTTCTCGTCTTTTGCTAATAATTGCGTTATAATTCACGATTCCAGTTGACATTTGTTGTTGTTGCGGTCTACGCTGAGGGTCTGGCTTATAAATATGTATGTTCCATTTTGCATGACATTTTTTCATCTTCATACCCTTTTTTATCTTTTTTTTTTTCATAATCATCCCTGTTGCCTGTCCATTGTCTTGATTTGTCTCTCTCAGAGTCCCATTAAGCTAAAGCTGCCTCACTCATTTGACATGTCTATTCCTCTTTTACCCCTCATCTCTCTCTCTCTCTCTCTCTCTCTCTCTCTCTCTCTCTCTCTGTCTTCCTGTCTTTAATTTTCTGTTTTTCAGCTATCAGTTTTGCATGCCTTTCATTCCATAATGCCAAAGCAATTGTGCCTGATACTTAAGATGATGATGACAGTTATTATTATAGTTATTATTATTACTATTATTATTATTATTATTATTATTATTAAAACTGTGGCATTTCTTCTTTGTAATCTTGAATTTGCTAAATAAAACTTAAGAAACTGAAAAATATTGCACATTAAATGACTTATATTTTATGCAAAATGCGTTTCTAACTGTACATACTATATGCTTGTACTTTAATTTGTTATTTAAAATGCAGGGCTTTTTTTATTTAAGAAAAATGAGAGATGAGAGAGGATTACTGTTGTGTGTGACCCCATAAGTACAGCTTAAATTACTGTTTCCATTATAATTACAATTACATTATATTCTTAAGAAACAAGTATTTTGTGAAAATAAATTCTAGAGAAAACATGTCCAGTCACAATTCACCTCAAAATAAATAAATAAAAAAGACTAGATAAATGAAAAAGACTCGATTTTGCTTATTAAGATTATTTCTATTCTGACAATTTTCAAATTATTTTTTACATTTTTAAAAAAAAAATGGCAAAGATGATTACAGTACAGTACAAGAAAAATGTAAATAGTATTTAAATTAGAGATACACCAATACCGATACAGATAATGATATCGATAGTTTGGGAGTTCTGCCTTTTATATTAATAATATTTTCAATATAATTAATCATTATATTTTCAATTATTATATTTGAAAAGAAATGCGAATAAAAACGTCATTCTCTTCATTTCGTCAACTTGTTTCAGAGTAACTGGTATCAGTTATGAACAAACAGATTACTCAAATTAATATTAACATACATTAACTAAATTCGGAAGATTAAATGAATATTTCTTAACTTTCCAATTGTTATTCAATCATATAATTACTATTAAAACTGAACACCAAACAGGTTTCTTGGCACTTTCTTTACACAACGCACAAATTCAGAGCATTTTCCTGTCCTCTTTTGACTGACAGGATATATCGGCCCTGACTATCGGCTGTTTTAAACCATCGTCCGGTAACCGATAGCGTGAAAATTTGCTTTTATCGGCCTATAGCGATTATAATCTCTACCGCATCTCTAATCTAAACAATTTTGCATTACAGTAATGAGAATGAGTGGCTGCCTAATTATAGGATGAAAACAATGTCACAATTTATATATATTAAAAAAAAAACGTATTTACATAACATAATTTCTGGTTTTACTGTGAAATATGACTAGATTCACCCTGCTGGTTTTTGACATTTTAACTTCAGTTTGAACAGTTTCACTAAAAAACAGAAAAACAGGTAAGAGTCTAAAATTGTCTGTGTTTTAGAGTTTGATTTGTTAATCACTCAAAGATCACAGAGTAATTTCAGCCTGGTGGTTTTCATAATGTGGTTTAATGGTTTTCTGAATTGTTTAAAAAGTATATACATGTTTACATTCAAATCATTTTCATCTTGCTATATATTCCTTAGGTAAATGTACAGTAACAACGTAAGAGGCCAATAGCTGGTTTTGGACATACTGTGAAAGTATCTCTTCATAGCATTTGAATAAAACCACAGTTCATAGAGCTCTATAATCAGATGACAATGTAATCATGTCTGTGGGGCAGGAACTGTGGGGCAAATGAGTGACTTGGTTGTGGAGAAATGAGTAAACTGTGGAGGAGTGTGAATTGATGGGTCAGCGCATCAGCAATGAGCACTTGCTAATGTTAGGCCCGTGTGCTTTAGATTCAGTATTCATTGATTCCTGCTTTCTCATGTCTAACTTTGAGAGAATGGCCTTGAAAGACCTTGGGAAATTTACCGAGAGCGCTCAATGCAGCATGTTTTTAAGGAAAAGCTCCCTGTTGTTTAAAGCTACAATCGCATTATTGCTGCAACAGCATCACTTGAATCAGAGGAGTTGCTTTCATGGCAATACCCTGGTGACAGAATAAACACCCACATGAATAAGGAACCACAGTCTCTAATACATGCATCTCTCAATGTGTTCAAACCACAGGGATGTTTGAAGCACTACATAACTGAGTGCTGATTATCAGCGCTTCTTCTCTACCTGAAGATGTGTGGGCGAACAGTGGCTGCGTCTCTCTCTCTCCGTTTTTTTTTTTCTCTCTCTCAGAGGAAAAAACAATGAGGAACATGTGAGGAAATGTACACATGAAGCTGCATATCTTTTATGTTGGCCAAGGCATCAAAAAAAATCACATGTATAACATGATTAAATAGTCACACCAACCTGCTGTAGTCCTTACAATTTTACAATGGATCAAAATGACACAAATTATATAAATATACACACACACACACACACAGATCAGGCATGACATTATGAGGACATTCCTAATATTGTGTTGCTTCCTCTTTTGTCTGGCACCAAGATGTTAGCAGAAGATCCTTTAAGTCCTGTGAGTTGCGAAGTGGAGCCTCCATGGATCAGACTTGTTTGTTCAGCACATCCCACAGATGATCGATTGGATTGAGATCTGGGAACTTTGGAGGCCAAGTCAACAGCTCAAACTCTTTGTTGTGCTCCACAACCATTTCTGCTTTGTGGCAGAGCACATTATTCTGCTGAAAGAGGCCAGAGCCACCAGGGATTACCGTTTCCATGTTAGGGCATACATGCTCTGTTAGGTGGTACGTCCACATGGATGGCAGGACCCAAGGTTTCCCAGCAGAACATTGCCCAAAGCATCACACTGCCTCTGCCGGCTTGCCTTCTTCCCATAGCGCATCCTGGTGCCATGTGTTCCCCAGGTAAGCGTCGCACATGCACTCAGCCAACCACGTGATGTAAAAGAAAACGTGATTCATCAGACCAGGACTCCTTCTTCCATTGCTCCGTGGTCCAGTTCTGCTCCGTGGTCCAGTTCTGATGCTCACGTCCTCACTGTTGGCGCTTTCGGCGGTGGACAGGGGTCAGCAAGGGCACCCTGACTGGTCTGTGGCTATCCAGCCCCATTCGCTACAAACTGTGATGTACTGTGTATTCTGACACCTTTCTATCAGAACCAGCATTAACTTCTTGAGCAATTTGAGCAGCAGTAGCTCGTCTGTTGGATCAGACTACACGGGCTCCCCACCTGCATCAATGAGCCATGACCCTGTCACCGGTTCACCACTGTTCCTTCTTTGGGACACTTTTAATAGATACTGACCACCACAGACCAGGGACAACCAACAAGAGCTGCAGTTTTAGAGATGCTCTGACCCAGTCGTCCAGCCATCATTATTTGGCTCTTGTCAACCTCGCTCAAATCTTTACGCTTGCCCATTTTTTCTGCTTTGGTACATATATATATGGTATATAAATATACTTTTACATGAACATTGTGGACAAAATGTTCACTTGCTATGTAATATATCCCACCCACTTCACCTGTCAGCCTGTCAGTGCACATAATGTTATGCCTGATTGGTATGTATATATATATATATATATATATATATATATTCAATTTTTATAGATAATTTTTCCTATTTTTATTTTTCATATAATTTCACCTTTTTTGACCATATGCTCCATTTCGGATCCATTTCTCCTAAAAGAGTCCTCTAATTTTGGTTGTTCAAGGCTGATTTATTTATGGCAACGCTCGAATTGACATGCATTATGTTTTTATGGGAGGTCCTCAAACTCGAAAGCGATGGTTAGATGAGATCAGACGTCTCACACCATCTTGCTGACTGCTTAAAGCAAAATGATTTTGATGATATTATTTTACAGTAAAAATATAATGTCTTTTTTCCCTAGTCCCGTACCCAGGAATCCTGAAATTAATATCGGCTGATTAACAAATTCATTCTCCTTTATGTGAGTTAAAAAAAACTCATGTCGGCTGATATTGTAAATGTTCTCTTTTCAATATTTTAAGTGCATTTTTAAGCTGTATCATATAAAACAAATGTAATTTCAGCAATTTTGCATGTGCCTGTGTTTTAATCGCTGATAAATTTGATCATGGAGATGAATTTCATCATGGATCTTTGGGTGGATGTCATTTTTAAATTTACCCAAATGAAAATAAGACTGGGAGGGAAAAACGTAAATAAACATGGCATCTACCCTAGCCAAACATATATCACATAGAGTGCCATATTAAACAAGATTCAAAAATGTTGCCCTTTTCACAGATTAGATTAAGAGATGAAAATTGCTTGATAAAAAAAAAAAAAAAAAAAAAACTGTTATTAAACAATTCAAAAATTCAGAAAGGAAATGTTTGTGCAATTTAAAAATATTAGGCATGTGGTCAGTCCATTCTTCACCTTCTGACAGAATCCATATCCTTCCTTCGATTAGTTCGGCTCTGTCGTCCTGCAGACTTGTTCCTAGAGAACTGTGATTTGTCTCTTGATCAATATTAAGCAAGTCCTGTCGGTTAATAATTCCTGCTTCACCATCGTTTATTCACATGAGCACAACTGTCTCTTACCGCCCCCTCATTCACCGCCTCTCAGAACAGCCTCAAAGAATTACGACCAGAAAGCAACAGGGATGCATGTCTAAACTGCAAAGGTAAGGCGCAAAAGCATCAAGCATCTGCAATTTTATACGACTTGGTACATTTTAAGTAAATTCGTTGAGATTTATTGACAGGATATCCGAAATGAATCGATGTGTGGTCGCTTTACTGACGCGTGAAAGCTTCAGTCGATTGTTTAGCGATTCATTCGCATCAGTTTTTGTGTCATTTATGTTTTACGGACGTGTTTTATGCTGTTTCCACAATCAATTGGTTATGAAAATTGTGACATTTGTAAATCGTTTCACGAGCGTCTCGATGGCAGAAGAGCGCGCTCAATGGAGACGCGCGCGGACTGAACCCTTCTAGTAACGGTCTCGAGAGAAACATCTGTCAGTCATTTTGATGGCTGAGGGAAATCAGTCATTGGTTTTATGTTGTTTCATTCCCTTCAGGACCAAACAACAAATCATTGATCGACTGAAGGTCCGTTGGTGCTGCAATATATCACTACATGTTGCATAGCGCATGGCACTGACATACAACCGAGAGTTAATTAACACTTTATACTTGGCAATTTAGGTTATTTACATGTATGCATGTATATTATATGGCCTAATAACAGTCCACATCAGAACCATTGATGCCTCTCCATTCATTCATTCATTCATTCTCACCAAAATCCCTGATGCTTGTAGTACCAATGTTATATATATATATATATATATATATATATATATATATATATATATGGCCTCTTTAAACTACTCTGCATACTTTTATATGTGACAACAGCAATGATGTGAGCAATGTGAACTGGCCGTATGTGAAATTTAAATGAATAGAGAGGTTTGTATGTGTTCCTCGTGTTGTGTGAGATACAGGCAAGGTCGAACCATTCCTGCAAGGCTTAAATCCTCTGCAGTTCTATCAGACATGGCACTGACATACAACCAAGAGTTAATTAACACTTTATACTTGACAATTTAGGTTATTTACATGTATGCATGTATATTATATGGCCTAATAACAGTCCACATCAGAACCATTGATGCCTCTCCATTCATTCATTCATTCATTCATTCATTCATTCATTCTCACCAAAATCCCTGATGCTTGTAGTACCAATGTTTTATATATATATATATATATATATATATATATATATATATATATATATATATATATATATATATGGCCTCTTTAAACTACTCTGCATACTTTTCTATGTGACAACAGCAATGATGTGAGCAATGTGAACTGGCCGTATGTGAAATTTAAATGAATAGAGAGGTTTGTATGTGTTCCTCGTGTTGTGTGAGATACAGGCAAGGTCGAACCATTCCTGCAAGGCTTAAATCCTCTGCAGTTCTATCAGACATGGCACTGACATACAACCAAGAGTTAATTAACACTTTATACTTGACAATTTAGGTTATTTACATGTATGCATGTATATTATATGGCCTAATAACAGTCCACATCAGAACCATTGATGCCTCTCCATTCATTCATTCATTCATTCATTCATTCATTCATTCTCACCAAAATCCCTGATGCTTGTAGTACCAATGTTTTATATATATATATATATATATATATATATATATATATATATATATATATATATGGCCTCTTTAAACTACTCTGCATACTTTTCTATGTGACAACAGCAATGATGTGAGCAATGTGAACTGGCCGTATGTGAAATTTAAATGAATAGAGAGGTTTGTATGTGTTCCTCGTGTTGTGTGAGATACAGGCAAGGTCGAACCATTCCTGCAAGGCTTGAATCCTCTGCAGTTCTATCAGACATGGCTCATGGTTGCCATGTTATGTGAGTGTTTCGGAGGCCATTAGTGCCCTAGAGAAGTTCATTCATATGTATCATTAAACCACTAGCTTGCCTTTTCTCCTCAATCTTGGTTATATGTGACCAGAGGATGACCTGCTGTTTAGTATGTTATATAATTACTGTATTTTATATCAAAAAATAAAATGTTGAATTTAATATAAAATATTAGTTATCATTTTAATAATAATTTGATTAGGATCTTTGGAGAGCCCAAATGTTTTGTGAGCAAACGGTAAACATGCTTTATTTACTTATTATTATTATTATTATTATTAATTACTTTTTCAATAAAAGAGATTAAAATTTGTTTAATAAATTTATTACATTATCAAAACTTATATATTATAAATTAAATGATTAATTTTGGCATAATAACAATAATAGTGTTTTTATTAATAATTCATTCTTTTATTTTCTTATAATTCTTTATTAAATCTTTTTATTATTGTTGTTTTCTGTCACCAGGGTTATTTTAAAATGTGTTTAAGTGTACATGAGAAGCTTTCTGGAGAATTTTCATTTTTGACTTTTGTGTTTTGTTCTTAAACACTGTGTAACGTCCTTCGTGTGTGTCTGGTTCTGGTGTTTGTTACCAATTGGATTCCTGTTTCTGAGAATGAGCAAGAGTGACAATACTGTGAACATAACAGAACAGAACTGTAAGTAAGTGCCTATTAGAGTCTGAGCTCGTCATGGGGGGACAAATCAGCTGTCCTCGCTGTGCATGTCATTACCGCATCGTCATTACAGAAAAGAGTGTTGATCGAAAGCACCCGCCAGGTGGATTCTGAACATCCATGACAGTCGAGGGTTTGGCAAATCACTAGGTATGTTATGATGAACACCCCCCCCCCACACACACACACACACACACACACACACTATAGCATCACCTCACTCACCAACATCACACACACCATCCTGTTCTGTTCTCGACTTCAGAATGCGCTGTTGCCATGGTGACGGAATGGCGCACGCTCTGTCTTGCTTTCTCTCTATTCTCTTTTTCTTTATATATCCCTCGCTCTTCCCGTGGATGTATGGGCGACGTAACCATCTAGATTCACTGCTCATCCGGATGAAGTGCATGTAAACCGTACTGCTGTCACGATAATGATCATTTAATGGCAATAACTCAATCTCGAGCTGTTGTTTTTCTCCAGCATGCACTTTAAACATGTTCTTTCTCTCTGTTCTCATTGTTTGTTTCTCCTCAGGAGAAGCAGTAGGATTCCTGCCATGAAATCTCTCTAAGAGGAGAAAAGCAGCGAAACCTAGAAAATCTACACCCACCCACGGGCAGGAGACAGGGGAGAGAGAAAGAAAGAAAGAAAGAAAGAAAGAGAGAGAGAGAGAGAGAGAGTGAGTGAGCGGAGGGGTGCGTGAAAGAGGGGGGAAAGAAAGAGCGAGGGATAACAGTCGATGGATGCTGCTTGGACGTTCTGGTCGGCACAATATTCAGTGACAAGGATTGGAGAGCTGCAGGGATGGATGGGAAGGGAAGACACATTCCTCCAGGTAATCGGATCTCATTAATGGCCGCCGGTGGTGTGCAGAGACCACCGTGTCTTCTGCTTGTTATCATGTTTAGTGAAATGCTCTTGAGTGAGAGTCTCAGTGTGTTCCGCTGGATGACAGCATCATCTTCAGCTTACTGTTGTCTCATCAGGGAACTTTATTACAGAAATCTGTAGATGTTCCAGAAGTCTTGATAGCTCATGCTTGAGTTCGTCGTGTTCTTTTATTGCTCAGCTGTCTATCTGGAATACTTGATTGGTCAGTTGTAGAGCAGTAAAATATCTTTGTATAATTGCTGCTAAATTGTGTAGTTCACCGTTGTCCATGGTAACACACTGCTGCTACTTTCACGTCACTCAGATCAAAAAGACATGCTGTAGTACTGAAACACTTTAGCTAGTCCATAGAAAAAATACCTTTGATGGCAGATAATAATCTAGAAAGTATGTATATGAATATATATATATATATATGTATGACGCACGGCTGCTGATTTGAGTTATTAATATATATATATATTTTACTAGATTAGCTTGAAGTCTATGCTTATGTTTTATTTCAATGCAGTACAACACAGCACTATACATATATATATATATGATTTGACTGATGATCTGAGTTATTAATATATATTTTTTATTAGATTAGGTTGAAGTCTGTGCTTATTATGTTTATCTTTTATTATATTACAATCCAGATCAACACGGCACACACATACACACACACACACACACACACACACATATATATATATATATATATATATTTTTTTTTTTTTCAGTGTGAACAAGAAAAAATATTTGATTGTATGTAGTTAAAAAAATATTATGGCCTTGTATATTCAATTTTATTTGTATCATTGTTACTGAAATAAACATTGTATTATACATAAAATATAGGTCACATGATTGGGATCTTTTTAAACAGACAGATTTTAGTTCAGCTATGCATTTTTTTTATTTTATTTTTGCTTTAGACACGAAGTCAGCCGACGTATTTATTAATCACAAAAAATCGAATCTTCTACAAGAAAGCAATGGACCGTGGCCCATAATATCTTTCGCCCATATCAACATGCTTGAATTGCTTCATATGAAAAATCTATCCATGCAAAGAAATCTCAATTACAACTCTCTCGTGACTGTTCACAATAGCTGCCTGGCAGCTATACATTCCCAATGGTTGTGATCTAAAAGATATGACCTTTCTGACACTTACATTTTATTGTAACAATAAAATCGTATTGTAATTCATTCTGAAACGTGCATTCTTTTCCATTGGCGTTTGTTCCCATATTTGGGCTCGCTGATGACAATTTGTGCATCTGGGTTCAAAATGTCCTCGTCAACTGATCTTCCAACACTCGATATGTTCAGCAGGATCTTCTTCCTGTGACCTCGGGCTCCGTTTACAATCTTTCTTTATGCTTTTATTTATACCCATCTTTTCAACTCAGTTTCCTGTTCACACTCTCGTTTGACCACAGCTGTTTATGTTTCTGTTTATGACTCCAGCCATGGTGTGGTGCGAGCGGGGAATTCAGGTGCTTCTCACCACTGTGGGTGCATTCGCAGCCTTCGCCTTGATGACCGTAGCCATTGGCACGGACTACTGGCTGTACGCTCGGGCCTTCATCTGCAACAGCACTGCCAACTCCTCTCAGGATGACCCACACAACAAAGACAAGAAAGATCCTGGAGCTCTCACCCACTCCGGCCTCTGGAGGATTTGCTGCCTGGAAGGTAAGTGAACGGCTGTGTTTGTGTGTGTGGGGGCGAAGGATTGGGTCCTGTACGTATGTAAGGGGGGAAATGATCCATGAAGGAGGTTCCCACCTGTGCAGTTTGCACAAGTGATTCATGGAAGTTATATTGCAGAAGAGAAAATGGTTGGATTGAAGCTTGTGTTATACAGTCTTCGTTTTTTTGCAGTCCCACTTAATATATATTATTTGCATGGGCAGTTCAAGTGCAAAATGAATACCGTTTTTTGAGTGCATTTTATTTATAACCTTGAGTTTGGGGTCATTATTCTTTTTTAATGGTTTGGCAAGAGGTCTCTTATGCTCACCTAGGCTACATTTATTTGATAAAAATACAGTAAAAACATTAATATTCTGAAATATTTTTACATTTGACTATTTTCTGTTTTAATGTATTTTAAAATGGAATTTACTTCTGTTGGCCAAGCTAAATTTTCTTCATTACTACAGTCTTCAGTGTCACATAATTCTTCAGAAATCATTCTAATTTGCTGTTTTCCTATTATTATCAATGTTTAAAGGATTGTAAATAATAAATAGGCTACTTCACAAAATAGCCTGGCCGCAAATGGCCTCAAAATTACTTTTAAAAAATGACACCACATAATAAAAATATTAAAGACCCCAATTTTAACATGATCACAATCCGCTTTAACGAACAAATTTGCGATTCAATTTTGGCCATCTGCTTCCACGGACATGGAGACATTGTTAGCTTCCTGAGGATCTATTTCTTCCTGACTGGAAATTATTACAAGCTTGTGATATACAGTAACAGAGGAAACAGAACCAGGGCACTGAGTCAGAACCCTATTACACGAAATGATTTCACTGTCTAGCTTTAGGATTACTTTAACGTTACCAAAGGCATTGTGGGAAGCGCTGCCTCCAGGTCCTTTTAGCCATTTGGCTCTGCAATGAAGGGTATTCACATTAAGCTACTTGTTTTAACAGTACAAAGTACCTCCTTCGCTCTAGCTAGGTCTCAAGAGACAGATTTTAAACAAACATGGGCTCTGGTTTTTTTTCCCATTTGCATTAGAAACCTAGAAGAGTGCATGTCAATGGCTATGATTATGTGATGAGTCACTGCAGGTCAAAGGTGCCTGCAGAGCTCTCATTGCATTTGCAGCATAATCAAACCAGACAAAAACAAAGTCATTTTGACTTGTTATGTTGCTCACTTCAGTTCTCTGCTTTACATAGTGAGAACTGATCTGATTTTTTGAGGGAAATGTATATGCTTATTAATAGTGTTTCTTACATAATTGCTTTGTCCTCTATATATGTTTTCTTAAGTTATATTTTGGGGCACTTTTGCTTGCTTTTATTGGATAGGAGAGCCAAGGAGAGGGACTGTGGAAAGGACCGGTACTCGAACTCGTTACTGTGCTATGTGTCGAAACACAAGGCTATGGCTCTGACTTCCACTATATATGTTTTCATATTTTTTTTTAAAATACCAGTATTGCAATAATAGTTATGTTGCAAAACACTCCACGCATTGTCATATAACAGATAACATATAAGTTCAGTAAGTGAGTCAGACACTGATTCAAGAACAAAACTAGAGGACACAGGGAAAGATTGAAAAAGGTAACTCATGAGGGGTTTTTTTTGCAAACAATTCACTAAAAGAACCAGTTCATAAGAGTCATTTGTTCATCAGTTGAACTACACTGATTGCACTTTATGCAGGCATTTAAATTTTTTAACATTTATTTTATTTTATTCACATTTGGAGTTGTGAAAAGTTTGTTATTCTGTGTCCCTGCTGAAAAGTTGTACAGGAAAAACCCCCAAATGATCTCATGATTTACTCACCCTCAAGCTATCCTAGGTGTATATGACTATGGCTATGACAATGGCTTGAGGGTGAGTAAACCAGGGGATAATTTTCATTTTTGGGCTAAAAAATAAATAAAACAAAATGAAGATTTCACGCCGAGTCTAAACCAGATGCGAGTGGCGTGATGTGACGCCACAAAAACAAACAGAACCCATTATAAACAGTGATGCTGTCTACACGAGATCCAGTGCGGTGCGACTCAACACGATCATTTTCCCGAATGTAAATTGATGCCCTGTTCAATTTCTGATGTATTCCAAGCACTCACACAACTTCTACACAAAGGACAAGTGGATTTGCAACGGTCGATTTGTATGTTCGCACATATATTGAGTGCAATTTGCCCTGCAAACAACATAGTTTTAGATGTTCGGTAAGTTCCGTCGCAAAATATATATATATATATATATATTTATATATATATATATATATATATTATTTTTTTTTTAAGAATTATGATACTGCTTGGTTCGTTGATCTGTTTGGGTCAGATCGCTTTCTCCTCTCAAGCAAACTGCTCCAGATTTCATTTTCAAGTGGGCCAAGACGACCTCGTTCAGGCGTTCTCGGATCTCGAACGCGATTGCCGTGTTCACACCAGAAACAAAAGCCCAAACGCCCAAAGTTAACAACAATAACCCTGACATGAAATAAAGTCAGCAAGCCCTGGAAGACACTGGGCATATACAGTGCATCAACATGTTGTGTAAAGCAAATTGTTTGAAAGTGAAAGTGGTGACGTATTGTCAGGTATTTGTGCTCTGCATTTATCCCATCCAAGCGCGCACACACACACACACACTATTGCGACAGTGCCCAGGGAGCAATTAGGGGTTACATACCTTGGTATCGAAGGTGGAGAGAGTGCTGTTCATTCACAATCCTCACCTTCAATTCCTGCCGGCGTGGGAATCGAACCAGCAACCTTCACATTACAAGTCCAACTCCCTCACCATTAGGCCACGACTACCCCACGTATCACACGATCACACGAGAGATGTATCACACGAGAGAGAGAGAGAGAGCACCGCATGACGCCTTTGACCTGGGGTGAGTCACAGCCATTGAGATCTACTCTGAATCCATTTAGAACAAAACACCTCGCCGACTCCATTCAGACACCCCTTTTTTTTTTCTTTTGGCCTTTTGTCAATTTTTATTTAAAGTGAAGTTGAGAAATAAGACAACATTTTTAGAGAAAATGGGAGTCTGGATTGTGGAGTGATGCAGGCTGAGCTCAAGCAAGTCGCCAAAGCAAGTGCTGAATCATCGATGATAAGTGCTACTTTGTTTAGTTCGTTCAGAAACCAGAAAATACGGTGACACGTTTGAAGGATCTCTCTCTCTCTCTTTCATTCTATTTAGGATTGAAAAGAGGAGTGTGTTCCCAGATTAATCATTTCCCAGAGGATGCTGATTATGACCAGGATGCTGCAGAGTACCTTTTACGTGAGTCAGGAGTGTTTATTTGTGCATGTTTTTGCCTATAAGATGAAATTTGAATTCTGAATATAGGGGTATGGGGAAAACAATGAATTTGAAACATACATTTTTGCCATTTTTTTTTTTTTTTTGCCAATCTTTTCTTTTCTTTTTTCTCTTCTCAGGTGTAGTCAGGGCCTCCAGTATATTTCCTATCCTCAGTGCCATATTATTGCTGCTAGGTGGAGTTTGTGTGGCATCTAGTCGGTTTTACAAGACAAAAAGGCACATCATTTTGGGAGCAGGCATTTTGTTTGTAGTGGCAGGTAACATTTCTCATTCTGACGTTTACAGCATCCTAATTTAGTGATTTGCGATGAGGTGAATTCACAAAACTTTCGTCACACTTTTGTGTGTCAGATTTCAGTGTACTAGTACTTTTATTTTTAAAATATTAAAATATTTTTTAAAAATATAAAAAAAAACATATATATATAAAAACAAATATTTTAAGAATTAAATGGCAATATTCAAATCATTGTTATTCTTTTAATGTCTATATAAATCAGGTTTATTATAATACGTTTTTAAAGTCGGCGCCATTAGCCAGGTGCTGGTTAGCGTTAGATTTATTAAAAAAGAATTCATTTTAAATGAACTACAGCATCAGTGGGTGTGATTCATTCTCAGTGAATTCCCTCCAGATTCTTTGAGTCCTTGCTTTGTATTCAAAATAAATCTGTTGTGACCTTAACTAACGGAAAAAAAAAACCCCGTTTTGTCTTGAATCGATCCAGGCCTGAGCAACATTATAGGTGTCATTGTATACATCTCTGCGGCGCTCAGCGACATCTCTCCCAAAAAAGATGAGGACAAAAAGTGGCACTACTCCTACGGCTGGTCTTTCTATTTCGGCGGCCTGTCATTCATCCTGGCGGAAGTTGTGGGCGTTTTGGCTGTCAACATTTACATCGAGCGCAACAAAGAACTGCGCTGTCGCTCGCGCACTGACCTCTTCCGCAGCACGACCTCTGCCGTGTTACGCTTGCCGGGATACCGCTTCCGCCGGCGCTCCTCCCGCTCCAGTTCGCGCTCCACAGCGGAGCCAACCCGGTCCCGCGAACAGTCCCCCACCTCCGCCATAGCTCCCAAGAACTTCGGCCCGCCCCTGGCCGCCGGCCCGCCACCATTTTCGGTAGCCACGCTTCCCAATCCGCATACGCACTCCGGAGGAGGAGGAGGAGGAGGAGGAGGAGGAGGAATGGGAGACATATCGATGTACACACTGGGCAGGGAAGGTAAGCCTCCCATGTACGGCACAGTCGACCGTGCCACACTCTACCAGCTGCACAATTACTTTCCAACAAAGGAGGGAGGAACGCTCATGACGGGAACACTGCCTTCTCTTTCCAAGTCGAACCTGGCTGCGTCGGCCAACGCCACCCTCAATACCTCATCTTCCTCCGGCCCCCAGCAGCCGCCGCTCTCTGCCGGCTCCTCTGCCACCATGGAGAGGGATCGAGGGCTGGGAACCTTGGATCGACTAGGAAAAGGAGACAGTTCAAACACTAACACTCTCAACAGGAGAACAACACCTGTGTAATGAAAAGCTCGAGGGGGGAGGGAAGAGAGTGACGGGGAAAACAAGCGATTACACGAACTGCAAGTAAAGTGGGAAGGGGGAGAACAGGAGAGACAAAAAGAGCAAGAAAGGGCTGAGAAACGAAATAAGGTCCGCTCACAAGACGACAAAGAAGTGAACAAGAAGGCAATACATCTTTTTTCTCTCCATTTACATTTTTGAACATGGTGACTTGAGTAACAGAATTCCATCCGCACTTCTTATTGATTCATGTTGAAATAATCGATGTGTGTGATGGTGATCTTTCGGTTCTTCGAGCTCTTTCAATTCCAGTGCTTTATCATCAGGTTATTCCTGTAACTTATTTAGCATTTCAATATAGTTGTTGTTTTTATTATTATTATTATTATTATTATTATAGTAATTGTTATTGCTGAGTTAACTTATACATTATACATTTTTATCAAGATATTTTTTTGCACAAGTATCCATTTTAATTTATTTCCTTTCGAATGATGAACTTAAACTGTGATTTATTTTCTTGCACATGTTGGCACAATATTTCACGATGTCATTCCGTGTCAAGCATGTGTTAATTCTGCGAGAGTGACAACTATTACTATTATGAAATTTTTTTAGTTTTTACAAAGATTGATAATATTTAGATCTGTGGAATTTTTCATTGTAACCGTAAGTGTACAAGTAGTTAAATCTTCATATAAATATATTTGATTTATTTATCATATTAACAGTCTTAATATTGTTACGATGGGACAACAAATGTAATAAACTGCTTTTGAGAATAGAAGTGAAAAAGTGAAAAAGAAAGAGACAGAATACAGAAGTGAAAGGCATTCATTCCAGGGGAGCAATACATACACCTAAAAAACCTCACCAGAAAAGACAAAAAAATCTATTAAATATATAGTATATTATGAATATAAATATATATATATATATATATATAAAAAAAAAATTGTGTGTGTGTGTGTGTGTGTGTGTGTGTGGAAAAACTTTTTTGGTAAAATAAAATATGATATATTCTATGAATGTCTAAAACTGAGATCTGTGTGCATACTGTTAGCAGTTTTGACTGCATCGTATTATTTTCATGTTTATTTGTAACTTTGTATGCATGATTCATATCTAATATATGATATATTCATAATGCTCTGCCTTTTGGCTTTGTGTGCATTACCTGTATGTGCTCATGTGGATGGATTTGGGATGACAGAGAAGGGTCAAAGGAAAGGTCATCATCAAGACCCAGGGGACTAGAGAGGGATTTGATATGTCACACTTTACACATATTTTGACAGGACAAAGAAACATTCTTCCTCTAATTAAATCATTATTTTCAAATCTACAACTTTGGGACGAGTACAAAATTCCAAGGAGATTCCTGTACACCGAGTGCCTTTATGATCACACAGTAATCATCTCTGCTGACATCCCTTGAAGGGAAACTACATAGGCAGCTGTCTTTTAAGGGAACTCGTATATGAAAAGTTATATAGACAGCAACTCATTGTAAAGCACACATTCCTTAATTTTAGCAATAGCATTTGGCTAAGCTAACAAAGCAACACTAATAAAAAACAGCATAAAAACACAAATAAATTAGACAAATTTTAACAGTATTTGATGAAGCATTTCCCAGAATTTTTCATCAGCAGAGGCTGCCTTTGAATTTTGCCAAAATTAAGTACCTTAACGATCCCCTGTGGTGAAAATCAAGTTTTTAATGTTGTTTCTATGTCTGTGTGGTGTTTTTAATATGCTTTAAGACAAATCATATGCAAATTCATGTCAATACCATTCCTGACTATTGTCTTCTTAAAACAGCAGTGACAAAAGACAGTCTCAAACCCGCGGTTTGAAATCGCTGGTGTCTGTGATGTCAAAAACTACTTGCAGCCAATCACGTCAACCTGCCGGCGGGCTGTAGCATAACATTAACAGCGAACTAGCTGGGGAGTCTCGAGAGAACCTAGGTTGTCCTGGTATATCTTTCTGTTGATGTGAATAATCGTGTAGATTTAGCAATGTGTATGATGTTACGATGTTATGATGAACTATATGCCTTTCTCCACTGATGTTCTGATTGTTAGAAGGCAGCTATCTGACTCCGACATGGTGAACGGGAATATGGTTTGTGTAACATTAGCAAAAGCAAAAGGCCAATCATATTAATTACCGTTACGTGTCAGATGTTGTAAAGAGCGTTTCCATTATGCAGCATTGACCAAGTGGATCTCTGAGCTGGCGTGAGTGGGTGGAGGCGGGGCTACTTTGCATATTCATTGATCCACGTATATTAAATGAGGCAAGGGTGTCGAGTTACATTTAAGGTATGAAGACATTTTTTTTCCACACACATTTTTTTTTTAAATATGTCATTTTGGTGATCAAAGATGAGTTTTAAAATTATTCACTACAATGGGACTTTAAAAAGCTTTAAAATGCTGTCTATGCTGTGAACCCAATGCCCTCAAAAGCCTTCAGGAAACAAGCTTTCTCACACACACACACAAACACAAATAGAGTAATTAGAAAGAAGGTAACGCATTAATGCCTGCGCCTTGCTCAAGGGAAGGACATGACTGAAAGAAACAAACCTTCATTTTTATAAAAGCCTCATTTATGTGTGTGTGTGTGTGTGTGTGTGTGTGTGTTTGTCCATCCACTCTTACACAGATATTTAGACTTAGGTGTCCTATACATACCTTTCAGAGAAGTGTCAGGCAATAAAATGTCACCTGTGTGCCTGTCATCAATCTGAGTTACAGTGTGAATCAGCACCAACAACACTCCTGTCCAACCCACAAACTGCAGCAATAAAACACACATCTTCGGTGAAAAAGCATGTTCAGGATCAAACTTTAACAACATATCACACAATTAACACAATCATAATCATAAAAAATAATTATAAAACTAGGCCAGTATTTTACACCGAAAAACTGCTTTGGTCTGAAGAAGTTAATAAACCAATTTCATGCATCCACGCAAACAGGTAATAAAGCTTCCCTAAGACCAAAAAGATGAAGAAGAGCCAATAAAATACAAGTGGTTATTTATTTATTTATTTAGTGGCTTTTACTTCGTAGTTGTTTCCTAAATTGCATACTTTTTACAATCGCCAGAAGTAAATGTGTAGGCTATGAATGAACTACACCTCAGTCACATGAATTTAACGTCACCACAATTTCCCCATTGCAGGATGAATAAAGGCGTTACTTACTTACCCTTAAGCTTCCAATAACTCTATGTCCTGTAGGGCATGATGACGTTTATGATGTATTTTATGTCATAACATAAAGCATGCAAATATCTTGAGCTTGTGTTCATCACAGACCTTATTTCAGATGTTTAACCAAAAAACCATTAAAAAAAAAACTGACTTCAGGATGATGAAAAAAACACAACTTCATCACAACTCCTCTCTCATGGTCTCATGGAACAGTAAAATGTCCACTGTATGCACACTTTGTGATCTTGCAAGAAGTTTTAGGTAGTAGCTTTTGAGGTCATCTATATGTGTACTAAAAGTTGACAAAATAAACTTATGAACTTATGAAACAGATTTACACATTTAAAGCTTAAAGTCTTTCTCTTCTAAAACCCAGGCCAAAAGTATTGATGATGCAATTAACCTCATAAATTTGTAAGAAATTGGCATCTAATAAATGAGTCCCTGAATAAGAATGTCCTTTCTCCTGCTTCTGACTAGCTTTAGCAAGTAGCAAAAGATGATTCACAACTACTGTGATGTAAACGCTACGTAGACGCTAGCTATTTTAAGAAATACGTCATCACAAGAAACTCTCGTCAAACATTTTCACGGGGCCTTTAGGATCAGTTGCCATGTCCCATGCATCGGAATACCGTTAGTGATCATTAGCAGAAAGTGTATGTGTCAACTGTAAGTGCAGGGTTTTCAGAGGTCAAACCAACAAGGGTAGAGTTTAAAGATAGGAGAACATAAACAAGCTGTAACTCATCAGAAGATTCAGTTGCTATGTGCCCTGCAGATTTATCTAGGTCACACTGAAGGTAAAGATACCCGATATGTAACCAAAGTAGAACACCCATGCCATACTGGTGTCTGTCATAGTTTATATTTAAATAAAATTAGCTATACTAATGGTCAATATTTCTACGATAGGTTTGGGTGGGTCTGTAAGAGAGGGGAACCGCACTTCTAATCCATGTTTGTGTTGCTTACGTCCTCTGGAGCGCGATTGGCTACGCTCTAAATTTAGAGGAAGCAGGAGGGAGGAAATGAGATGAGTGGGATGAACAGGGAGATGGAAATCTGGAAGGAGGTCAAAAAGAAAATGACATGTATTTCTATGTGACAGTGAAGAAAAGAAACAATGTATGGTGGTGAATGTTTTATTCTTCATATCAAATTTGCATTCATCCAAGTCAGAAGAAAGGTTGTGTTCACTCAATGATTGGCACGCTCCGTAATTCATATCAAGAGAGCATGCCAAACATCTGAAACGGATAGATGGAAATAGGCAATAGAATGTCGGCTTCAGCATGGATGTCATTTCACATATCTGACAAATACTGAAGTTCATGGGTACATGCACATGCACAACAAATGTTTAGGATAATAGTCAGTGCATACAAAGATCTGCACCACTCAATTTTAGTGTCATTATTAAAATGCATGTGGACGTTAAGACCTTTTAGGTCAAAATTATGAAACTAAAAAACTACACAAGAGCATAAAGTAGTGACTGACCAACATACATCCATTCCTCTGTCACACTTATGATTAGTTTTGGTTTTGTTTTCTATCATTCTGTTTAATCATCTGTTTGCCTTTGTTCTCCTTTTCCTGCCATAGTCAGTTGCCATGGATATTTATTTGATCATCACAGCTATTCATTATTTAGTTCATCACCAATGTGTATTAAAGTTCCTCACCTTCTCTAATTCTTGGTCCGGTGCATGGCACACTGTTTCACGTTGTATGCATATGGTTATAAAGACTGTCCTTATTTATACCTTCTTCTTCATCTTTGGATTTAAACCGTTATAGAATACCAGAACCTTAAAAGGATTATTGCCCTTGCCCATGATGGGCTTCTATTTGTTTGAATTTTCACTTTGCTTTTGCCAGATTTCCGGAAAAAAACGACTTAGAAAATAAGACTTTAAAGTCTCTTTTCTGGATTGGGGTGAATTTTCACTGCCCTTGTGGCAAGAAGAAACATAGAGAGAAGCAGTTCTCTAGTGTCTCTAGTACAGCCACTCCAGACCCAAAGCCCACTATACAGCCAAGCCCAGAGCCCAGCCAACCACCCCGCATGATGCACATGAATTAAAAGCCAGAGCGCACTGCAAACGGGGAGCTTATGCCCGTTACGGCCCTGAGACAGAGCCAATGTCCGCTAAGGAGCCTGAGCATGTCGCCCAACTGCCTTGGAACCTGAGCACAAAAGTAAGTCTGAAAAAGTGTGTGAGCTGGCAATATCCATGACAGAGGGGACATTGATGGAGCTGGACACTGACGAGTGCTTGATATACAGGGAAATGGAGGTAATGCTTCCCACCCTGCCCTTCCCTGTGCCTTCTGAGCCTTCATCATTGCTACCGGTCTTGCCCAGAATAATACCTGTATCATCATTTTGTATTTAGATGGAGTTATCGTCACTGATCCTGCCCCTCTGCATTATTCAGAAGGTCCATCAGCCCGGCCTCTGCTGGTTCCCTTCAGCCCACAAACTTCTCCACTAACACCATGCCTTTGTGTGGTTACACACAGACAGTTTTTGAGTGCAGACTAAGGTCCCTGAAGGACTTGAGACCCTGAGGTTGAATCCGCATCCAGACTGTAGAATCTGATAAATGTGTGTGGAGAGGACCAACCTGCTGCAGCGCAGACATCTTGTAAAGATGCACCCCTAGTAAGAGCTTTGGAAAACGCAGCACTCCTGGAGAGGGCCCTAACCCCTAGAGGCTAAGCCAATCTATACGCAGAACAAAAGCTGAGTGGATCTACGCCACTGGCCGGAGTTTTGGACATAGATCCTCAAAGCATGAATCAGACATAAAAGGTCCTGTCTAGGGTGCAATTTAACTTTGACTATACCTGGAGAAAAGTCTAAGCAGGAGGAGGCTGTTGACAGTACCTGAAGTTCTCCTACTCTCTTAAGAGAGGTCAACAATAGTAAAAAAAGCCACTTTAAAGGTCAGCAATCAGACTGGCCTCAAGGGCTAAAATGGGGCTTCTGCTAAGGCTCCTAGGACCAATGCTAGGTTCCAGGAAGGAACTCATGACCATCTCGCACTGTGTAAGAACTGAGACATCAGAGGGTGCCTCCCAACAGAAGCTTCATCCATAGGTACATGGCTAGCAGTGGCCACATAGACCTTTAGCATGACAGGGGCCAACCCCAATGAAAGGCCTTCTTGAAGAAACTCCAGCACAGAACCAACAGGGCAGATAACTGGGTTCAAGTGGTGTTGTTTGCCCCATGATTCAAAGAGTTGCCATTTCAGGAAATACAGCTTCCAAGTGAAAGGGTATCAAGAAATTGTCTCAACAACCTTGGTTGAAAGACCAGAATCTATGAGCTGGTACCCCCCAGGGGCCACACTCAAAGTTTCCAGATCTCCAGCCGAGGATGGTAGATTGTCTCCTAAACTTGAGACAGACGATCTTTCCAAACCGATTGATGTAATATATGGTACTCTAGAAACCCTGCCCTCTCAAAGCAATTTATGACCCAGGAAATATGTGGGTCCTCCCAAAGGCCACTGGCTGGGTGGCAATTGAGATAGGCCTAATGGAACGACATTGGTCACTGCCCTCATGAGACCTAACAGTCTCTCAGTCCAAGACTGAAAGCACCTGACACTTAATCCCAGAAGCTTCATAAGAGCAAGCGCAACATCTTGATGTCATGCTGCTAACTCCTCTGACTGAGCTTGTATCAGCCAGTTGTCGAACAAGAGGTGAACTAAATCCTGTAACCTTTTCTTACATAATTCAGGACCCTTTGAGAGACATTTGGCAGTAGCTACCGCACTGCCAAAGAGTCTTACAGACGGAAAATTTTTGACAGTTCTGGACTGCCCCAAGCCATAACTCAGTGAACTTGCAGAAGAATCGCACATGAGTGAAGATGGGGCAGATAACCTGTCAGGTGCTTTCCCCCCTCAAATCATGGCAAGTGGCAAGGTAAGCAGAGACGACCCTTGAGGACCTTGAGGAAGGTCAAGCACACAGTGTGAGATCTGATCTCTTTTTGGGCTGCTGAGCCTGAATGTGCTTTCTGACTCCTCTTTCTTTATGAGGGGGACGGAGGCTGCCACACTGACTTTCTGCTCCTCGCTCCTAAAGCTAGGCCCTGGACAGGAATGGCTAGTGGATGCCACCGGCTCTTGGATATGGCGTGGAATTAGTTCCTTAAATGCCACCAAATTTGCTTGACGTTCTTGTATCTGTCAACGACTTTATTAATTTATTAATTGCGTCAACAACAGGCAAGAAGGTGAAATTGGGACATCCAGGAGAAATACTTCATTCCTCTCCTCAATCGCCATGAGGTAAAGCCACAGGTGCAGCTCCATAATGAAGGCTAATTGCCACAATCCAACTCTTTGAGCAGGTCAACCTGGTACGCCTGCAGAATTGCCATAGTGTACCAGCCTGACTTGATGCCGCATATACATAACCTACAAGACTTAATGTTACCCTACAGGGCTTTGAGGGGAAGGCAGTTTTCCTCCACGACGGTGCACATGAGTGACACAGATAGCCCTAAGCATCTCTTAGATATGTAGATATGACAATTTAAGTCATTCAAGTCTAAAGACAAACCACACGTTTTTCACAGCAAACACACGCTCAGCACGCTCATGCGGCTTCTGAACACAAAGAAGCTGATCATGCACATTTCAGACGTCTATTTATAGTTTCGGTGACATACTACACTTCAACCAATCAGATTGCCATGTAGACACGCGCCTCAGACACCAGCTCAACTGGAAGCGTTCCCATATTGTCAACGCCATGACACAGCATCAAAGTTCCACTTTGAAGAGTAACAGTCTAATCTTCATCAAATAAATCAGTGAACAAAAACCAGAACTGATAATAATGATAACATGTCCCAAAAAGTCACAGAAAATATTTACTAATTAGGAACATTTTGCCCAGTTTTGCAAAACACTGAAAGGCAAAGCTGCAAAAACACTTTAAACCAGACTCTCGCCTACAAATAATTCAAATAAATATATACTCTTTTGTTTATAAAAAGGTGACATTAAAAAATGAAATAAAACACTCATGAGTTTGATTTTTAAACCAATGCATTCCTAGTTCAGACTGTTGCATAATCCAGCCCAACTCAGTAGGGAAGCTATTTTTGTCATGCACCAGAGGCAGCCAACAATGAAAGTTTCTCATTATTATGATCTGCTTTCCTCTAACACTTTCAATAACTGATTCTAGATCAGCATCAGTGTCAGCGCTCACAATGAGAAGCAGCAGGAGCAGCAGCAGTAGACGTTGGGGCTTTTAATTAATGCTTTAGATTTGAGTTCATCTCTTGCTGTCATCAATCCACCACCTCCAGATGAAAAGGGCTGATCAAAACCGGAGATGAATCAACTGGGCTTTTCATTGGCACAGTCAACTGCCAGACTAAACCACATAAAACAGAAAATGAGATTTTCAATATGGCTAGAAGCATCATCGTGTAACTGAAATTCCTCTTGAAAGACTAAACGGCCCTGTCTGTGACTTTGACAACATATTTCTACAGTTTAAGCTGGTACGTATCTTTTTCTAATTTCACTTTCTCAGTATGTATGCTTCTGCAAATCAGCCCGAACGTTTAATGTTCCTGTAAATAATCATCACTTTATTTATGATTTATTGACAGTGCTGCGCAGCACTGTGCGCAGTTTTATCCACTACTTAAACAAGAGAGAGAGAGAGAAAAAAGAAAGTGGAGCCATCATACTGTTTTTCAAATATGCACTGTGAGATTCCATGTGGTTGCTTCACGTCTTCACGTTGCTTCAGGGCACTGCTGTTAATAAATAATCAGTGTCGACCAGCAGCATAATGAATTCACTGATGAATCTCAAGCATCTTTGTTGTGGATTTCAAGTGGATCACTTATTTCCTTCACCATGGGTACAAAAAATAACAGGGAGACATGAATTGCCGATGTACTTTGCCAAGACTTGGTCGAAGCTTGCAAATCTCTGCATCAAAACTTAAATATAAAAGCATAAATTAGCTTACTTTCTGTTACCTACAATTGTAAAGTTACGGTCCATTTTACTTTGCCTCTGCAAACCCAGTCATGCCAATTAAGACATTTACAAGACAATTATATTTTAGCAAAATTCATAGTCCTAGATTTTATACATTATAATAAGATCTTCAGACAAGGTTAAATGAAACAGTCTCCAAGGAAAGTATCCAAGACCTCTTTTTCTAAACGGCCCCTCCAGTGTATAAAGTTAACCAAAATATACAGCATCAGTTGTTGCACTATATTATATTTGTCATATAGAACATATATAAAATTTAAATAAAAGCAATAGTTCAACAAAAAAAATTAAATATTGCACACAATTTTACACAACAGCTGTTCTGTTATATGATCTAATATATATTAGTACAAATATAATCATGAATCATTCCATTCTAATGGTACATATAATCTGCCAAAATTTATGGGCCACCTCCTGTTACATTTCCAGCAGTATACTCTCCAGTGCCAACTCATCTATAATCACATTGCCAACAACCATGTGTGTGTGTGTGTGTGTGTGTGTGTGTGAAAGTTCATGAATCCTTTGTTTCCCAAATTCACCTGAATGGATGAGACTACTGTTGTTATCTGTTCCACATTATCAATAGGATTCAGTGTAAACTGAATGAGTCAGTCTCCACACCACTAGATGTCACTGTTCTTCTTAGGCAAGCACTTTCCCCATGGACTGTATGGAAGAGCAAGGACCAAGAACAAGACCCCGGCGACAACAACTAAAGCCCCTGCGCAGCCCACACACGTCACTGACCATGACATTTCATGGTGTAGAGGTATGGATTGGTCACTTGCTAAGAATGAAAGCACTGATTGGTGGAAAACTGAGAGGCAGACGAAGATTAAGACACCTGTTGAGAGACAGAGGGAAAAAAATCAGATGTTTACAAACGTATGTTTCTTGGCTTTTATCAGCTATCTGCAATTGCCTTGCTATTTCTGACTGTGTTTTTGTTAACATACATTGTTGGCTAGTTCTGCTCTTCCTCTCAGTGTTTAGTGTAATCTAGCCCTTTTTTTTTTTTTTTGGCCAAACATTTCCTTTTAAAAAGAAGTTTTCTTTCAAGACCACAATGCTCTTTTTGAATCTGTTTGGACAATGACATACTGTATATAGAAATTACTATAGTGTATGTCATTTAGCATAAATATCTGATATGGAAACACAGTGAAGTAAACCAACCGAACCATTTGTTATAGAATCAATGGTGCAATATGTATCATGAAAATTGACTCTGTGTTACAATAAACAGCGTATTGGAAATGGGCAAACTTTTGAAAATGGGTTTAAAAGTGCACTTTTTAAAGATATAATTATCGTCTCCATGTAAACAACAGAAATTGGTGATATCATGTTTGCATGCATATTTCGTGTTCAGGCGTGTCGTTTTTCTTTCACGAAGTGTCCTTGCTAACTACTGGCCAGCATACTGCCGGCATGCATAATACAGCATTTTTTATTCGTTTTCACAGATCCGTGCGAACCTGGATCAACGTTGTCTGTACACATACTTTCATAAAGTGTATTTTTGTAGCTTAATTGGTTAAGTATGGTTTCAGTAATGCCAAGGCCACTGGTTTGTTTCCCAAGAAATACATAATTCACAAAATGAATGCACTGATAGTTATTTTGGATAAAAGCATCAGGCAAAATGCACGTGCACCATGTAGTTTTAAGTTTGAAGATGTTAACCGATAGCGTAATGGTGTTACCTGACAGAATGAAGCAAACTGCGGCTGGCTTCAAGAAGAACTGAACACCTTTGCTCACTGCCATGATAATGCAGATAGATCCCATCACCATCAAGAAAAGACTAATGATAGCCAACATGGCCGATGCTACTGTCAGATCTGAAAAGGGAAGAGGGTTTTAATCTGCATGATATGAAGGCATTATCCACACATCTGCTGAGCTGAATAAACAGACAGAATGTTTTGACTTAAAGGTGTAATCTATAAGGTTTTTTTTTAGGTGGTTTGTCATCATGTTTAGGTGGTGAGCTCTTGAAGTGATTTTTTTCCTGTAGCTGTCAATTTCAAAATTAAAAATAATTTTAATTAAATTTCTTAAAAGTAATACTCATGAACCTTTTTACAATATAAGGTTCCATTACTTACTATTAGTTAATGCATTAGCTAACAATGAGCAATACATAACAGTATCTTTGTTAATGTTAATAAAAATTCAAATTTTCATTGTTCAGCTCAGGTCCACTAAATAATTATTAACAGATACAGCTTTTGAATGAAATAATAGATTAGTAAATGTCTAAAAGAACAATAAATGCTTTACATTGTTAGTTCGTTTAATTTCAACTATTGTTAACAAATGAAACCTTATTGTAAAGTGTTACTGAAAAGCAATACAAAACACCTTTTGAATCTGTTTCTGTTGGTAATGTAATGTTTCATTGTTTCATTTTATTTGATTTTATTCAAATTATGCTATTTTTTTTTTTTTTTTTTTTGCTCATACAACATTGAAGTATTATATTTTGGTTAAAAATCTATATAAGAGGTCAGCACTCAGTGACGACACAAAAATAGACACATTAGTGCTACGGGATCTAAAGACAGAGAGGGGGATGTGCGATGACTCACTCTTTTCTGGCGTTTTCTGAAATAGGACAATGTTTTCTCCAGTGGTGTAGAACTTAAAGAAGGTGCAATTGGATTCTATAATGGGATCCAGAATGGTGATGTTATTCTAGCAGATTATTCATAATGCTTCCACTCCAGTTGAGACATTTTTCACAAAAGCTCTTACCTCCCTGTAAGTGCAAATGCCCACAGATCTCTTGCTTTGGGTCTATATCTGACACCCAGAACGTCTTGGTACAGCATTTCCACAAGCCATAATGCACTACCTGACAAGTCTGATTGTTGTAGAAGCTCTTGGATGGTGTAAGTTCCACCCAGAACTCTGTGCCCACCCCGAGCACAGTGAGCATGATGCCGGTTACAGCCAAGAATAAAGTCAGCTTGATTTTGCCCTCTTGGCTTTCGCTAATTCCATCTGCAGAATTGGGGTGTGCTCTATGTCGGCGCTTGCGTCCGCCCCGTGATCCCAAAAACCCATCCAGCGCACAGGAAGGTTGGTGTACCCCGGAAGATGCATTCCCTGTCCTTATCTCTTCATCCTGCACGACGAATGTGGACCACATGATTGATTTGCAGCTTTAGAGATCCAAATAAGTGAATAAGAGACAGCGGCTTATTTTGAAAGGACATTTAAGTCTTCTTAGATGATTGAAAACAAATAATCAGATGAGAGGACAAACAAAGACAGTTAGTGCTGGAGAAGTCTGAGTTAGATTGATCCAGCAAGATCAATCTAGTCTAATGTGTTTCTAATGTAGAGGTGAGGAAGGCTTCGTCAGAAGAAGACACAGCTGAGGATGTTAATAATGGAGGCGTTAAGGCCAGATAGACAGCTGAAGGATGCTGGGAGCTGCAGGCATTGCCCATTCACACAATTGAGCCCTAATACAGCTTGAGATGAGAATGAGGAGGAGGAGGTGATGAAGTCAGGGGTCGGTCAGACTGGCGAAACAGAAAATCAAACTTGAGCACAGGTTTGTAAAATGGAACTGGCATCACTAACTACCACATGATATGCTACAATGTATATCGTAAGACATTTTTGTTAATACAATGGAAGCCAGTGGTAACTGGTAACTTATGCTGAACACAAAATTTCATGCATTTTTTTGAGCTGGACGTGTATAAACTTTAATCATCTAGTTCAACATCTAAACCCTATTCAAATTTGTTTTTCGAGTTATTGATTGTATCATGACTTCATGACTACCGTTCAAAAGTTTGGGGTTATTTAAAAAAATTAAAATCAGTTATTTTATTCAGAAATGACATATTAAATTGATCAAAAGTGTCAGAAATAACTTCTACAAAAAATATATATTTCAGTTAAATGCTTTCTTTCTATTTATTAAATAATTCTAAAAAAAAAAATAATAACATGTATCACATTTTCAACAAGAATATTAAGCAGCACAATTCTTTTCAACATTGATAATAATAATAAATGTTTTTAAGCCCCAAATCAGCATATTTCTGAAGGATAATGTGACACTGAAGACAGGTGAAAATTCTACTTTAAAATGTTTGACAATAGAAAATTGTTAATTTAAATGATAATAGTATTTCATAATCTAACTCTTTTTACTCTGTTATTGATCAAATAAATGCAGCCTTGTTGAGCATGAGACATTTTTCCCAAAAACCTTTTTTTAACAAATAAAACCAATGCCAAACTTTTGAACAGAGGTGTGTATTTACTTGGCTTCTTTTGGCCAATGAAGGTATTTATCAGCATGATTGTTAAATGATTGGTTGTTGTTTTTGTGCTAAGCATCACGTCAAAACAAACCCCCATGATTTTGATTTAGTCTTACTATAGAACCCTCCAGCACCACCCACCACCAAAAAAAAATATATTTTTTCAATAATCAGCAGTTTACTTGTTTGAACAATGTAGGAAAATTTACATTTACTTGTTTGATTTTTAATAGTAACAATAAGTAAATCTTACAGTTTGAATGCTTTTTATACCATTTATGCAGCAACAAAGCAAATTTCTCTCTATATCGAATGTATATCTATCTAAAAATATTTCAAGCCGTGCTTAATTGACTTCATTAAATTAGCTTGCAGAAAATACTAACCAAAATCTTTCAAATGCGAACCACAGCATATTTGAAAAAACATAAGAATATAAAACTGCCAAAAGGTAGTATAGAGAAAAAAACATTGAACATGACTTGACGGTCAAGCATGTATTAGTAATAAGCTCCAGACTGACAAGATTTAAAGTTCTTTCGCAACAAAACAAATATCATGCCTTGTAATTGTAACTTAATAGTGTTGACAAAGCAAGTAATTCTACAGTGAATCACAACAGCACAAACAAGCAGCTGACCTGTCGAGTGTCGAATACGTGAAGGCCGGTTTGCCGAGTGTTTTTTGTCTGAGACTGACAGAAAGTACGCAAGAGGGGTTTAAAGAGGGACGACTTTGATATGGTACACTGCTAGTTGGGGGTGGGGGGTTGTTTGCGTCTGAAAAAGATCACGCCCATGTCCGGGCATAATGATATCAATGATTTTTTTTTAAGGTCGTTGCCATCGGGTGTGTATCTGTCTGTCAATTGTTACTTCACGGCTGCCCTGGTGACCGTGTCTGAGAGATTTCAGTGTGCATTTCCATGCCAGCATGATGGTTGTATCTCCTTGCTTTGCTATGTGTGTGAGTACGTGTGTGAGCATTTCTTGATTCTATTTTAGAAAGCCACCTGTTAATGATATTAAAAAGCATGGCGCTGTGCCCACTCAAGAGTTGAGGTTACAGCATGCATGTCTGTGGGTGTTTGTGAGGGTATTTCTGGGAAAAATGAGGCCTGGAATCCTGAAGCAGTATCAGTATTTCAAGTACTGAAGTTTACTTTAATTATTGGTTTAGACTGACTGCACAGCACGAAGAAATAAATCTTCTATAGTGCCTATATAACAAAATATTGAAAGTCATTTTATTTTTATATTATTATTATTCAATTTAGACAATTTAAAATTGGGTTTATTAAATTGTACCTCTAGATCTGTTAAAACAATGCAGGTCAAACAAATAATTTTATTTTATGACTTATTTGTTAAGCAATTATTTTTATTTTAAAAATTTGTATGTTACTTAATTTAATTTGATTTAAAATTTTTATTCTATTTTATTTTAATGATTTATTTATCTTTCAAATCTTTTGTTTCGAATCGGTGGTTCGGCTCGTGTATCAAACTACAAAAGTCATGAGAACCATTGAAATTTCAAAACTCCTATGATGTAATGAAGCCTTGTTTACCAAAATCATGTGACTTTTGGCAGTTGATACATGCTCTGAACCATGATTCGAAACAAAATATTGAAATAGTGTTTTGAAATCGCCCATCACTAGATATTGTTGAATAAAGTCATTATTTTGTTTTTTGGCGCACAAAAAGTACTCTCGTCGCTTCATAATGTTAAGGTTGAACCACTGTACTCACATGAACTGTTTTAAATACAGTGGGTGTGGAAAGTATTCAGACCCCCTTCAATTTTTTACTCTTTGTTATATTGCAGCCATTTGCTAAAATCATTTAAGTTGTACACACAGCACCCCATATTGACAGAAAAACGCAGAATTGTTGACATTTTTGCAGATTTATTAAAAAAGAAAAACTGAAATATAACATGGTCCTAAGTATTCAGACCCTTTGCTGTGACACTCATATATTTAACTCAGGTGCTGTCCATTTCTTCTGATCATCCTTGAGATGGTTCTACACCTTCATTTGAGTCCAGCTGTGTTTGATTATACTGATTGGACTTGATTAGGAAAGCCACACACCTGTCTATATAAGACCTTACAGCTCACAGTGCATGTCAGAGCAAATGAGAATCATGAGGTCAAAGGAACTTCCTGAAGAGCTCAGAGACAGAACTGTGGCAAGGCACAGATCTGGCCAAGGTTACAAAAAACTTTCTGCTGCACCTAAGGTTCTTAAGAGCACAGTGGCCTCCACAATTCTTAAATGGAAGACGTTTGGGATGACCAGAACCCTTCCTAGAGCTGGCCGTCCGGCCAAACTGAGCTATCGGGGTAGAAGAGCCTTGGTGAGAGAGGTAAAGAAGAACCCAAAGATCACTGTGGCTGAGCTCCAGAGATGCAGTCAGGAGATGGGAGAAAGTTGTAGAAAGTCAACCATCACTGCAGACCTCCACCAGTTTGGGCTTTATGGCAGAGTGGCCCGACGGAAGCCTGTCCTCAGTGCAAGACACATGAAAGCCCGCATGGAGTTTGCTAAAAAAAACACCTGAATGACTCCAAGATGGTGAGAAATAAGATTCTCTGGTCTGATGAGACCAAAAAAGAACTTTTTGGCCTTAATTCTAAGCAATATGTGTGGAGGCAATGCTCATCACCTGTCCAATATGGTCCCAACAGTGAAGCATGGTGGTGGCAGCATCATGCTGTGGGGAAGTTTTTCAGCTGCAGAGACAGGACAACTCGTTGCAATCGGGGGAATAATGAATGCGGCCAAGTATAGGGATATCCTGGACGAAAACCTTCTCCAGAGTGCTCAGGACCTCAGACTGGGCCGAAGGTTTTCCTTTCAACAAGACAATTGTTGCTTCACAACAACTCCGTGACTGTTCTTGAATGGCCCAGACAGAGTCCTGACTTAAACCCAATTGAGCATCTCTGGAGAGACCTAAAAATGTCTGTCCACCAGCGTTTACCATCCAACCTGACAGAACTGGAGAGGATCTGCAAGGAGAAATGGCAGAGGATACCCAAATCCAGGTGTGAAAAACTTGTTGCATCTTTCCCAAAAAGACTCGTGGCTGTATTAGATCAAAAGGGTGTTTCTACTAAATACTATGCAAAGGGTCTGAATACTTAGGACCATGTGATATTTCAGTTTTTCTTTTTTAATAAATCTGCAAAAATGTCAAGAATTCTGTGTTTTTCTGTCAGTATCGGGTGCTGTATGTACATTAATGAGGAAAGAAAATCGGATTTCATCAAAAAGATCTTCATTTGTGTTCCGAAGATAAACGAAGATCTTACAGGACTAGAACAACATGACATAATTAATGACAGAATTTTCATTTTTGGTGTAATATAAACTAAATATTGATAGTCATTAAAACATTGCTAAAACAACAAAGCTGGTGGTGGGCTAAGACTTTTGCACAGTACTGTATATCATTAGAAATTGAGTGTATTATCGTTAAATTTGGGTGTTATAAAATTGGAGTCAGACCTTCAAGTTTGCTAAAACAATGACTGCATTCAGTAACTATCTGGCTAATAGGTAGCTTCATTCAATGTCCAATAAGTAATTTTATTTGATCAAAGATTATAAATAAACTAATCAATTATTTACAATAAGACCAAGAATGTAAAGTGTCAATTTCACCAAATAGAAATGGAGAACAGGGCAACAGACTTGCTTACCAAGAATACAAACAGAAACGTATCAGATACCACAATGCAGGATTTCACTGACAACCAGTTAAGTAGGGTGGTTAAGGTATCTATTTACAGATGCTATTTAAATGTGAGTTATGTGTATTAGCCAAATTTAAAGTCCACTTTTGATGTCATGGTGGCATGTCAAGAGAATTATGACTGTGGACGTGCACGAGGGGCGCCTACAGCAGTGTCTACCACTAGGTGAAATAAATACGTTTACATTTGCACTTCTTCATATTAGCATTTTACCTATGTGATTTTGAGTTCTTTTAGTGGAAGTAAGATGTAGCTGTGTCTAGAACTGATGGCTTGTTTCTTAGGTTGACATCTGTAAAAGAACATTTGCATAACTCGTTAATGATTAATTTCATAAATTCTGGCAACAGAATTAATTCATGGGGTTATGAGACAGTGATGTCCTTTTAATAATAGGCAACAACACCCAAACACTGCGGTTAATTCAGTCGTCGTGCTTATTATGCGCAAGTTTACGAGAAAGAAAAAAAAATAGCTAAATGATCAAATTTCTCTCAATTCGCTTATATTATTTGGCTCAAAAATAGCTCATACCAAACATGTTAAACTGTGTTTCTTATTTACAGCTAATGCAGAGAAGCCAAAAACATGCCATTATTTTTCACTATATCAGCATAAAGAGTCAAACTCTTCTCTATTTTTATACTGCCTCATTTTGAAAAGTTTCAAAACCAAAGCTTTTTCTATGCAGTTTGACCGTTCGTCCAGTATCCGATCACTGAAACGGAGCATTTTTGAAAACTCCCTCCAGGGTGAAGATTTTTTAAAAAGTCCGGTTGCAGTGTTGTCATGTAGACGGTGAAACCAGAGATTTTAGCTTATGACGTCAGAAAAGGAACCGGTAATAACCTTTTTCCAGGCTTTTGATTGGCCAAAATGGCTTTATGGTTAGGGTTATATATATTTATCATGCTCTTGACAGCAAGTTCATAGCATCTTCATAGCATGTTTTTGCGTTTGCATGTGGATGCGAATTAAAAAATTTAAAAAAAACTCTGTACCATGTAACTTAGGCATGGACTAGGCCTGAGTGAGATAAATATTCCTCAGCTATTATTATTTTTTAAAGGGAGACAGCTGTGAGCAGAATACACTAATGCTCATTCTTTAACGAAATGCCAATTATTCAAAAGGTCAAGATTTGTCTGTTAGCTTGTTAACCTGCTACTGTAGCTATTCTGGTTAGCCTGTCGGTGTCCTGCTAGTGGGACACTTGGTACACATTTTTAATGCTTTTCCCCCACATATTTTAGTAATCATCATAAATTAGATATCATTTGAAAGCTTAAACACTCAAAATCAATCCTGTGAAAACCCATAACATGCTGGTGCTTTGATTTTCTAGCCATTTTAAAGTCTAAATGATTTTCCAAAATACATATTTTGTATAAAATAAAACATTTTTTAGTTTGTTTGCTTTACAGTAAGCTTATATAACTTTTTTACTCTTTCAATTTTGAAGTGCTGTAATTTTCTGCTGAATGTCATCTTTAAACATAGACCAACCTTAGGTCTGTACTGCAAAGCATTCTTCAATTACGACCGTTTAAGTTTAGATCGAAGCTCAAAAAGCAGGGTGACAGTAAACAGGATAGGCAGTCACCGTTCACATGCATCGTTACATCTTTTTTAAATGCAATGACAGTAAATGCTGACTGAGGCTAACCATGTTTTTGAAGAAAAGAAATGACGTCAAACAGGTTTGTATTGATGTGAAGGTGAGTATATGTTGACAGGAGAAGTATTCTTTTAAATATGTGCTGTTGAGATGATTGCAACTTCAACATGCTGGCAGTCCAAACTTTATTCAATCCTTTCAATGTATCTATGATGCACTGACATGGGTGGTGCTCATTTGTATTATGTAGCCTTATCAGACAGACAAGAAAAGAGAGCCAGCGAGAAAGAGACAGACAGTGTGCTGCAGTCTTATGTGCTCAGCATGGCGATGGCTCTGGTTTGTGCACTCACTAACCTCTAAAGAACCCGCTGCTTTACTAAGACTGACCTGTAAGTGGCGCCAGCAGGCAGAGGTGTCTCAACACATCTCCAGAAATTCAATCAGCCTATTAAACAAGGTATAATATAACATCTGCCTATTTTTATATTAGCGGTCAGTAACCGGGAATTAATCCTCTATAACAGGGGTCTCAAACTCAAATTACTTATGCCTCTATAGTCAGATTGTTAAGTGCTTGTAAAAGCTTAAATATATGTATATATATTTTGCTTTGATTAATAACAGTCAGTGAAAAGGGTCCATTAAATTTGTCTTATAGTGAATGCCAGAGGTTTGCTTTAATTTGACTTTAGTGCTCAAATTTGACACAGTTCCACTTTCAATTCCATTGTAAAAGCAAAAACAACTGGATTCTTTTTCGCACCGTTCATAAATTCAGCATTGATCAGCC